>CM039480.1:28324295-28906929 GCA_022433065.1 Begonia loranthoides
CATTAAATGATAAGAAAAGGCCCATGATGGCGCTAGGCACTAAGGAGAAACCAATGGAAGCCCAAGGAAGCATTGGAAGTAAGAAAATATGGTTAAAATTGAAGGAAGACCCAAACAGCCTGTGTAGAAGCGCATTGCGCGCGCTCCCAGAAGCCAGCCTACGCGCCGCACATTCAGCTCAACGACAGCACTCCAATCACCCCCACCCACGCCAATCGCGCCTCACCATCCGCTCTCGCCAGTGCTTGGCAGCGCGTTGCACTGATCGGGCTCCCGCCAACACTGACTGCATGCCCGCCTCACCGACCATGCGCCTACCTCACCGATGAGTGCGCTGGCTTGTGCTCGCCAATATTTCTTCATAAATTTTCATGGTATTATTTCGAGTGTAATAAGCACTATTATAAAATGTATTTCTTTTATAAAAATATTTATATCGTAAAATCCTTTACATTGTACAGAGAGAGCTTTATCTGGGTATTACATGAGTGGCTTGGGCATTGAATATAATCTGTTTGTCACCTCAATTACGAGTCACCTAGACACTCCGTCGATTGAAGACGTGCACATTCTCCTCCTTAGCTATGAATCGCGTCTGGACATGCAATACTCAGTTGCAACTCTTCCTTCTCTTCAAGCAAATTTCTCTTCTCTAAACATCATCTGGCAGCAACACTCACCACCGCCGAACCCACACCCTCATTTTTTGAATGCCACTTCTGCTCCTCCTTCTAGCAATATACTTGGGAAACCACAGTTTCCCTCTTCGTCATGGAAGCCTGGCAAACATCAGTCCAGTAAGCCTCGCTGCTAAATTTGCCAAAAAGTGGGTAATACAACACCACAATGTTTTCATCGCCTGAATACTTCCTTCCACCTTCCTCACACTTTTCATGTCGCTGCCCCAAACGCTGCTCCTCCTTCAAATAATACTTTTCAGGAGCAGTTTAACCTTACATCCATGCCGTCCACGTGGCTAATGGATTCAAGGGCAACACATCACTTCACCCCTCACTCAAGTGACCTGCTCACCCATTCCTACACCGGTCTGAAGCATGTCTCAACTGCTAATGGTTCGTTGTTTTCTATCACAGCAACTAGTAACTCTGAACTCCCCTCCACTGCTAAGTCCCTTCATCTAAATAATGTTTTACATGCTCCAGACCAGATCGATTATGCCCAAATCGAACCGAACCGAACTTGCTAGATCGACTCAAACCCAACTCGGTCCAAATTCAACCCGAAATTCTCACAAATTATCTAAGTCGATCCGATTTTGACACCGTTTTATTTAAGGATTTTATCGGTAAAGAATTTTTGCCCAACTTCTTTCTAGGATTATTTTTAAGAAGGAATTTAACCACGATTAATCCTTTAGGCAAACTAGATTATTCGAAGGCTAGGAAAACGCCTAAAATCCTAATATTCTCGGAATCCAGGTAAATAAAGGTATTGGTTTTCAACATTTTGACTATTGATTCTATATCACAAAGCAAATCTTTATTTAATTTATTTTGCAATTTTATTATATTATTTTTTATCCTGATATTTTAAATGTACAAATATGATTAGTTATTAACATACGATTAAAGAAAGATAAAATTGACAGGTCATCTTGTATGCGAGTATGAATGTATGAATTTGATGGAATTGACAGAAAGTATGATGTGATGGCTAATGAAAGTCTAAACACATAAAAATTTGAGATGACTAATAAAAGTCTGAACGCATGATAAGGTTGAAAAATGAGTTCCAACCAATATGTAACTTTAAGCATGAAAATTCGGTAATGCTTGGAATTAATTTAACTATACACGTATTTTTACGTACTGAGTTTATCTCATCTCTAGTTTTATGTGTAAGTGAATTTTTAACAGATGATAAATTTGGGCTGATCGAGGATATTCCAAAAGCAAATGAGCATATAGATAAAAATATCATTGAGTCAGAGGAATGATTTAATTATCATTTTTAATAAATAAATTCTTATAGAAATTTTATTTGAGGGATATTATGAATTGACATTTTATTTAGTACTTGCATTTAATAAAATATTGAAGCAATTGAAGGATATTATAAAATTGGAAATTTTATTTAATTTCATTTAGTCCTTTCATTTATAAAAGTATTGAAACATGTTTTAGTATTTAATATTATTATTTTCACTCTATTTTCATAATTAAGTGGAGATATTTTAAATTAATTTATTGTATGATCGATATGTGCCTATAGAGGGGGGTGAATTAGGCAGTCTAAACTTTTTGTGTGATATTATAATCTCTAAACTCTAAGTGATTTATCTATAGATATGCAATCAAATATAAGAGTAAAGGGATAAAGAAAGTGCAAACTCAAATTTGTTCACGTGGTTTGGCAACTCCGGCCTACGTTCGCGCTTCAAGTTTTCAACTCAGAGATCCTTAATCACCTAACCTCCCCGGTTAGTGATAATTGACTTCACCGATGTCAACCAAACCTTTACAATGACTCTTTCTCAGGGCGTCACCCTTTCCACTTGACTATTATGGGGCGTCACCCTCAATTTGAGTACAAAGAGAATAAAACGAAAATTACAAACAAGAACCTAACTCTCCCAAATATTAAATCTTATGTTTGGGAGCATGGACAGTTAGGTTTGACACTCTATTTGTTGAGAGAACTCGAGTATGAATTTTGCTAGAGATTCGCTATGGTTCTTTCTTCTTTAAAATGAGATTCAGAGTGTCTTCTATATATAGAAACTGTGAAGCCAATCGACTACCTCCATTTTGGTCGACCACCATCTGACCGTTGGAATACAGTCATTGCGTTGTATAGTCGGATCGGTCGACTGCTTTACCATACCAGTCGACTACTTCTTCACATTCCTAAAACTTCGCTCGACTTTGTCCATTTTGCGGTCGATCACCTATTCAGCCAGTCGATTGCTTCTTCAATCGATGAAAACCTGAGCTCCTGTCCATTTACCGATCGATCGCCTTTCCAACACTGGTCGACCGCTTCTTCAATTTGGCTCTTTATTCAACAACTAGTAGACCAAATCTCCACTATTAGTCGACCTGTACTACGTGTTTTCCACATTTTAAAGTGTTAAGTCCCAAAATTTAACCAATAACTACATGGACTTAAAACAACATGTTAATATATATAAATACTCTTATTAAGGGGTATTTCTAATGAAGATCAATATAAATATAAAGATAATACAATTATGTATATTCAAACAATAAATAACTTATAATTTCAATTAATATATTTATCTTCAAAATAAATAAGTCTAATGATACTTAAGCTAACATTTATTTCATGTTTGGCTAAAGATAAATTAAATAGACACTCCCTAATAAATATTAGAATTTCTTCAGTTTAATCAAGGATCTTGATGCTTTTGAGAATTGTCAAATTTAATTAAAGTTTGCAATAAACTATTTTAACATAAATTTTCAATCAATTTGGAGAAAAATTTTAGATTTTTTCTGAAATTTTAGGGAAAATAAATTTTGGAACGTTACAGGGGTGCTCCAATATTGTACTCTCACCAGACCCGATATTGCATTTGCGGTTAACAAATTATGTCAATTTCTGCATTCTCCAACCGATATTCATTGGCAAGCATTAAAACGACTACTTGAATATCTTAAAGGCACTCGCCATTTTTTTCTATCCTCTCAATCGTCTCCTTCTCTAGACATTCGCTGCTTCACAAACACCGACTAGGCTGCTTGCCCAGATGACCATCACAACACAAGTGCTTATTGTGTTTTCATTGGAAAGAATCTAATTTCTTGGTCTTCTGCGAAACAAAGTTTGTGTCTCGATCTAGCACAGAAGTTGAGTACCGAGGTGTTACTAATGGAGCTTCTGAGGTAATATAGCTTCACTCCTTACTAAAGGAACTTGGCTTATCAACTACTCAATGCCCTACCATTTTTTGTGATAATCTGAATGCAACATTTATGACATCTAATCTAGTTCTGCATACTAAATCTAAGCATGTAGAAATTGATTTCCACTTTGTGCACGACAAAGTGTTCAAAAATGAATTACAAGTTCACTTCACCCCAACTTCCATGCAGATTGCTAATGGGCTTTATCAAACCATTGCCTACATCAAAATTTGTCATTTGTCGAGACAATTTCTGCGTCTTTCGTCCTTGATCTTGCCGGGATGTTAGAATTCACCTCATATCAAGGAATATTCTTTTTAACTAACTCTTTAACAATAATAGTTTCTAGAATTGTTCCTCCAAATGTATAAAGGGAATGAGCGTTGTAATAGTTTGATTAGTCAAATTATCATTTATATCCAGCTTCCTCTATTTCTTTCTCTTATTAATGTCTCTCGTGTGTTTGAATCCAACGTCATGCTGAGATTTCAGGAGGAATACCCCTGAAGTTAAAATTATTTCACGAGAGCAAAAGGAATGATTAAGGTTAGAAACATGAGGCTAGGTGAAGCACTATACTCAAAAAAAGTAAGAGAAACACTTGATATGCGAGAGAAATCTATTAAAACTTGCACAAGGAAAGAGACTAGAGAGGAAAAGGGCACAAACCTTCAGCAGGATCAGTTGTGGCCGTCTGATTCTGCGCTTGAGCGACATAAACCAGATGGGTGACTAAGCAAGTAGCGAACAGAACCAAGACCGCCATTTGTGCCGATTTCTCCATGAACGCGAGTTGAAGAATTGTTTCAGGGGAGGAGGGAAAAATACCTGGCTACCTTTCAACAGCTACCATTTTGGTGCAGAGTCGCTATTGCAGGTAGCTGATTTCATAGTTGAAAATGAAGAAGATAAGCAGAAATATTACTACAAGACTGGCATATTATAATCCCAGACATGAAAGAGTTCCCAATTCCCGTTAAAGAATCAACAGCCCACGCGCTGCGTTTTGGAAAAGGCAGCAGACAAGGTTGACCGCAATTCGCCGAGTCCTCCATCTCCAACTCAACTTGCTTGGTGGGGTCATCTACACCTTGCTTGGTCGATGTCCAATTCGTTAATTTAATGAAGGCAAATTATGTTTGGCCTATGAAATACTATATAATATTACAATGTTATGTTTATATATAAAAATTTATTTTTATGAATTTTAAGACTAAAATCTTAGGTTAATTCTTATTTAATACAAATTTATCTTTAAAAAAATATTTAAATACAGATAAAGCTCAAAATTATTAACACAAAAAAAATTGTTCTCGACGAGTATGAAATCAAATCAGCTATTTTATCTTGTTTAAAATTTCAAAGAGAGGGGAAAGAGATTCGGCACATTATCTATCAAAAAAGGTGAGACCTTTGCTGAAAAACGGAGGAGTCGAAAACATATCACAAAAAGAGAAAACACATTCGAGAGAAAGATTCAGAGCACGTTGAAGGAATATTCATCCTGCTATAGCTTACAAAAGAATATTGACATTGCACATGTCTCTCTCCATTAGAAACAACAAGGAGTAAGCAACAACATCAAAGAGAAAATTTAAGAATATTGACCAGTTATTAGTAACATGATATTTATGATTAAAATAATTGATTTTTTTTTATGAATTAAGTATTTAGTGGCTTAGAGAAATAGTATCTAATTATGTACATCTACATATTCTTTTTGAGTTTTGTTGCATGAATATATTTAGATAATTCAATATATTTTTCATAATTAATTTATTTACTGTTCGACTCACATAAATTACATCGTTTTATCTGAATCACATGATCACTTTAGAATCGTATTTCAATTAATTTTTTTACAATATTTATCTATTGTAAATTTGAGAAAAATATTATAGGAATCAGTCAATCACTTCTGGTGAGTGTTGCAAATAGATAATTTTATATGATCTAAATGATTTTGTTACGACATCACTACAATATTTGTACTAAATTTCATATAAAAAAAAAAAAGAAAATCAGATCTAAATTAAATTTTTATCTAGTTTTATTCTTATTTGAATCATTTCATTTTCTACTTAATTTTAATATATTTTTAATTTTTAGTGCCTATAAAAATCATCAACCAATTATTTTATATTATATTTTTGCATTTTAATAATTTTATCCTTGTGACATCAATCCTATTCTTGTCATATATGAATTGTGTTATTGTTTTGCACAATGGTTCACAAAGCGAGAGTTGACCAAACCTTTTCGATTTTGATAGATGGATTAAGCTAACTGCCATGAACACCATCTTGCATATAAATATTTTAAATTTCAAAATCTGAAACAGGCGGACGACCGCGGTACAAAGAAACAAAGAAGAAGCGTGCAAATCTAGGTTTGTTTAATTAATTTTTTATAATTATGAAAATTAAATTATTATTTTGCCTAAATAAGTTAAATTTGAGAATAATAGTTAAATGCAAATAGTAAATTTAGGTTCAAGTCCACAAATACGCAAGGCGAGAAAGCTCACAAAACATCATTGCTATGAGTGAGAAATGAGGTCGATGATTCAAACCTCTCATGGGTGATGACGTCTCATTCGTTTGATCCTTTTGGATCATCCTACCTCCTTTGGCTACAAGTAGATTTTCACGTTTTTTTTTTAATTCTTCTAATACAGTTATTGATAATCGAATGCGAAATGAAAAAAAAAAATTTGCGGAAGCAAGAATACTACGATTTACGTGAAAAACTCTAACGGAAAAAAACTACAGGCAGAGGAGAAATCACTAATTTGGAAATCAAGGTACAATGAGTTTTGCGACTCAAGCATCAATATATAGAGAAAGTAAATAACCCTAATATTATATATGAGTCCAACCCGGCTCAACTAGAATTCGAGTCACTCCGAACTCTAACAACAATATTTTTTTTTTTTTGTTAAAATCTATACTATTTTATTTTTAGACTTAACTCAAAACGTATAGTATTAAAAAAATAAGAGAATTCTACTTATAAATTATTTATTTTTCACTCTTTTAAATGATATGAAATTATTCATTCTCACTTATATGCATTAAACTCTTACTATCAACGGAGTTTTGAAATGCTCTTACAGTCACAGGCCGGCTAGCTGACACATTAAAAATATGTTTCAATGTTTGAAAAAAAAATTAGTTAATCAATCAAATCAAAATTTTATAATGATAATTATAAAAGAATGACCGAAAAGTCCTGTGAAATTATAAAATGACTACTTGTTGGTACGTTGTTCTATTATTTTATTACAATCATTAGACCGATGATTAAATGTTACATCATATAATTATAGTTAAACTGACATTTTGGAAACACGATTTTATATGTACTCATAATAAAATATTTAGTAGAAACATTACTTTGTTACATAGTACACAAATTACAAGTCTTGCCACGTGACTGGTATGTAAACTTAATCTTTATTGATCTAATATACTTTTAGAACAACGCCAAATAATTTAGATCAAAATGCAAAAATTTAAATTACCTTCAGCCATTAACGATAAAACAGGGACATCTGCTTTCCTTTCTTCAAGAATCGCTTCTAAACCTTTCTCTTCTCAAGCGATGATGTATTTTTCGTATGAGAATAGAGGGATTATGGGACCTTCAAATTAACTCTCTTTTATTAACTCTTTCCATCAAAGAGTTATGAAGTGAGGGGCGCAACATGAACGGTTGTCTTGATGGTGACTGTTGAAAAACTCGACCATACCTTATGAGAATTGTCACAAATCCAAAAGCCATATTGGGTTATTCAATTTCTAACATTCTCCCACTTGGTCAATATTTTTCATATTTCTTTAATAAGTAAACACAACACATGAATCATAGCGATGGGTCCTCTTAATGAAATTGAGTAGTACCTTCCATGTATCACAATGTATTATGTTCCTTCTTTAATGTCCATAAACTGAATGAATAAACTTTATGCTTATTCTATGTCCAAACTTTATTGATATTTCTAAAAAATAAACATGCGCATGTAATAAAATAAACATGAGAAAACATCATAGAGTTTTATTTAAATACTCGTTCTTAAAACGAATTACATAAGGGATACAAGTCTCATGTTGTGTACATGATCCTTGACAGTGGTATGCCTTTTGTCAAAAAATCAGCTAACATCAACTCAGAGCTTATGTGCTCAATGACCATTGATTTATCCTTAACACATTCTCTTATGGCTAAGTACTTTATGTCGATGTGTTTGCTTCGACTACCACTTTTATTATTCTTCGCCATAAAAACAGCAGCTGAATTGTCACAGTACAATCTCAATGGCTTAGCAATTGAATCCACAATTCTAAGCCCGGTAATAAAACTTTTCATCCATACACCATGCAGGGTAGCCTGAAAACATGAAATGAACTCCGCTTTCATAGTGGAAGTAGCAGTTAGTGATTGTTTTGCATTCCTCCATGAATCAGCTCCACCAACTAACATAAAAATGTATCCAGAAGTTGATTTATAAGAATCAACACAACCAGCAAAGTCTGAATCGGAATAGTCAATCACTTCCAAATCATCAGTCCGTCTGTATATAAGCATGTAGTCCTTTGTCCCTTGAAGGTACCTTATAACCTTCTTGGCAACTATCCAGTGGTCAATGCTTGGATTACTCTGATATCTTCCTAACATTCCACCTGCAAATGCAATGTCAGGTCTGGTGCAAACCTGAGCATACATAAGGCTTCCAACAGCTAAAGCATATGGAATGTTTTTCATTCGCTCCCTCTCAAGATCGTTCTTTAGGCACTGGTTCAAATTGAACTTGTCACCCTTCACAATGGGAGCTATACTAGGTGAACAATCTTTCATCCTGAATCTCTCTAAAACTTTATTGATATAGGTTTCCTGAAACAAACCCAAAATACCTCGAAATTTATCTCGATGTATCTTAATCCATATAACATAGGATGCATCACTCATATCCTTCATATCAATATTTTGAGAGAGAAATTGTTTCATTTCATGTAACAATCCTTTGTTATTAATAACAAGCAAAATATCATCCACAAATTAAATTAAGAAACAAATCTTACTCCCAATGACCTTAAGGTATATATATTGATCCATAATGTTTTCTACAAAACCAAATGAAGAGATAACATCATGAAATTTTTAAATATCGAATTTAACCTAAGGGGGGGGGGGGGGGGGGGGGGGGTGAATTAGGTTTATAAAGTTTTTTGTGTCTCTGATCGTAAAACAATTTATCACAGCAATATAATTAACGAATCACAATAATAATAAACAGTAAAAGAGAGAGTTAAAGAATTTGACACCAAAGTTGTTAACGCAATTCGGCAAAGCACGCCTACGTTCGCGCTTCAAGGTCTCGCTTGAAGATATATATACATCAACAGCTCCGTATTACAAGTGATTAAACTTCTCGGGTGTCAATCATACTGTTACAACTGATTTGTAGGGCGTTACCCTTTTTCGGTTACCCTTTTTCGCTCAATAACAAATTTTCACTCGAAAAATCTCAAGCTCACTAGCTTACAACAAACCTCACCTAACAAATAATCTCACTAGGCTTATTTGGAGGTTGTGTTTAGTACTCAAATATACGCATGAAAGTTGAGTCACAAATTTGGCAGAGTTTCACTATAAATTGCTTGGGTGCCTCCATCCACGTAGTGCCTTCTATTTATAGACTCCACTGTTTTCGGTCCCTGTACTTTTCGGTTCGTCCTCATCCAACCGTTGAAAACTAGTCGTTGCACTTTTCTGTGAGATTTCGATCGACTAGCTTCGACCACGTGTCATCCGAAAAGTTGCCAAAATATTACAGATTCAAAACGTCCTCATCCGCGTTGACCTCACTTTGACCAAAGACTCAAACAACTGTTTCGCTGAAGTTTTCGGTCGACAGCCTTCGACCACGTCTCGACCTCAGTCGTCCAAAAAGTCTTCAGACTCTTACAGATTCAAATCATCCTCAACCGCATTTGACCCGGCCTCGACCGTGTTCATCCGAAAAGTCCCCAAAATATTACAGAGTCAAATCTTCCTTGGCCGCGTCGACCTCGCTTCGACCAAAGACTCGAACATCACTTCGCTAGCACTTTTCGGTCAACAATCTTCAATAGCGTCTAGTCCACAGTCGTCCAAAAAGTCCCCAGTTCTTTACAGAGTCAAAACTTCCTCAGCCGTGTCATCCTCACTTCAGCCAAAAACTCAAACGACACTTCACTAGCACTTTTTGGTCGATGACCTTCGTCCACGGCCGACCGCGTATCGTCCTAAAAGTCTTCAGGACAAAGTTCTTCAATTCTGAGGGACATGTCTTTAATTCTCTAAGTCCTACGATATTATTTACTCGCTACATTGACTTAGAAAAACTCATTAGACGATAATAATACCCTCATTAAGGGTATTTCCAATTTAATCAATAATATGAGCGTAATTTAAATTCAACCAAGAAACAACTTATTAACTTACTTAATATTGGACATCATCAAAATATAATTATGTCTAACACTCTTAAACTAACACTTCATATCAAAGTTTTGAGAGAGAAATTGTTTCACCTCATCCTTTGTCATTAGTAGCAAGCAAAATATCATCCACATATAAAATTAAGAAACCAATCTTACTCCCACTGACCTTAAGGTATATACATTGATCCATAATGTTTTCTACAAAACCAAATGAAGAGATAACATCATGAAATTTTAAATACCACTAGTGAGAAGCTTGTTTCAGTCCGTATATGGATTTTTAAACTTCTAAACTAAATGCTCACCTTCACTAGAGGAAAATCCTTCAGGTTATTTCATATAAACCTCTTCTTCTAGATCTCCATTTAGAAATGTCATTTTCACATCCATTTGTTGCAACTCATAGCCGAAATGTGCAACTAATGCTAGAATGATAAAAAGATAATCTTTTTTAGATACAGGAGAAAAAATTTCATTGTAGTCGATTCCTTCCTATTAAGTGAATCCTTTAGCTACAAGTCTAGCTTTATATCTCTCAATATTGCCTAGTCTTTCTTACTTTTAAAGATCCATTTACACCCTATGGATTTTACACCAATAGGAAATTTGACAAGATCCCAAACTTTATTAGAACTCATAGAATTCATCTCATCTTTCATAGCATTAAATTTGATTCCTTACAATTCATGGTTTGTAAAAATATTTCAGGATCATTTTTAGTTCCAATGTTATAGTTTGATTCTTGTAAATACACGACATAGTCACTAGGAATGACTGATTTCTTTTCTCTAATAGATCTCCTTAATGTTGTTTCCACATCTTCTTAAGAAACATGTTGCTCATTTCGTTGATCAACAATTTTAGGTATGTTCTCAAGAACTTGATCTACTTATCAGCAATTTGTGGAGCTTCAATGATTGATTGTTCAACACTCAATTGGTCTTGAGGAGTGTCATTGGTACAAATCAATCCATCACTTGATTTATATGACTGAACATCAACGTGATCTCTTTCAAGAACAATGTCTTGAAATCGATCACTCCCACTAATCAAGTGATTCTCAAGAAATTTAGCATTTCTTGATTCTACTCTAGTACTATGAGATGGATAATAGAATCTATAATCTTTAGACTTCTCGGCATATCCAATGAAATACCAGCTAATAGTCATTGGGTCTAGTTTCTTCTCTTATGGGTTATATATCCTTACTTCAGATGGACAATCTCATATGTGTATATGCTATAAACTCGGTTTCCAACCTTTAAATAACTCAAATGGTGTTTTAGAAACAACTTTTGTGGGAACTCGATTTAATATATACACAGCCGTCTTAAGAGCCTCAGTCCACAAGAAATCTGGAAGTTTGGAGTTGCTACACATACTTGTAATGTCCTAAAAATATAAAATACTGTAAATCCATATATTACGTTGTAAAAAAAATTTGATGATGTAATAATATGGTTATGTTATGTGGCAAATGAAATGTAGTGGAAAAGGTTAACGAAAAATGCAAAATTGGGAGTTTAGGACGCATGGGGACGGCAATTGGCGTCCCAATTTCCGAGCTATCCTAATGCAGACGCTGCGGACGACTCCGGACGAGACAAAATGGCGTCCGAATGGATCTGTGCTAATTTTGGGACAATTCGGACGCTGTGGACAACTGCGGACGAGACAAAAATGGCGTCTGAATGGATTTGTCCTAATTTTGGGACAATTCAGACGCTGCGGACGACTACGAACGAGACAAAAATGGCGTCCGAATGGATCTGTCCTAATTCTGGGACAATTCAGACGCTGCGGACGACTGCGGACAAGACAAAAATGGCGTCTGAATGGATCTGTCCTAATTTTGGGACAATTCAGACACTGCGGACAAGACAAAAAATGGCGTCTGAATGAATCTGTTCTAATTCTGGGACAATTCGGATGATTGCGGACGTACTGCGGACAACACTCTGCGTCTGGAAGGTCAAAATTGTCCAAAAAACCCACTTTTAAATCTGATGTTTCTCGTTCTACTTGCCATTTTTCCCAGCAACGACACAGTCAAGCGGCAACAAGCGAAGGATAAGTGGCCTCAAATCAGTGGACCTCCTCCCTTTGGTGTTGGAGGTAAGCCACGTAGCTATTTGCCTCTGTTTGCCTCCACCGCTTGATTTGTCTATAAAAGACGTTCAAGTAAGTAATTGAGATGCTTACTGCATTGGGAGAAATTGGCAGAACGACTAGAAGAATTGAAAAGGTAAGTCGTTACTGATTTCTTGAAGTATATAGAATGTGAGAAGTAGTCTTCTGTTCTTAAACTAGTTTGTTTCTCCTGTAAGTTAAAGGTGTGCTGCTGGAAGGAGTGATTAGTTTTGTTTGAGCAAGTGTGAGATACCGGTGAAAGAGGTAAGAATTGGAATGATGTGTGGCCAGTGGAGGCCTACATCATGGGGTTCTGCTTGTTTTTGTGTATGTTATAAATTTCGACTACATCCTGCTGTGAAATCCTAAATTATAACTGTTAAGTTATTGTTGTTGGATTTATAAGTTCATTGGTATTTATCTGTTTGGAAAAAGCATATTGAACTGGATGATATCGGTTGTCAGGTGGAATAGTATATGCCTGGAATGATATACTTTCTTAAACTGGATAAGTGCTGCAATTACCTTATTCACCTTGGATACCATAGCACATGGAAATATAGTATGGATTGTGAAACATATTGATTGAGATATGTTGAATTGGACGTTATAGTTGTTCTTCAAGTCCATGTTATTGAACTAAATCCTATAAATTGTGAATTTGTGATGTTTCTTTATTCCAACGCATGGGTAGTTCTTCTTAGAATGAGTTCGCTTTTATTCGACAGCATGTAAAGGTTAATATGAAGTTGTTGTATTGCTTCCTTTCTTCGATTCGATAGCATACATGCATCATGTTAGGAATTATGAAATTGCTTCATTTTGTATGACACGTTAAATATATGTAAATAGGCTTATGGGGGTTCGGGAAGTTAATGATGTCCCATTGTCACATAGATCCATGTTGGATGGATTAGAGAGGAATAGGTTAGCGACATGGGATACCAGGGTTCATTGCTTCCTGTTCTGAAATCCCCAACGTTCTCGTAACAAAGGAGTGTATATGGCCTGAGTAACCCCTTTGACATATGTATATTGCTCCTTTGTGGACTGACTGGGTTACTCATGGTCCCACGATGTTTGTCATGTATGCACTCTTGGCTTAACTTACATCGTATGGTCATGCATTGCATTACATCGCATTACATTCTAATTCTTGCTGAGCGTTAGGCTCATTGTTTTCCCCCGTGATGTAGGTACTGCATTGGATGATAATGATAATGTGGAGGCGGTATTCCAGGACGACGTTTTGGATTATCAGCCATTTTAACCTGTTGGTTGTGGCGCATCACAGATGGGTTTGGTATTATGTTTTGGGACGTAAGAACTATCAGTATTTTCACAGATAGAATTTGATATCTCGGTTTGGGTTGACTGATAACAGGACTTTGGAAAGTAGGTATTTTGCTAATATAGTGGTAGACTATCTATAAACTTTCGAAAAATGTAAACGGACTATTTTGGAACTTTATATTTTGGAAATCGTTTTATATCAAGTTGCGCGATTTACTCTGATAGTCTACGTTGTTTGTGAAAAATAAAGCAAAAAATTTATAACCATTTTCAAAATAGTAATTAAAATAACAGGGTAAAAATACGGGATGTTACAATACTCCTCACCATGTCCAATAATGTTCGGTTTCTTCTTTCAGCTACATCATTCTGGTCTGGAGAACCAGGCATAATATACTGAGCAACTATTCCATGCTCTTGAAGAAACTTTGCAAACAGACCAGGTGCTTGTCCATTCTCGGTGTATCTACCATAGTACTCTCCACCTCTATCTGTTCTCACAATCTTTATTTGCTTATTGCATTGTTTTTATACTTCAGCGTTAAAAATCTTAAAGGCTTCTAGTGATTCATCCTTATGATGAAGCAAGCAAATATACATGTATCGCGAGAAATCATTATGAAAAAGATAAAGTATCTAGGACCATAGGAGTCTATAACCAGACTACAAATATTCGAATGAATGATCTCTAATATGTCAGTACTCCTTTTTGCACCTTTCTTACTTATGTTGGTCTACTTACCCTTAATGCAGTTCACACAAGTGTCAAAATCAATAAAATCTAAAGTACTAATTACTTTATCATTCACTAATATTTTAATTCTCCCTATGGAGATATGCCCTAATCTCCGGTGCCACAAGATAGAAGAGTTCTCATTTGTAACACATCTTTTATTACCAGTATAAATATGCATAGCATTATAAGCAGTATCACTTTGTAAATTGAGAGAGAAAAGACCATCAGACAATATACCATTCCCAACAAGTTCAGATTTGTAAAATAAACTGAAGTTTACATCTGAAAAGTTAAAGGAATATCCCAAAAGTACAAGTCTCGATACAAAAACCAAATTCCTAGAAAAACTAAGAATAAAAAATGTCTTTTCTAACTGTAGTACAAAACCACTACTCAAAATCAAACTGCATGTATCAATGGCTTCTACACGTGAACGCATCTTGCTGCCTGTATAGATGCATTGCTCACTTCCCACTGGATTCCTTAGATTTCTCATACCCTGCAAGGTATTTGAAATATGGATTGTAGAACCCGAATCAATCCACCATGTGTCACAAATAGAATCAACCATATTATATTCAAAACAAACAAGTGAGATTAACATACCCTTTTTCTCGAGCCAACCCTTATATTTGGTGCAATATTTCTTTATGTGTCTCTTCTTGTTACAAAATTAACACCTAGATTCCTTCTTGATTCTACCATCTTGGACAGGTATTTTACCTTTCCCTTTATTTTTGGCCCGCCTCTATCTCTTGACTTTTGTTGCCACATATGCACCTTCACCCATTTCCATAGTCAATCTCCCTTCCTCTTGAACACACATGGTCAATAATTCATTGATAGACCATTTATCTTTATGTCTGTTGTAGGATATTTTGAAGGGTCCGTATGCTTGTGGAAGAGTGTTCAAAATATAGTGCACACAAAAAGAGTCACACAAATCAACCTCGAGTGTTTTGAGTTGAGCTGCAATGTCCCTCATTTGCATTATGCGCTCACACACACCTCTCACTGATGTGAGCCTCAATGATGAAAACTTCATTATTAGGGTGCTTGCAAGTGCCTTATCTGAAGTCTCAAACTGTTGATCAATAGACTTCAGCAATTCTTTGACATTCTTATGCACACCAATCGAACCTCGTATACTATAACAGATCTTAGTCATTATATACATAATGCTGAGGCGATTAGATAGCTCCCAACGCTCACTAAGAATAAGATCATCTTTAGTGCTAGTAGGAGTAATAATTGGCTCATCTCTCCTAATAGCATAATTTATGTCCATAAGCCCCATTTTGAGAAGAATCTTCTCTCTTCATGACTTATAGTTTTCATCATTCAATTCAGGAATATCACATTTAAAATAAGAGAAATTACCCATATTTATAGCGGCAAAATAAATATAAATGCTTATAGTTCATAATATGAGACTAACAACATAAATCATGTTTTACCAATATAAATCATGCTCAAATAATTATGAATCAAGTGACATAAAACTTACCTGTGGGCTAAAGTTTTAATTCAATAAGATTCATATAACTTTATGATAAAACTATTGAATTATGTTCCTTTTCTTAATACCTGTGGGTAAATTAAGAAATATAATTTAATATTTTATCCTAATTAATTATACAAATATAATAGAAATTCATGTGGGATAAAATTCATTATATTCATGTAATTAATCATAATAAATGTTGTTATATGATCCTTAAAACTTTATGTATAAATTTAGATAACTAAAGATGTTATGGCTACTCAACAATTAACCAAAATTATACGGATTATTCAACATTTGAATTAATTCACTAAAAATGTTCATATTAAAACCATAACAAATGAATTTAAATTAAAATTAACAATAAAATTATTCTATTATTTTATTTGAAATTTTCTACAATATTACAATAGCTGCAATTAAACTTTAAATTCTGTAAGTAATAATCTATTACAATTAATAAATTACTAAACATGACATGTCAATAAAAAAATCTGGTAGAGTGGCCACGCAATTTGCTCAACACCTTTTTAAGTCCTGGGTTCAAATTCCAGGATGCAACTTTATTTTGCACTTTTAATTAAAAATATAATATATTTAATGTAAATCCAAAATTATTCAATAAAAGAATCCTAGCTGAGTGGTGACCCACTCATTCAGCTCATCAAGAGATAGCGGGTTCGACTATGAACAGGCGCAATTTCCACATAAAAATAGCCACCAAAATGGCATCGTTTTGGCCCATTGGAATGTTGCTTCCTTATTCTCATACTACACGTAGATTGACATTGCCCAAAACTACATGTCGCCCAAGACTTAATGCATTCCTTCACAAACAATACTTCACGTAGTTTTTGACTTTATGAAACTACATGTAGGTTGATTCATCTTCAACCTCTCACTGGAGTTCGTTGACCCACGTGAAACCTGCAATCCAGCAGACTATTTCTTATGATTTCAGGCACCAAATTCGACGATTCAAAGTGCAATATGTTCGTAATCAAGTTTCTGAATGATTCGTAACATAAAATTGATCCAAAAACGTCTAAAAAGTAAATTTTAAAAAACAAAAATTTTCAAACTTTACGTTGAAAAAACGTCAAGACATAGGCTTTAATGGCTCTGATACCAACTGTAAACTTAATCTTTATCGATCTAATGTGCTTTTAAAACAAAGCCGAATCATTTAGATCAAAACTCAGAAATTTGAAATACCTCCGGCCATTGATAATAAAACAATAACAGTTGCTTTCCTTCCTTAAAGAATCGCTTCTAAACCTTTCTGTTCTCAAGCGATGGTGTATTTTCCGTATGAGAATAGAGGGATTAGGGGACCTTCAAATTAACCCTCTTTTATTAACTCTTTCCATCAAAGAGTTATGAAGTGAGGGGTGTAACATGAACAGTTGCCTTGATGGTGACGGTTGAAAAAGTCGACCATACGTTATGAGAATTGTCACAAATCCGAAAGTCATATTGGATTATACAATTTCTAACATGGTAATGTCAAAATGTCCTCATGTGAAGTTTATTTTTTATTTTTCTATTTTCTGCCTAAAGATTATACCATCATAAGATTGATTATATTGTCTTGATGAGTCTCAATCTATTGCAAGGTCATTAGAACATTGAAGCCTACATCTTCCATTAAGTGACCACTTGTCACGACCCACAAGGGACCGAAGACAAAATGAGAAACGATCCAGCCCAAATGACTGAATTGTTCGAACCATTATCACTTTAAATTTATTAAATAGCAGTAGAAGACTTAAAATAATTAAAAGTCAGGGCTCGATAACGTGGGATTAATAGGTCCAATAGTGATATCAGATATCATATAATATAACTCAAATAAAATACTATGCAGAAAGTAAAAGTAGAGATTGCAATTATCGATAATAAAATTTACCTCACAAAAGGGGTCTCTCAAAAATAAATTGTTAAAGTGTAGAATAAAATAAAATTTTGCCTAGTCTAATCTTGACTCGGCAGCTGGAGTCCAAATGATAAAATTATGAAAAGTGTCATTAAAGTGAGTTGACTAAACTCCATAGAGATTTAATAATTTTAATTAGAAAGATATATTTAAGCATGCATGAATTTAAAATATCATTTTATAGAAAAAAAAATATGTATAAAATAGCACGTGTTTAAAACCACTCACTAATATGTGGTACGTAATTAAAATAATCTATTGTTATACTAATTAAAAATCACAATGCAAATGGATACACTCACGGACTCTGGGCACACCATGTCATAAGCGATGTTCGGGGATCACGAAAGCCATATAAAATACCCTGATCAGATTTAAGGTTTTACGCCCAGGGACATGGCACATATAGTTGTCACGTTACTCTAGTTAACAATAACAAACATATTATGCACGGTCAAATGTGTGAAAATAAAACAGACCCCAAATCAGGTCGATCGAACTCTATTCACATCACCGAGTTGATCTAGATATATAATATGCATGCTTAATTTAAATATGTACAGTGGAAAATTAAATATAATTTAAAAACCCGACGGCCATAAAATGAAAATGTCATTTTAATATAAGAGGAGTCTCAAAATATTTATTTTATAAAAATTATGCAATACAGTGCATAAAAATAAATCCCTACATTGGAGTAGGTTTTACTGACCAAAGCCCAAAATCCAAAAAGACTCAAATCCAATAGCCTATGAATTTTAATTTAATAATTAGATACCTATCTAAAAATTAATGGTATTAAATTTTGGTCTAAATTTTATATCTAAACATTTAAAAAATTTTATTTAAAATTCAAACTAATTTAATTGGGTAAAAGAATATCCAATTTCTGGCCCAAATATACCCAAACAAGCCCAATTAAGACCTTGGACAGGTTTGGACAGCTACCCAAAATGATATAAGTCCGCTGTCCATTTGGTCCAGACCTTGGGCATAAATCACAGGCCCAAAAGAGGTAACCCAAGGGCTTTTTGGTCTGATCACGATTCGAACCCGTGATGAAGTCGCGTACAATGTCGTCCCTGTCGTTGAAGATTTTGACACTCTGTTATGGGCACAAGTCATCCTCGACTCTGGCCGAGACTCCTTATCGCGGCTAGTCGTCCAACCGACCGGAGTTGGAGAGTTAAAGTACTATGGCTCAGCTTTTGCTGAGTCACATTACAACGTCCCGACACGAACGAATCCCACAAGAACAATAGACGTATAACGTCTAGTTCATCGGTCCCCAACAATCCAAATTCATCTAATCTAGAAAACCAAACAACAATCAACGATAAAAATAATCAATGTGAATACCTCCGTTACAGACTTTGATCTTTAAGGCTTCGACCAACATCGTGACAATCGACGCTCTGCTTTCAAAATTACAAGCTAAATCAATGTCTAATTCCCTTCTCTTGACACAGTTTCCCTTCCAAGAATTCAATCAAAAATTCACAACTTCCATCAAGAAATTGATAGCACAGAGTTGGGAGAATCAGGGCTTATCGTGGGTCGACAATTTGGCTTTGTTATAGAGTTCCAAAACTTCACCCAAAATGGCTAGCTACGGCACTGTCCGATGGAAGAGTTTGGCCGTGAGAGAGATGAAGATGGAGACCGAGAAATGGCGTTTAAAAATCGAAGGAAAGGGGAGGAAAAATAAAGAATTCCTGATTGTCTACTGCCAGCGCTGGCCAGGGGAGGCGTTTTTCCAAAAACATCTTCCCTGAATTAATTAATACATTTTTTATACACAATTTGGCAGATATTACACTACCTATCTTTATTAATCTCACAAATGTTACGATCAACTCTTCTAGACTATTAAAACCAAAATCTCATTGCATAAACCGTCCATTATTAAGATCGGTCATTTATGCGTCACGAAGTCTTGTATTTACAAAATTTGTGAAGTATGATTTCATGTCATTTTGTAATGAAATGTACTACGATATTAGTATTTAGTACCATGAGGATCTTAATATTTTATATCATTGAATCTTAATAATATAATTAGAATTGTTATGTCAACACCGAGTTTGTTCATGCAGTTCGATAACCCCGCCTATGTACGCACTCCAAGTTCCCGACTTGGAGATCATTAATCACTCAACTTCCCTAGTTGGTGATGATTAACTTCATAGGTGTCAATCAAACTTTTACAAGTGACTCTTTCTAAGGGCGTTACCCTCTCGCTTGACTATTCGTAGGGTTAGTACAATGAATATGAAATGAAAATACAACAAAAAATCTAACTCTTCCAAAGATAAATTCTCAAAATTAAGGATTGAAGAGTTAGAGTTGACACTCTATTTGTGTATGGAGAAGTGATATGATCCAAGTGCCCAAATTTAGAAATCCCAAATGAATGATAATCGGCTAGAAGGCAAACCCAACCTCCAGATTTAGAACAGGGATAACTCCAACTGCATACTGATTTAAGAGCTCAAATTTATAGGGCTAATGGTCCATAATCCAGAGAATAACGTGTCCAAAAATCAGCCTCAAATTTGCTACAACAAAAGAGTTATGCAGTTGACAAGAAGCTGCCCCGAAAACAAAAATACATAATAGAATTCGGGAACCTGATTCGAAAACGTTATATCCTTCAATTTTGAAAACCAATGATCACCAAAATTTCAAGGATTTAATAAATAATCAAGAAATAGCTCTATTCCAAAAATCACAGTGAAAAAGGTTGTATAAATGGAGTTATGCTTCAAGGAAATTCAACCTCAGATTAGGGTTTTACGGAACAGATTATGGGCAACAATATTAAAACGATAATAACTTCAATTGCATATATCCAATGAGTCCCAAATTTGGAGGTTCAGTACTTGACAACCCCTGCAATATCTCTACCAAATCTTAGATCCAAAGGTCACGCATACAAGGAGTTATGCGTGACGTAAATCGGAGATCAAATCTAGAATTCACAAAACAGATTTCCGATAACAATTTCTTTCCTTTTAAATCAACGATTTCCAAATCCAAATCAAAACAAAATATCCACCAAATTCACGCACATAAAGACTCGGCTCAAGTAATTCAAGAAACAAGAATACTTCCCAAGAAAAGGCAAGAATAAGAGATGAAAAACCAGTGAGGTCCGCTAACCCTCCAACACCAAGGGGGCGATTGATTCGGCCACTTCAAGAAGTAGCTCACCTAACGGGGTTTGTTGAAGTCTTCTATCTCCACACCACAAGCACAACGACACAAGGAGGTTGCTGGAAGAGATAGCAAATACCAATCTACTCAAGACCTAGCAAGAACAAGTAGATTGGTTGAAGGGATGAAGGGGGGCCGAGAGAGAACTCTGCGGGTCTTCAAAGCACAAGGTTGAAATTCTTCTATTAGGGTTTTTCCCAGTCCTTAAAAAATCACATTAGAGGGAACTAAATACCCTCTAATGATATTACAAGAGAAAATGACCAACTTGCCCTTGAAAATACAAAATTAGGGCATGAGGGCTCGATTTACAAGCAAACCGAGCACCTCCATTCCTACAATCACAAAACATTCTAAAATTCTCAAAATAAAACCCAAACCAGCCATCTATCAATTAAAACATCTAAAGACATAAGTTAAATGTGGAAAGTTCAATAAAACGCTCCAAATTGACCTTGTTAGCTTCGGCTAATATAAGTTCCTCCAAACCGGGACGATGTGAATCTAGCGAATTAGGTTTGCATGGCTTCATGTGAAAACATATTGAGTAACGTCCTCTTCTCCAAGCAAGACTTCTTTTCACAATATCCATTAATGTAATATTTCTTGCAAAATAATAGCTAATTAATTAAACACCGAACCTCATGGCAAAAAATGCCGTGAGATAGGATTTTTGGGACACATCAAGAAGTCAAATATGAATTTTGCCAAAGCTTCGCTACACTTCTCTCTCGGTTACTTTGAGTTTCAAAGTGTCTTATATATATAGACATTGGTTGAGCGGTCGCCATTTTGGTCGATTGCCTTTCAACTATTAGAGTTAGTTGTTGCTTTATACAGAAGTACTGGTTGATCGTCTTCTTCATTTTAGTCAACCACATTCTTCACATTTTATCTTTTTGCCAACTCTGTCTATTATACAGTCGATCACCTCATTTGTTTGCTCGACTATAAAAAAAATGACAACCATTAAATATAAAATATAATATTGACGTTACACATGTTTGAGTGTAAAATGACAGCTATATATAGATAGTGAACGTAATCTTTTAATTTTGTGCAATGGGTAATTGCTTCATCTTCATTGTCCAACAATTGTTGACTTAAAGCCCAAAAATAGTTAAGACTTGTCCAATCTTGTACTATTATTATAACTACGCTTTGAATAGACTTTTAAACTCGAACAATATTTGATTTGTCCAAATTTAGTGAAAGAAAATTCTCAAACCCATATAAAATTCTTCCCATTTATATTTCTTTTACTAATTTTATTTATTGTCCAAAAATTAAATAATATTATGTGTTATTGTTAGGAAGAACCAGCCTGACTCCTGACATCTGACACACCAACGTGGGCTTTGGCTTTCCGCGTCGTTTTGTCTGTACGGCCCACTCATAAATATACCCTCCAGCCACCGGCTCCACCCATTAATGTCATTGACCGTAGTAACATATACTTTTTATTTTAGACTTTTAACTTATTTTAAATATTAGGGTATTTAACAAAAATAAATAAATTATTAAAGTAAAAGAGATAAACTAGTTAATTAATAAATTTTTGAATTAAGAAAAATAAATACCATAAATGTTATAATTATATTTTTCGTTAAAAAATATGTCTTGAACGTCTGCACTATCTACATCAACTTGCGAGTAATATACTAGTTGACATGGACGTCCTCTAGTGCGGAGGTTGCAGGTAGTTGTGGACGTCCACTAATTAAAGTGTGAATGTCTACGAGTTAACACAGACAATGCAAATTACAAGGTTTTCCTTGTTCGTTCATTATAGTACATGATTTTATTTGTTGGCGAAATTAATTTAAGGTTTAATTTATCATTTATCTTATAGTTCATGGTTTTTTTTGGGAAATTAACAAAAGACTACTAAATTATGGGGTCAATGACAAGTCAACTATTAAAAAAATTTTGCCAATAAATAAAATACTTAACTATAGAAAATAAAATATACAACTATCATCGTTAACAGCGAACTTACTTTAAAAATAAAAGAGTATTAAGTTTTCTCTCGAAAATACCTTCTAACTCGTCGCTCACTACATGAATTTTTTTTTGTTGTTGTGAAATTAATCATTGCCGTTAATTTTGTCTAAATTTAGTGTTCTACCGAGTGGGTTCGATGAATTTGTGATTAACAATTCTTTCACTTTCAATTTAAGAGTTTTTACTTGTCTATATGGTTCTTTCAATGCAGACATAGTTATTCTGAAGTCATTGGAGCTTGAACAATGTGTATGAACGATGGAAGAATTCACAGTTTGATTAGAAAAGACGTCGTATTTGTTATACAAAAAATTGTCTTTCTGCTGTAAAAAGTTGTTTTTCCTCATAGAAAAGTAATATTTTTTTATTCCTATTTCCATGACTTACTTTCTGCAGCGAAAAGACAAAGTTTCACAATGAAAAAATAATGTTTTTTAACGAAAAATGAAATACTGATGTTTTCTCCGTTCTTTTCCCATAGCTGAGTATTTTGTTTGTTAGTGAAAATTATTTAGTAGTTAACTTGTCATTGTTTTTATAGTTTAGTGGTTGTTTTGTTAACTTACATTAAATATTATTATATAAAATTAAAATTTAGCAATAACATTTTTGCATTCTAATATTGTACTTGACATATCAGAATGAATGAAATATAAGACTATATTGTATCATTAGAAATATTTTAAAAAGTTGAAAACAAAGGGAAGTGGGCCCCACATGACAGAGCTAAGAGACGACTGATCGGACGAGGAAGAGGCTATCGAATTTGGTTTTGGTGTGTCCTCGCCAGTCGGTGGCTCATCCATCCATGGCCCACGCTTTTCCTTAAATGAACAAAGAAGCCATAAATCTAAGTGTAAACTAATAAATATTATTAAATATATAACATTAATTTTTCTTTTTTAAGAGAACATGGCATCACCCAATTTGTTTACTCTAAAAAAAACAACTGGGGACAGGTTGCACTATTACGTACGGCTTTCCTTCTTTTAAGGTTTACACTTTAACACATATTAATATATTCACCATTTTTTTATTTTAATATTTTAAACAACGTCTCCCACAATTTATCCAGCCAGAATATTTAAAATTTTGTTAATTGAGAAAATTTAATATAATCTTATATTGGTTTAGAGAATGAAAAGTGAATGATTTATAAGTAGAGTTCTCTTTCCTATCTAATACAACATGTTTTAAGTTAACTTTAAGAATAAAATTATGCAGATTTCGAGCAAAAGTAGACAATATTGTACTGAAAAGACTGAAACTCCACAACGTCATTGCCTATTTTCTAATTTCTTATTTTAACCTTTTTTTCGTAAACTTTTATTTCTGATTTTGTGCTACATCTTTTGCATAAAGGTGACATTAGATCTAACCTTACTTAAGTGTCAACCGTATTATGTTCAAGTCTAGCCAGGGGACAATTTTTTCACCTATTTTAAATTTCATTACCCATTACTTATCATTATCACCTCCTCTTCGGATCATGAATAATTAAATATTTTAATATTTTTTATTGAATATTTTCATACACAAACTAAATTAATCATAGATGATATGAATATCATCAAACACATATTTTTATTTATTTATTATTTGTAATTAAAAAAGATTAATTAATTGGACAAACAAGTACACTAATCTGTACTTATCATCTCCCAACCTCTATATTTATCCCCGCCTCTTCCCCTTTCCTCTGCTCTCTCTCTCTCTCTCTCGATCTCTCGACAGTCATACAGTGTTGTGAGATCAGTTCCGATGAAGCAGTTTATCCGCCGCCTGTCCCGAGTGGCCGACTCGTCTCACTACAGTCTCCTCCGATCCCACTCACAAACGCCATCCCGCCCTTCCACACGCTCCAAGTCATTCCGATCCTCCGCATCGGCCAAATTCCGACGAGCGTCGCCGGTTCCCCAGGGATATATTCCGGTCTGCGTTGGCGATGAAATGCAACGGTTCGTAATCAGCGCAGAGCTCTTAAACCATCCTGTATTGGTGGAGCTCCTCGACAAGTCGGCGCAAGAGTACGGCTACGAACAGAAAGGAGCGCTCCGTATCCCATGCAGCGTTCTAGTCTTTGAGCGAGTGCTCGAGGCATTGCGTCCCGGCAACGGCGCCGATTCGCTGGAGCTCGACGACCTCCTCGCCTCTTTCTCCGATGAGACGCTTTGAGGCGCAATCAAAACTCATTTCGTGAGCTATTTTTATTATCGCGACCGAAGTTGAAGCTTGCACACGAGGGGGAAGACGATCTCCCTCTCTGTAAACATATATTTTTTGAGAAATATTTGTATAATTCTACTTGTAAACTAACAAACTTAAAGATCAAATAGTTTGTTTGGTGTGCAGATTTATGTAAGTGATGGAGTTGTATTTAAAAGAAGATTTCTTCACTTACATTCTTTCTGGTGTTTTCACGGATTTTCTTTTTTGGGTTTCTCACAAAATGTGAGAAAAGACGAATTTTCACAGGAGAAGACGACTTTCCGAGGGAAGAAGACGAGGTTTTCCAATCAAAATATGAATTCTTCTTAGTATTGTTCATGCATATTATTCGAGCTCCAATAATTTTAAAATAACCATGTTTGTATTAGAAAAAGTCTATAAACAACTAAAAACTCTTAAATTAACAGTGAAAAGATATGTTAATTACAAATTCATCAAACCCACTATGCAGAATCCAAAATTTAGATCAAATTAACGACGTGATTAATTTCGCAACAACCAAATAAATTCATGTAGTAGGCAACAAATTAGAAGACATTTCAAGGGGAAGCTTCCAACTCTTTTATTTTCAAAGTAAGTTCCCTATTAACGGCGATAGTTGCGTAATTTATTTTTCATAGTTGAATGTTTTATTTGTTAGCGAAAATTGTTTAATGGTTGACTTGTCATTGATCTTATAGTTTAGTGGTTGTTTTGTTAATTTTCCTAAATTAAATTATCTAACCCTAATCATCCAATTAACAACAAACTATACAAATTGGTAAAATAGTTTCTCAATTAAAAAGAGATCAAAATTATTGGTCATGGTGTATTATTATCTAAACATGATTGATTAATTTTTAATTCAATAAAATAAATTTAGTGAGCCATTAATAAAATAAATTTAATATTTATTAATTATCAGGATTATTTGCTGTGATATATCCAATGATTGTTAAGTTATTATTAAAAAAATAAAAGAACTAGCAGTCAAAGTTTGACGGGCATTAAGTAGAGAAGAAGAAATCTTATTAAATCTGCCTCTATTATTTCTTGATCTAGGAAGCTCTTTCTAAACAATACCATAAATCTAAATTGAAAATTTTATAACGATATTTGAATTTGACTTTTATATTATTTTAAGTTATGCACTAACAAAACATGCTATAATATCCGATGAAGATTTGAAATAGGATAACCACCTTATTTAACTCGGATAAATTTTGATGGTAGTTTCTTTCTCAATTCAGCCAAATGTTTCTCCTCCTCTTCAATGATCTCGATCTCTCTTCCACTTTATTTTATGAGTGAACACTCATCTCTTCTCTATGCACTTTCATTCTGAAGAGAGAAGCGAGCTGGTCTGACGATGAACTCTTTTTGTTGGATTCTAGAGTTTGGATTAATAGATTAAAAAGTTGCTAATGTTTCAAGAAAAACAACTTAGATTATATTCTTGAATATTTTTTTTTGTTAAAGTTAAGGTTTTTGGACAGGAAAATGAAAAAAATTTGGAGAAAAACAGAGGTTTTTCGATTTTCTGGTTCATCTAAACTTGCAAGAAATCGTTTGCGGAAGTGAAGATTTCATTGCGGACTAGTACATATCCGTAGCAAAAACGTATGCGTCTGTAAAGACAAAGGTTTTCTCAAAAAAAATGGAAACGAAAGTTTCGTTATGGTCGGGTTCACTGCTAAAGTGTAAGCTTTTGCAAAGACACAGAAAAGAACCCATTCGCAGGTATATGCAGAGGACATATGCCTGCAAAAGGAAGGCTTACGCAGGAGCACATTGAAAAATTGTATGCACGCCTATAAAGGGGGAGGGGGGTGAATAAAGCGTTTTAGTATTTTCGTGCGATAATTAAATTCTCTTACACCCTATATGATTTATCAAATATAATTAAATATGCAATCACAAGTATATGCAATAAAGGAGTAAGGGTAAGAGAGTTTGCACAAAGTTTGTTTACGCGGTTAGGTAACCCACCTACGTCTGTGCTCCATGATTCCACTTAGAGATCTACTAACCAATTGATTTACGAGAGTCAATTAAACAGTTACAATAATGACTATTAACGGGGCATCACCCTTTGACTATTACGGGTCGTCAACTTTTGACTATTACAGAGCGTCACCCAAATTTTGACTATTCTGGTGAGTCACCCTTTGATTGAACTTACTGGCGTTAAATCGAGTCGTTAACTCTTTTTCACTTTAATTTTTATTAATTAACAGCAGAAGATTTAAATTATTTATTACAAGCCAAGGCCCAATGAAATGTGAGTAGTGGGTTTAACAAGTCCAACAAGTGATATCAGATAACATATTAATATAATCCAAATAAAAGACTGTGCAGAAAATAAAAATAGAAATTAAAATTATTTATCACAAAGTTTACCTCACAATAAGACTCTCAAGGTAAAGTTATTAAAAATACTGAAATGAAATAATTCTGCCTAATTTAATCTTGATTCGGCAACGGGAAGTCTTGCTGATAAAATCCTGAAAATTTGTCATTGGGGTGAGTTGACTAAATTCAATATGGATTAAATTTTAATTAACAATAATTTATTTTTAAAACTATTTAAGCATTCATGAATTTAAAATTTATTTTTTATAAATTCATTTTAGAAATATTTTCGCAATTCACTAATATGTGGTACGTAATTAAAATATGTCCTTGTTGCACTAGATAAAAATTACAGTGAAAATATAGCCACTCACGGGCTCTGGGTACACCATACTATAGATATACCACAATATAAAAGCGATGTTCAGCGATCGCAGAAGCCACATAAATACTTTAATCAAGTTTAGAATTTTGTGCTCAGAGACACGACAAATGTAGCTGTCTCATTCCTCTAGTTAATAACAAACAAACACATCTTCTCATGATCCACAAATATTTATATGCATGCTTAAATAAAACATGCATGGTGAAAATTAAATATAATATAAAAACTTGACAACTATGAAATGAACACGTCATTTTTATATAAGACATGTCTCAAAATATTTATTTTATAAAAATTATGCAATGCAATGCATAAAAATAAATCTCTATCTGGAAGTGAGCTTTCACTGATTATAGTCCAATAATTCAAATCAAACGGTCCACATATTTTTATTTAAATTTGGGTACCTATTCAAAAATTAAGACATTAAATTTTGATCAAATTTTTATATCTTAAAATTTTTAATTATTATTTAAAAATTAAATTAAAATTAATCAGCCTGAAAAATACTAAAAATCTAGCCCAAAACAAATCTTGGACCACAACTCAAAAAGGTTGAATTGTGGTCCACTTGGGTAACCCGAATCGCAGCCTAAGACTAGACAATCCAGCCCAACCCAAGACCCCTCAATGGTCTGCAACCCACTGGGTTCGTAATATTGCTCGAACACCGAGCAACTCACAGACGTTGTCGTCCTTTGCCGCGAACGTCTTGGACTTGCTGAGACTCCCAGTCTTGACCAATCGTCCAACTGACCGAATCCGACGGTTCTTCATACCGCAGCTCAGCTCCTGTTGAGTCGCGTTTCAACCTCCCAAAGTCGATGGAATCCACACAATGCAATTGTCGAACTCCTTCTAGCAAGTCGGCCAAAATTCCCAGTAAAAATTTACCATTTTGAAATTTAGACGCATATGCTAGAGACAGAACCAAAATCCAAAGGGAAAGTCTATATTTTTACCCTCTTTGATCACCAATCTTCCAAAAATGGTGATCCTAGTTACGTCCAAGAAACCCAATATTTTTCCACTTCGAACTCGTACAATACCCTTCCAATAGAGGTATCTATGAAACATGATTTCAATTCACAAAAATAAATTGGAATTACAGAGTTGAAAAGTTTGGCTTATCACACTAATTTTCGTTTCAAATTCACACTCTAAATGCAGAGTGTAAGAAAAAGGTGGTCATAAAAGAAGAGGCCAAATTTGGGGAGTTCGCATGATTAATCACCAAGGAAGGAGATTAAATTATCGGGGAATGGATGGAATCAGGGGGGAAATACCTCCCAGTTCACAAATTCCTTAATCGAGGGAAGACATTTTCCAAAAATATTATTTTCCCAAATAATTAATATTTATTATATATATATAATATTAGCATCTATATTGTATCTTATCTTAATAATTACTGCAATATATTTATAGGAATTCATTTTTAACTGTAGATCTTTACCGCATTTGGCAGTGATAGTTGAATGACATGATTATGTATTACATATTCAACCAACCAAAGTCTTCTCAAGTCATTTTTTGTCCTTTCCTAAGATCAATATATTAATTTTATCACTTATCAAACATTATTATAAAATCATAATCTTGTAAAATGAGAATACATACCAACTTCAATATACCTCTTCTTCTGGTTTGTACAACGACCAGGAGAAAAAAATGAGAGAGGGCAAGTACAGTGCAGCTTAGACTAATCATTCAACCAAAACTTAATAAATAAAAAGTGGGAGATTCTCAAAATAATTAAGATAGCTAGTTGAAGTTAGGTCATTAAACTACTATTTTGTTCTGGGATTAGTTCTAAAACCGAGGTGGTTAATCATGATTGTGGGTGTTTAGCTTTTGCTTTCACATTTAAAGATATTATTAAACGATCGTGATTGATGAATCATATCCAATATTTGCTACAATCAACCAAGTTGATGAATCATATCCATGTTTTGGAGCTAATATTTAATTGTTTGAATCAAAATGACCGACATGCAAGTGAAGGTGAAGGATGGTAGCTTAAAGAAATTAAGAAATGATATAAGATCTGAGGGCTGATTCTTTTCATCGTAATGCACAAAATAATATTCATAAATATTAACAAACACTTTGTGTTCATATTCAACCGATCTAACCCTATGCGTCGGTCCTCACTTGATTACCACGTGAATTTGATTTGTTATAAATTATTGACAGTTTTAGACTGGCAAAATCAACAAAACAATTATTGAACTACGAGATCAATGACAAGTCAACCACTAAATAATTTTCGCTAACAAATAAAACAATCAACTATAGAGCAAACTCGTTGTAATATTTTCCATTAAAAATTACATTATTTCCGCAGCGGAACGTTGTCTTTTTGCTACGAAAAGTAAGTCATTATAATAGGACTCAGGAAATATAATTTTTTGCAGCAGAAACTATTCTTTATGCAATGGAAAATACTCTTTACGCTCTATTTATTGAATTCTTTGTCATTTTTTAGTGTAACAAATAACGAATTTTCCGGTGAGTTTCTTGAATGGATTGGAAACATGTACAACTTGGAGTACATTGATTTTTCAACAAACAGTTAACTGAAAATATTTCATTTTGATACAAAATCGATTTCGAATAGCTTAACGTTTCTAAAATCTGTTTTCCAACGACTTTTCTTAGTGAATCGAAAACATATTTAGCTTAAAACACATTGATTTTTCAATAGACAGTTAATTGAAAATCTTCCATTTTGATATCAAAATCGATTTCGAACAGATTAACTGAAAATCTTTCATTTTAAAAAGTCTTCTCATTTTTAACATTTCTGTCCACAATTTAACAGTGTTACTTGCATTTTTTATTTTCTATAGTTGAATATTTTATTTGTTAGTAAAAATTATTTTGTGGTTGATTTATCATTGATCTCATAATTCATTGGTTGCTTTGTCAATTTTCCTTTTAAAAATTTAAGAATTGAATTAAAGTTCATTTAATTATTTATAATTTTTAACATGTATATTCACGTGGGACTTAATTTCTACTCACTGATAGAGTGACATGTAGATATTTTTGATTTTTTGAATGAGTTAATTTGACAAATCAAGGAATCGAATTTCAGACATTTTGCTCAATTATAATAAACTTAATTATAAGAATATGTATTAAATAAATCTAATGTTTCAATCTTATTCATACATATGGTCTCAACAAGATGTTTGGATTAATCACTTAATAGTTTTTAACTAGTCGACATCAAAGCATTATAGCCAATAAATTCGTAAAAGCAGAAGCAGAAACTTAAAGTACATATGCGTGGCGCCTAGGAATCTGTTAATTTGAAGTTAATGGAAGAAGTATTTATGAGCTATTACACACATGCAAGAGACGCTGAGGCCTCTGACGATGAATAGTAGTACGAAGGTAAGTTGGTGGGTGTTAGGCTATTCATGTAAATACGCTATATAGTTTGTTATTACCTTTTAGTTATTATCTCTAATTACTTTAGATCTTCCCTCGTCTCTATAAAGGGAATAGAGTATTATTATTTGTAATTTCAATTTTTATCATCAATATACACAACAGACTTCTCAATCTACTTTCTATCTTGATATCTGGGCCATCAAATGGCCTCTTTCAGCAGTACCGTAACTCCTTGATTCTTCTGCCCTCTCTTCTCTCCCATTTATCAACCAGTCTCTTAATGTTAAACTCGATTCTTCTAATTACCTTGTGTGGAAGAATTAGATCCTCAACATTGTTATTGCCAACGGTCTTAAAGCCTTCCTTGATGGATCTTCTCCGTCTCCGTCTCCCTCTCCCTTTCTTGATGGTACTCCTCGTGTAACATCCCGATAATTTTCAAATAGATAATTACGCATAAATCAAAAACTAATAACAATTACGCATAAATCATTAATTGTCGAGATCGTGGAACAATATAAAGTATCACTTACTGTTATTAGATCTAGAAAATGTATGTTGATCCATAACTTTAATCATTGTAGATCTGAAATTCCTGCGCATGTAACAAACTATAGAATCTCAATTTCTCTCACTTGGCCCTCACAGCTGTAATACCTCAAATTTCATCATATTAAGTCTAGGATAATTATAGAGGATTATTGGAATTTATTTGGGCACATTAATATTGTATTATATATTATATAAGGGTAGTTTATGCTTTAGTTATGGAGGGGATAGTGTTTTATGTGATTTTGGGAAGGGATAGCAAGGTGTGGTCGATCACCATTGGTGAGGGTGAGGGCAGTCGGTCATCAACGTTTCAAATTATTCAGAGTGAGAAATGTGGATTTGCAGTCGATCATGTGAAGGAAGCCGATCGACCGGGTTCAAAGTGAAAAAAAATTCCAAAGACAGACTTAATTCGAGTCGATCGATCATGAACTACGTTGGTGATCGACTGACTCCTCAAAGATTTTTTTCGGCTGCTATTGATCAAGGCTGAAATGTCGATCGATCGTGGCCTTTGAAATTAAGAAGTCGGAATTTTGCGATCGATCATCCTCATGAAGGTAATCGACCTGGAAGCTCAACAGTCACCTGAAATTGTAGGGATGACATTCTCTGATTGGATAATTTCTCAGTGGGAGTCTCGTGGAGGATCATGCATTCCTCCATATGTTCTTTTCCTCCAGATGGCAGAGGCAGATGAGTTAGGAGAGGGATTATATAAGGCGGTAGGTTTTTGGAGGAAGTTTTCTAGAGATTTATTTCTCTCTACTCTCTTTCTCTCAAGTTCTCTTCTCTCTCTCTCTCGGGTATGATTCAGGTAATACAAAGTTCTTTTCTGTTTCGTATGAGATTGTATGAGAAGGTTGTGTTATTCTTTGTTTAGCCCTCTGTGTTAATGGATAATGTTGAGAAAATGTTGCTCTGTTGATGAAATTTCGATTCTGCATTTTAGTTATTACTTTTGAGCGATGATGGATAGCTACACCCCATTAAAATGAGTTGTTTTGTTATTCTAGGTTTTGGTCTGCTGTTGAAGCTAATACTAAGGAATCATATTCTATTGACTTAACTTCGTGTTAGAACTCACTCACTACTCTCTGTTTTTATTGATGATCCTTGTGGAGGATGTATGCTCTGTCATTTGAAGTTTTATTGTGTTAAAGAGGATTTCTCTCTGCTGTATATTGAAAGTTCAAGGAAATACAGCATGGTCATGTTAGAATTTTGTTCACTGTTGCTACTGAAGTTATAGATGTTGTTGAAGATAATGAACCGTTGAAATGAGATTTTAGGGTTGTATCTGTAACGCCCAAATTATATTTTCCCCAATTTTGAAAACCCTAAAATTTTCCCCAAATTGATTTACAAAATTAGGTTTAATTTGGTCGTTATAAACCCTAGATTACAAAACTTGGTCAATCTTTGAAAATAGCAAAAACAATATTTAAGGCGGAAGCATTTATAAACAGTTATATTTATTAGCAAAATAGTTTAAGTCTATTTATTAGGGTTTGTCCTAATTAATTCTATCTCATTAAACGAAACATTTAAATAAACTTTATTAAATCAACATAGTTTATTGAAAATCCCAATACAAAAAGAACTTATTAGAATACTTTAAAAATTGAAGCATTAAATAAAGTTTTTCCTAAAATATTAAACCTGTAATAAAATTTAATCTGCTGACCCATTGTTGACATATTCAATATTTCCCTCTGTATGCTCTTCTACTTCGGGAAAATCTTCGATCAAGTCAAATTCATCATCTGTTAAAAATTCAACTACATCACAAGACTAAGACATGAGATTAACTCAGTAAGTGGAAACACGTGCATAAAATGTTTAATCTCATGCATTACCAAGTTTTTAAGTTTGAAAGTTACATACTAGTTGGAATTCATTTTCCAACCCTACCAAGTTTCAAGCTTTCATTAGCTATCACAAGGTTTCATGCGTTCAGGTTTTCATTAGCCATCTCAAAATTTACTACCAAGCTTCAAGCTTTCATAGCTATCGCAAAGTTTCATGCGTTCAGGCTTTCATTAGCCATCTCAGAGTTTTCCGTCAATTCCATCAGATTCATACGCATACAAGATGACCTATAATTTTTATCTTAATTATATCATGTGTCAATAACTAATCGTGCATGACCAAATAAAATATACAACTTTAATAATAAAATAAATATAAAGAAAATACTATATGCCATGTGATGTAGGGCCTATGGCCAAAACATTGTAAGTGTACCACTTACCTGGATTTCGAGAGAGTAAGGACAGCGTATTTTTGAATCTTTGAATGATTGGCCTACATTGAAAGAATTTATCAATTAATTTCTATCAAATAGTAATATTATTCCTAGGAAAAGATTCGGGCAGAAATTCGTTACCCGCAACCACTCAATTGGGTCAAATACGGATCTTGTCGGGTCGGGTCGACAAACTGGATCGATTCGGGTCGGCTGGACTAGTTCGGGTAGGGTGGATCGAGTCGGTTTGGTTCACTTAAGTTGGACCGGTTCTGGCAGACTCCTTCAAACACCCGACTTTCCTTTTTGTCTTCTTCTTCCTTTGTTCTGCGAACACTAGAAACAGAGTTTCTCACACCGAGAGCTCCTCTCTCGTCGGTCGTCGGTTGCCGGTCATCAATAGTTGAGGTAGGAAGGTCGTCGCGATGGAGAGCTCGGCTTCGAGGAAGGATTTTTGTAGGGGCAAAGGTAAGCTTCTGAGATCTCCGAAGATTTCTTCGAGTTGGGGTGCGTTTCTGAGCTCGGTGAGACCCTCTATTTATAATGGAGTCTCGCCATTTCTTTCATTCAAAGAATATCTTGAATCTGCCCTTCAACGGGTCCAGATTCAGAGATGGGGAAGGAAACATTTCTAGTTTCCTGTTAGCTCTCCATCCCGCGTAGGATTTTTGGAAAGTAATTAGTATAGGATTTTGATTGATCTGGATTAGGGGAGAATTATTGAGTTTATTTTTGGAAATCTCCTTGATGTCTGTCAACCGTGTAGAAGATTAGGAAATCAATTCAATTTTAGAGTTTCTGATTGATTTGAATTGGGGAAAGAATTAAGATTGTTTCTGAATTTGGAAAATTTGTTGAAAATTTGGAAATTTGAAATTTGGTATGTTACAGTATCACTTGCTGCTTTGATGGAACTATGTGAATGGTTGTTGGATAATTGTTATTACTGATTAAATGTTATTGATTTTGAAGGTATTAAGAAGAAGACTTAAGTGCTAAAACTCTTTAAGGACGCCATGTAAGTAATATCGCATGTTTTTTGCTTTTATGGCCTACATCACAAGAGTTTAGAACTTGTTTGTTGACTGTATTTAATATATAATTAGGTTATTGATCTTGCTGTTATTCAAGGATATACTATTTGGTGATTGTTTGATACTTGATGTGTGTTTATTAGATTTTAAGTTCTTTAAATTAAGGATTTTGACATTGATCATGTTCTGAGGTTATATTGATTATATGATAAAATTGTATGCATTCATGTGCATTTCACACATCATAGTTTTGAAAATGTTACGAAAATGGTTTCAAGCATAAGTTTTGAAATAGAAACGAAAATTGATATTAAATGTAAATAAACGTAAATAGGTGTGACAAGATATGGGTTCTTGAGTTGGCTGTCTTATGTGGGCCATATGGTGTCACTCTACCTTGTCAAGTTTGACATTTCTAACACCTGGATGAGTTACCGAAACTAAATGAAAAATGGAAATGAAAATGGAAATAAATGTAAATAAACGTTGTGAGATGTAAGTTATTGAGTTGGCTGCCCCACGTGAGTCATATGGTGTCACTCTACCTAGTCAAGTTTGACATCTCCAACGCTTGTATGAATAAGCGAAACTAAAGTGAAGTTAATTATAATGTAAAGTCAAGGTAATGGTAAAGAAAAACAAAAACAAAAACTGCATGCGGATTTTATAAAAGTTGCATAGCATGAACATTTTATAATTTTATATCGCTTACTAAGCTCTAGACTCATAGTTTAAGCCTTGTGATGTAAATAATGAGCCAATGATTATAGAAGGAGCAGCTGATGGAGTATTGCAGTATTTAGGCTTTTATGCTGTTGGCAAACTGACTAATGGGTTATGGCTCCATGTGGCAGGTTTTGAGATGACACATTATGGTATATGTATTTTAGCACTCATGTAATTGTTTTGTAATGGACTTTAACTATCATATGTGACTTTTTTGTAACCCTACAAACTTTGTTTTAATAATGTGGCAAGAAACGTTTTAACTTAATTATATAAACATGTTTTGAAGTAAAGATAAAGCCTTCTGCTAGGCAACTCGAATGAGAGAATTTAATTTAAAAAAAAAGTTTTAATTTTATGTGTTTTTCAAAGAAAATATGTTTTAAAATGTAATGTGTTAAGAAAAAGAAAAATTGGGCATTACATTAATAACGTATTTGATCTTAGGGTATAAAGAGAATAAAATTATGTTGCGTGAGACTCTAATGCTCTTTTAATCATCAAAGAGAATTATAATGTTATATTTATAATCTCACGTTAAAAATCAATATAAGTAGAGCTCATTAATTCATTAAACATTGTTTAGTGATTTGATTTATTAAGTCATTTAAGTAACATAATAAGATATTACTACAAAATAATATCTAACATATAATTCTTAATATTTTTTTTGTTAGAGTTCGGTGACATGAATTTTGTTTTGGGTTCAGCCAAAAAATTCAAGATGCGACAAAAACTTTGAAAGAAAATTATAAATTTTTTGCACAAATTTGTGGTGGTAACAAAAGGAAACTGAGAGTCAAAGTTTTGAGAAATTTCTATGATCGTCGCAATACAAACTCTCATTTTGTATTTCATTTCTACCAAGTAAATTTTTCTCCTCTACCTGTAATCTGTTATAATTTTCTAAGTAGATTTTGATGTTCGTAATCCTTATGATTTTAGTAATCCTTATGATTTTAGTATAGTTATTATTGTTTTGAATAACTAATGTACGAATAGATTTGGACTGCACTTAATGTTAACGAAGCTAATTAATCGTGCATTGAAATATTTTAGCCAATGTTCTATATTTGATTAACACGTTCAAACTTAGATAATTCAAATTAACATGCGTTACTAATAAAACATTTCACACTCCCCTTATTTTGAAATGTTGCCCTAATTTTTGAACGGGTCTAGTATATATTATGTAATTTGTGACAATTAAAAAAATATTCTAGAAAATAAATTATACGTCAAACCCAATTTGCTTATGTATTATAGTATCTTATCGAAGCTTCAATTTGAACCTTAATACCTCTACTTTAACCCTAACTTGATTACTTAGTCATTAATATTCTTTTTGGCTTCTCATACTTTGCTCCTATCTAATAGGAGCGTCGGAGTTTAATCGGTCGGGCTCCACAGAGTAATGTTTTAGTTTGAAAATTACCAACATCAAAATCAAATTATATGATCTGATTTCATTACCTGGGTTTTTCGCTCAATGATCAACCACATTGCTTCTTACTAAAAATGGACTGCATTAAAAAGCCACCCAAAAAAAATGAAATTATATAGTTTAAATTTTGGATAATTTTAGCACTTGACACATTTAATTAAGATTAGCCCACAAAATTATACATAAAAAAAAAAAAAATTTGCCGACCTTAAATCACTGAAAAGAGGCGAAAACAAATGACAAGTGGGAGAGAGCAATTAAATTCATCCGGGCAACACAGTATTCAATGCTTCCAGCTCTTTTATGACACTTACGAAGAAACCCAAATCTCGATTTTGGTCATGTAGGGGGGAAGTAAAACGTTTGACATTTCAAACACAGACATCAAAGTTAGGTCTGATGATAATGAGGTACCTAAATTCAGAGCAAACTATGAATATATTTAAAGAGAAGAAAAATGAAGATAATGACGCAAGGCAGTGATGAGGAAAGCTAACAATCAAATATTATTAAATATGATAATTGAAATATAGGTGGGCGAAGTATAAGAGAATTAAATACTCAATAAATGGCCTGTTAAGCATATTTAATGAATTGGCTGAGATATTGGCTATAATTAGTTCGATGCAGCAAGCAACCATTAAAACACATCTACCTCTACCTGACTGACCAGGTGTAGGTGAATGCTGTTTTCAAACATTTATAGGCAACACACCCGTATTTCTCTGCTCACCTAATCTTGTTTTTCCATTTCCATGAGACAAAAACATCACCCTCTACTCACTATTCCTAGAGTTTTCATTCCAGGCTCACCCTCTCTACTTCCTCTCTCTCTAAATGTGTTTTCTTTTGTGGGTCGTTGTCTGTCAAGGTTATATTTGGTTGGAAATAGGGACGTTGGTGATTCTTTCTATAACCTAGGCTGGGAATTAGAGGAAACTCATTTACTACAAAGCATAATGCATTTACTTACCCAAAGTCTGAATCTTTCTTTGCCTTTTCCTCTATGTTTAGATCTGAGTATTATGATTTACAGGTAGCATATAAGACTCAAGATAAGAAACAGATACCATAATGCATTTCAATTACCACACGTACCTCGTGACATCACACTTGTTGTTGTCGTCTGCGAAGGTTTGCTATTGGGTTCTGCCATTGCCAGAGAATGCCAACTTTCTGTTGCACCCTTTTCTATGTCTCCCAATCAAAAGTACAAAAGAGAAGTGGAAAAGTAAATTTTATATAGTTAATGATGAAGTGACAAAAGGAAAAGCCTCCTCAAATTTGTACTAATTAAAGCACCACCCTCTTAAATGTACACCTTTTTTTTCTTTACTTCCACAAGATGATCGAAAGACTAATACATCCTTTAAGGTACCCGTGATCTACAAAACAAGAGATTTTGGATACAAGACCATGATTAAATCTATACGTGATTCATATTCTACTTAACTCACATATTCAGATCGATTCGGGGTTTCTTTGATGCCGGCAATTGTATGACGGAATTGCACCGAGGACATCTTGGATTACTTTTCATTATCAGTACGTAAGATAAACAAGAAGAACATGCCGCTGCAATTGGTGACCATAGCAATCGCTCTTCATTTTCTTCTTCTTGAAGCTCTTTGACCGAAGACGAAGAGGATGAATACGACGGCGATGACGATACTTTCCAACGTTTCTTAATTGGCTCCTTCTCAGCCCTTTCTAGAGCAGATTTCACCTTGTCAAGAGTACACACACTTGTATAATTACTTGAAGAAGGTGATGTAGATACGAGCTTTAAATCCAGGCAGTTCTCCTCAAAAAGATTCAACGTGATTTTGGAGGGCGATGACGGAATATTCAATTTTTCATGTTTAGGAACTGTTCGATTGCTTTGGTGCTTCTGATCTGGACATTTTTGTACGTAGATTTTCCCTGACTGCAACCACAGGAGAATGGACAAAGTGTCAAATGCAACTAAAGGGAACATCAAAACAGAAAACGATGAATTTAAAGAACAGCAGCGTGTAGATAATGAGATTGAGAACACAGTCCTACAAAGTTATGAGAAAAAGGGACTGATTAGGATAATGAAAATTGGGATAAGAGGCTGCAGAGAATTAAATAGCGTTTACCACATACACGTATCGTCATGCTATCGAATTGATATCAGCTATTGATAATTATTGCGTCTATTCAAATTGAAATAATAATGGAGCTTTGCTTGATCGCCGAGAAGATCAAGTGACGCCTGAGATGCGAGGAATTAAATTTCTTCTCGAAGTCCAATGTCTTCTTAGGGAAATAAATTGAACAATAAATTTCCACAAAACTCAAATTCTTCATCAAAAAGAGAAAAAGAAAGGCAACGGAAAAGTGAAAGCAAAACACAAAGAGCAGAAACAGCATAATCAATCATCCGGCGAAAATCGATCAAAACATATCTCTGACGCATCGTCAACCAATTTCCAAAACATGTACGAAGTTTTTCGTGATGGAATACAACCTTTTTCTCCTCGCGCAACAATCAGGCTTCAGACATAGATAAGAAAATTAACCAACCTTGAGGTCAAGCATTTTTTCCCACCCATTAGGAACCTGCAAGTCGAGGTCCAATTCTCTCGAATCAGCAAGAATAGAAGAGCCTCCGAGCAAATCCCGCGTAACGAGCGTTGATTTCTCCCCTCCCGATTCTCGGCCCATCTTCTTTTCCTCGTTGTAGCCACCAATAACCCGTAACAGAGAACTAACTTCGGCAGCCATTTTCCGCAGACCGCGGAGCTTTACACAAATTTCTTCCTGAAAGAGAAAGAGACAGAGAGAGAGAGATGATCCTCCGGTTCCACCATGGAACAGGGTCTATATTTAGGCAGTTACGAAATAATTAATTAAGCTTGTTTGAAATTAAAAGTTAATTAAATGAGATTAATTAAAATTAAGGTTTTGAAAGTGAAGGGAGGGGGAATTGGTAGAAAATTAGCTACCAAATTAATTACGTCATTTAATGCTGAGCAATTATATCATCATTATTAATAAGCCAATAATTTAACACCAATATTTGTAATTAAACTTAAATCTCTTGACTTAAACATTACTTATATACTTCATCAATAACGCTAATCCCCCTATCCCCACGTGTGTTTCAATTGTTCAAAAATAACATAAATTAAAGTAATTCAAACAATATAATATGGATATTTTTATAAAAAAGAAATGTTTTAAATGTTACAAAAAAAAAAGTCATTAATGACTTAGAAATGTACGACATAGCATTTATGGTGGAAAGGAACACCATTATAACACGTAAAATAAAGTAATTGAAGATTGAATAAATAATTAATTTGTGTGGAAAAATCCAAATAAAATAATAAATAGGATTTTAATGAATCCACGAAAAGGGTGGTGGTGGTAATTGGGAGAATTAAATGGCTCATTTAATGCCATCCTTGTGTGGATGACCAGCTGCTGACGTTGACATATTATTGGCTTGTTTTGAAGTAAAAGGTCCTGCCTCTTTATTTCAGGCCCATTTCTTTATTGGGCTCGTCCTGGGCCCAAATCTGAAGCCCGCTTGATCTTCTTCATTCTTCTTAGGAAAATATCATTTGAAAGCACTAAAGTCTAGGGGCTTTGAGAGGCTCGACATGCTCGAACTCTGTCAAGCTCTATTTGCATTTGGTGGCAATTGCCTCGAACCAAGTACAAATCAAAGTTAGAGAAAGACGATAGCAGTTGAAATTGAGTTGGCTGAAAATCAGCTCCACCTTTTGCGTCCTACTTTTTAAGTCAAAGGGGTGAAACCTATATATAAGCATAATTCATTTTATGCATTGAGAAACCTAAATGAGTTTATATCTTTGTTCATTTTACTCCAATTTAGCAACATGGTTTGCTTGGTTTGTGACCTCAATTACATGTAACAATCATTTTCTTGTGTTTTCACTTCTTTTCAATTTCTTATTCTTAAATCGACACTGTCAGGATCATCAAATGGCCAGTGATTCTCAAATTGTTTTGTGACTTTGCACGAATTTCTTTTTTTGAGGCGTGAGGTCACAAGCAAACCAGCTCGAGGGCTTTATTCAGCTAGTCGGCTCATGTGCTGATTGCCACAAGTAAAAACGCCGTGGGGCTGATGATTCTATAAAAGATATTGATATAAATGACTTAAGTGAGCATAATAATTCAAGGTCGGCAGGGAAGACCTTAAGTAATAAAATTTTTATCTATATTTTTTTGTTGAAACATAGACAAAAATTTTATCCAATCTCAGTCGAATCACCTTTGACCGAAGTTCAGCCACAATTTAGTGAACTAGCCGATCAAACGATCGGCAGGACTCCGGTGTTTATTTAATTGATCATGTAATTGACTTTTTGGAGAATTTAAGAAGTGGGCCCAAAGTTATCCCACTTTTAAATGAATAATTGCTCTACCATCTCTTTTTTTTTTTTTTTTTTTCACTTCTTTTCAAATTCTTATTTTTTAAGAAAATTAACACCGCATACCTATAATTTACAATCAATAAAAAGTTAAACCTTAAAAAAAAAATTTTAACAACGAAAATCCTAAACTATGAAAAAATTTTCGCCGATGACCTCACAGTCACGTTTCCCGTCAAGGACCGTTGAGTTTAACGCCTCGATTTCATCTCTGTCAAGTATTGTCGAACGAAGACGAACGACGTCAAGTACCGTCCCTCTTGGCAGTTCGAAGAAGAAGGACGATGGCGGGAGATGGCAGAGATGAAGCTCATTGGCCGTTGGATCATGGAATATACGCCCAGGATTAAATTTGGCGATTCCCTAAGGCGACGAACGGACGACAATCCCTGACCGTTGGATTGAGCGAGGGACGTCCCTCATCTGGATCGATGGCTAGGATTGAATCTCGTATCTTCTAGAGGAGACAGAAGGACGACGATCCCTGGCCGTTGAATCGAGGAAGGGACGTCCCTCCTCTGGATTGACAGCCAGGATTGCATCTAGCGTCTTCTAGAGGCGACGGACAAACGACGATCCCTTGCCTTTGGATCGAGCGAGGGACGTCTCTCCTCTGGATCGACAGCCAGGATTGCATTTGGCGTCTTCCAAAGGTAACGGCGGACGACGATCGCTGGCCGTTGGATCGAGCGAGGGACGTCCCTCATATGGATCGACGGTCAGAATTGACTCCAAATTGACTAGGTTAGGCGCAAGGCACAACCGTTTTTAAAACACACGAATTTTCTCAATTAAGACGGACGTCCCTTGTATTCAATCATGGGCATTGATCCAGATGAGGGACGTCCCTTGCTCGATCCAACGGCCATGGATTGTCATTCGTCCGTCGCCTTAGGGAATCGCTAGATTCAATCCTGGCTGTACATTCTGCGATCCAACGACCAATGAGCTTTGTCTCCGTCATCACCCGCCATCGTCCTTCTTCTTTGAAATGCCAAGAGGGACGGTACTTGATGTCTTTCGTCTCCGTTCGATGGTACTTGACAGAGACGAAACCGAGACGTTAAACTCGACGATTCTGGACGAGAAACGTGACTACGAGGTCGCGGGCGAAATTTTCCATAATTTAGAGTTTTAGTTGTTAAAAAAAAATCTTCAAGATTTCATTTGTTATTGATAGTGAACTATAAGATTTGCGGTATTAATTTTCATATTTTTTAAGAGTGATTATTCATTTAAAATTAGGAATAAATGTGGGCCCACTTTTAACTTCTCAAAAAATACGATAAAGAAAGTATATGATTCTCGAGAAGAACAGTAATTTTCTGCGAGCGACTCCCAGTAGAGTCGCCAAGTTCCTGCTCTCTGTTCGTCTCGTTGAGGGGGAGGAAGAAGAAGTAAGTGAAGATGCAGATCTTCGTGAAAACCCTTACTGGGAAGACTATCACGCTCGAAGTCGAGAGCAGTGACACCATCGATAATGTTAAGGCCAAGATCCAGGTCCTTTATTTCTTTTCCTTTTTTTATCCTCTGCTGTTGGGAGATTAGTTATATTTGTCTGATCGGTAATTGTTTTAGATGTTTTAGGTTATTTTATTTTTGTCAAAGAAGTCGGTTTTCCTTTCATGTGTTTCTTGGTTTTAGTGTTCCGCGATTGGGACTGTCGATGAGGCTCTTTTGTTGATTGTTCCGTTTTGTCTTGTATTGATATTGTTCAGGCAATGAGATTATATGTTGTTTTTAGTTTTAAATCATTGCCTCTGGACCCTCGTCGATTAAGTCCTTAGTGTTATGGTGAAGGCCACCCTGGGAAGAGGTGTATTTTACTATACTGCATACGAGGCAATTCTTGAGAGGTGCAGATGTGGCTACAAGAATGAGGTTAAAAGAGAGGCGAGGGAGGCAGTTGAGGTGTAGAAGATGTGAAGCAATTTGTTTTCCCCTTTCTGTTATTTTTCTCTCTTCTCTGTAAATTCTCTCTCCTGCTTCTTCTGGAACTCTCTTTCTCACCTGAATATCCATACAAGTTCCTTCTTGTTGCTTATTTTCCAGTCAATACCATAACAAATGGTATCAAAGCAGCAACGAACAAGGTATGTGGTGCTTTCGATTTCAAATAGCTTAGACGAGAATGTGCAGCGATGGTGCGGAGAGCTTCATGAGTTCCGATCAGGAGTGGTGGGTTTGTCTTCCAGGATGGACTCAAACAATACACTAATACAACAATGTCATTGGCGACAACAACACTTTGAAGCAATCATGCATAGTTACTTCCAAGATCAACTTCAAAGCATGAAATCTTGATGAAAATGCCAAAGAAACTTCTGAGCAATTACCAGGAGCTACGTGATCTTGAACACATAGGGAATTCGGAAAACTCAGTTGTTGCCATTGAGAAAGGACATGAGGATGCTAAACTTGACGACCTAACCTTCGATGTACGAGAAGATGACAATCTGAGCACGCATGTGGAATTCAATGATGAGTCAGCGGAGGTAAAAGAAAATTGGGTAAACCCAAATCTGACAGGGAACCTCGCCACGGTCGCACAACCATGTTTTTTGGTCTATAAAAAATGTTGCTCCAATTTTCGTTTCCTCACCTTCTATGGTAGATTATACTTAGGACGCTACCAACTTACCTGCTCACGTTATTAAGATAAATCGCTCATGTCAGACTGAAGGTACTTATGCCTCTGCGATCACTTGCTACGAGTCTCCTATTACTAAAAATTTTAGTCCGCATTTACTTAATAACAATAGGCTGTGGGAGATAGAACTCGAGAAAAAGCTTCAGTTATTGAGAAATGATTTTGTTGGTTATGTTAATTTGATTTTTAGCTGTCATGCAATCAAGAACAACATCTTCGAGAATAATTGGAGCTATGATTCTGCTGATATTATTGTTGTTGAAGTTGAAGTTTTAATTCGTTAGATTTTGAACTATAGATCAACATGAAAAAAATTATATTATGAGCTTCAAGTTGCTATGGTTTTCGAGTGTATGAAACTTAATTACACCCCTTCCCTCACCAATTTCTGCCTCTGATATCAGCGCTCGTTGCTGTGCGGTTATGCTTATTTTGATTCGGAGCAAAAGTGCTAATGTCCTTTTTGCATTTTGGAGAGGTGGATAGTTCAGTCTTTAATCGCAAATCTCACTTTAGATACTTCTCTTAAGATCCAGAATTGTCTAAAGATCTTTGTTGAGCATATTTGATTGGAATGTCAGGAGGATGCTCATGAGTTTCATCGCTGTCTTAGATGCTTGCTATAACACTTGTCTTCATTTGAAGAAGCATAGACGAATTGAAAACATTTGTAGAATTGGCGGTGCCTCTATTGTGAAGGTTATATTTGGAGGTTCCTTGCAAAGTCGGGTGAAGAGTTTATCATGTGGCAATGATTCCAGTAAGATTGACGAGATGATGTATATAAGTCTTGATATTTTTCATATTAATTCACTTAAAGAGTCTTTGCATAAGTTCTTTTAGCCTGAGGTTTTGTATGGCACCAACAAGCTTGAGTGTGACAATTGTGAAAAGTTGGTGGCAGCGAGAACGCAAATGTCAATATGTCAAGCTCTCAATGTACTTGTAACTCAACTAAAGAGATTTGAGGGCATATTTGGCAGGAAGATTGATACAGCCAGTGCCTCGGAAGAGGCTTTGTTGCTTTCGAGTTTCATGTGCAAAAAATTTCAGGACCCACGTCCAGAATACGAGCCTTTCAGTACTAGTGTGCATTCAGGATTCTTGCCTGAGTCTAGACATTACTATCATATATCAAGGATGTCATGGTTAGATGGTTTTGCTGCAATGACTCATATGTTTCAGATTCAAACCTACCACAGGTCTTGTCAAAAAGGCTTATATTCTTTTCCTTTCTAGAATTAACCGAAGACCACAATCTGCTAGTAGTTTCCTTGCTTCAAATGGTATAAAGTCTAATGCTAGTAGTGGATGTGAAACTATGAAAAACCCAAAGACTTTGCCTCTAGAGAATGACAAATCCGAGGGTATACAATATTCGCTGAAAGACCTTGCTAAACTGTTTTCTTGCCCTCAGATGAAATTTAATATAGTTTGAAAGTTTCGTCCCAAAATATCCACCCTCAACGGAAAGGTTACTATATCTACAAATTAGGGCACCATGGTGAATGTGCATGAGAACCTCAGGTTTCATGTAGCGTCAAATTCAAATAATAAGTTGGTTCTCATCAATGGTATCAGAGCAGCAACGATTCATGACCGAGTTGCTCTCCTGGACGAATGAAGGTACATTGAACTGATTCAGCATTGAGTTGAAGTATTTTAGATCTGTGATTTCTTCTCGCATCGTCATCTTAAATATCTGATTGCAACAACTTCATTTGTAGCAAGAAAGCTTCAAGAACAAATTTCACAATCTCCTTCAAGACATTAACTCCAAACACGATGTTATTATGGCTAAATTAAACCAGCTACTTCAGTCTCAATCAGAAGCACATCCCAACGCCTGTTTCCATGTTTCCAGCTTCAACCAGCACACTGTTTTCGGCTCGAAAATTGTGGATATTCAGAACAATGCTATTGAAAACACTGAGAAAATTGAATTTTCAACGGCTATTGAGGAACAAAACAGAGACGAGGATGTTGAGCTTGATAACCTACGCACTGATGTAGAACCAACTTTCGTTTCCTTGACTTCTTAGAAGGATTTGGCTAGGAAGGCTGCCACTACACTAGATTCTTTTATATTTCAGTAAGGCCAGATCCAAGATTACTCTTCCCCTCCACTTGATTGTGCTGATTCTGACGTGGATATGATAGTTGGTCAACATTACTTCATAATAAAGTGTTAATGGATATAGAAGTTAAGAATGAGCTTAAATTGGAGAAACATCAAGTTGTTGGTTTTGTTAAAAATTTCTCAACAAATAATGGGAGCTGCATTTCTCCTGATACTATTCTTAGTGAAGCAAATGTTTTAATTCATAAGATTTTGAATTATAAATTGACGTGAAAGAAATTAAACTTTGAGTTTCAAGTTGGGCTGGTTTTTGAATGTCTGCCAAATTGCTCACAAGTTTTTGTTACTTTATACCTTCTGTATGTGAATAAAAAATGTTTTATTACGGTGGAGCTTCTTGCGAACTGTGTTAGAAATTCTGGCCAAAACATTATGGAGGTATTGGCTAATGTTTCTGTAGTTGAAATAGATGGATATGAAATCGCGGAATATTTTATTAGACAAAAATGGAATGAATATACAGTGGTTGTTGTCGCCATTGAACTTGTTGTATTAGTATATTGTTTGAGTTCAGCAGAAGTTGAATTTGGAATGGAAGGACTAGATGACGAAGATGAGGAAAATGATTCAGAAAAGGCCCTCGGGGATTTGGCAACAATCGAGACCATGCTCACTTCTCATTAATTATACTTTGCCAAGAAGATATCTGATGTTACTTCAAATGTACATCTTATGGATGATTCTGGTGCATGTACTAGAGAACCATATGCAAACGGGCCTACCTGTGGCGATGAATTAGTTTGCAGTTCTGAAGTGATACTGCCATCATTTGCATCTGATGCTGAGCGTCATCTCTCCGAAGGACCTATATTCTGCCCATTAAACATAGAGAATACAGAAAATTCAGCTAATGATGATACTTTTTTGCCAAATCAATTTCTTCCATTGGCAGGTGCCTCTGCTGTGACTCCATTCCAGGAATCCTCGGGTCCATTTTGGTCGTCGGTCACAAATTTGTCTGGGAATGAAGCTGTTGATTTACTTCCGAATCTGATGATTAGAAATGAGAAACATTTTGGAAAATCTTATTTAACTTCTCAGCCAGCGGCACTAATTATTCTACCCATATCAGGTCAAACCCATTTAATTGGTGATTCGACTGGCAAATCTAAATTTCCTTGTGACGATTCAACTTGTGTGACATCTAGAAATGCAAATATTGTTACTAATCCAAGGTATGGTGGGTGAACAATTGCAAGTGCCTGTGCTGTCCCATTTGTATTAATGCAAGGAGGAACCATTATCAATACTAACCTAGAGAAGTTAGAACCTAATTCTGAAGCTACAGAAACCATGCTCCTTTTACTGGCCATTCTTTGTTTATCTTGCCACAAATTTATAGCATATTTGAGAGCATATATTGTGGCCAAAACTTTATATCCTTGGGGACAAGGATATCGTAAAGGGGAGGGATGTTATGGTGGAAACCACCCTGGGAAGATGTGTATCTTACCTCTGTTATGCTACATATTGGCACTTCTTGAGAGATGTAGATGTGGTAGCAAGAATGACGTTAAAAAAGAGGCGAAGGAGGCAGTTGGGGTGTCAAAGATGTGAAACAATTTGTTTTCCCCTTTCTGTTATTTTTCTCTTTTCTCCACAAATTCTCTCTTCTTCTTTTTATGTAACTCTCTTTCTCAGCTGAATATCAAGACAAGTTCCTTCTTGTTGCTTATTTTCCTGTCAATACCATAACACTTAGTTGATTTAGATACTTAATGGGTTGTCTAAAGTAGTGTGATTGATTTCGATTATATAATTTGAATGTTTACGCGGGAGAATTCGTTTTTCTAATTCATATCCTGTAAGAGATTGTGAAAATAAGATTTCGTTGTTTATTTCTTGAATGCATCTGCTTAATTATAATTCCTGATTGTTCTTTGCCTGAAGTCTGTGCGATGGGATATTTTGTCTGCTTTGACGGCTTGTCAAATTTTTAAGTTTACATCCCTAGTTTGTATTATCATCTGCTTGTCTGTTTAATGACGATTTGCACTAGTAGCATAACTCAGCCCAGTATTATTTATTTATAAGAAGTAGACGTATATTGATAATTTTTTGGTCTGTTATCAAGGTTCACTACTTCACTTTTCTCTATCTTGCTTCATGGACGTGTTTGACTGATACATATATGTCTGTTGGCCTCATTTGGGATTGATACACATCCAGAATGTTGCTTTGTTGAGTTATTTGATTGTCTTTGTTCTTGTTTTAAATCATTGTGTGTGTTTGATATAGATTGTAACTTCTGTGGTTGATTTTTTTTTTTTTATAATAAAATGATGCATCTTTTCAATATTCGTAGTTCTATTCTCATAAGCAGGAGCTAAATGATATTTTGCTATTTTTGCCCCATTTCGATTTGAACAATATTGATTTAGGTGATCTATAAATACTTCAATTACAGCTGTTGTTAACACAACTGCATGTTGATAGCTTGAATCAATGGTTGCACGTTATCATGCCTCATCTGTGATGGATTTATTAATTTATGTTTTCAGAATAATGCTCTTAGTTATTGACTTGAAAAAGAAAAACTTCTCTTGAGGCATGTTTAATGGTTTCCAATGATTCTTGATTAGTGCAGCTGCAGCATGCATAAATTAACAAAAATTGATTCTGATTTTAGGACAAGGAAGGTATTCCTCCTGATCAGCAGAGACTGATTTTTGCTGGTAAGCAACTGGAAGATGGTAGAACTCTTGCAGATTACAACATCCAAAAGGAGTCTACGCTTCACCTGGTTTTGAGGTTGAGAGGAGGAACTATGATAAAGGTCAAAACTCTTACTGGAAAGGAAATTGAAATTGATATAGAGCCAAATGATACAATTGAGCGTATCAAGGAGCGTGTTGAGGAGAAAGAGGGAATTCCTCCAGTGCAGCAAAGGTGTGCACCTCTTGTTCTCTTTATACCATGTATCTCTGGTACATTTGGCATGTGCTTGGTTGTGTTCTTTCTGATTGTGAATTGTTTTCTTAGTTTAACCTTTTTATTGCCTTAATTCACTGCAATTTTTTATAAATTTGAAAAACAGTTGAATTTTTTTCCATCACCTTGTTCTGCGGCAGTATGAATGAAATTATTTTCACACACACACATGAAGCCGCTCCATGTGGCATCCCGTCCTATGAAAGCCAGGATGACCCATGTGAGGGTCCGACTCATATTAGTGGGGTGCACAATCATACATCGCTTGAGAGAGTAGAAAATGCATGGTTTATAGGTAGGATTTTCCTCATCTAATATAACGTGTTTTGGGTTGACTTCAAGAACAAAATTGTGCGGATTTCGGCATAAAGCGGATAATACTGTATTGACAAGACTGGGGACGTTACACTACATCATAGATTATGAAATTTTTGTTTGTGTGGAGTTGAATGTCGGTGCTTTTATGTTATGTTTTAGTTTAGTTGCTGGTTGGTTGTGCACAGATTATCAGTTCTTTTTCTGTGAAAAGTTCAGTACTGTTTTGTGTACCAGTTCATTCTTAATTTAGAAACATTATGAAGCTACAAAAATGGTCTAACCTATGTCTCAACTCGCAATAGGCTGATATATGCTGGAAAACAACTAGCAGACGACAAAACGGCTAAAGATTACAACATCGAGGGCGGGTCTGTTCTACATCTGGTGCTTGCTCTTAGAGGAGGCGGTCTTTGAGCATCATTAAAGGATGCTGAATTTTGTGGGGGTGGAGGATGTATGTACGAATGGCTCTTTTGTGGATAAGGAAGAAGGCACATAGGAAATGCTTTTCTGAGAAATTTCTCTTCAAGACATTGATGTTGCTATGCTTTGTCAAATCATATAATTGCCATTTACTCATCCAAACATGGTTGAATTGGGCTTGAGGAAATGTTTGGTTGGTGTATTCGCTATATTTTCTTGCTCAAAACACGATATTTTTGTCTTGTTTTATGATTTGCGTGGGAGTAATGTTCCCAACATTGTTTTGATATTGTTTTTTTGGGAAATTAACAAAACAATCTCTAAACTATTATATCAATAATAAGTCAATCATTGAACAATTTTTGCCAACAACTAAATCACTAAAATATGACAAATGAACGGAGTAAATATTGTTATCGTACCGCGGTGGAAAGTTGTTTTTTTACTAAATAAATTTAAAAGATTATTTTTTGCACGTGGAATGATTACTTTTTGCAGCGCAAAAGCAACGTTTCTGTGCGAAAAGTGAAACATTGATAACCACTGGACGACGACGACGAACCAAGAAGAGGAAAAAGAAGATGGTGATGAGAATTGGATGAGTGAAATAGAGAGAAGGGGTGAACTAACAAAAGATATTCAGAAAATTGAAAATGTGTGAATTGTTTTCGACGACGAGAAGACTATGTCGAAGCTTATCGACATCGTTTTCGCAGTAAGATTGTTTTAATTATTGCGATTTTAGCATAAAATTGAAGTAGAATTAGAATTGCAGAGAGTAATGTTTCGGGATCGTCTTCGCGATAATGTTTATTTCAACAAGTAACGATGATATTTGCGTCGTCTATTTTCCATAGTTCAATATTTTAGTTGTTAACAAAAATTGTTGAGATGTTGACTTGTCATTGTCTCCATAATTCAGTGGTTGTTTTGTTAAATTTTCTTAACAAAAAATGTAAAATTTTGCTATATGATCTTACCGTCCGTATTATTAATAAAATAATTATGATTAATATAAATAAGATCACTTGTATTATGAATTATATGTACAGTCAATGTATGAAATTACAAGGATGGAGGAAGGAAACGTCGTCGTATGGTATTTTCCCTCTCTGCCCAGAGTCTAGAGGAGCCCAGAGTCTTCAGGCTTCTTTTCCTCGCTCTCTCTTCTGCCAGCGGTCCGGTCTCTGCCATTTCCTCCTTACCCGCAAGATAGAGCTTTCTTCAGCGGCGTCGTTCGTCTTCCATTGTGCAGATGTCAACGATCGTTTTTAAAGCTATTCCTACCATCGTTAATTGAAATTAGTTCTTTTTTCGGAGCCTCCGAAATGGAAGAACTTGAAGAACTTTCGTTAGACGAAGAAGCACTTGACGATATGAGAAGTGAAGTGTTCGCCGAACTTAAGATATACTGTCTGGAGCTGTTTGCGCTTCTTCAAAAGCCTATGTCTAAGTCGTCCACAATCCCTACTATGCTTCAGCTTCTTCGTAGAACCCCTCCCTATTGTTTGCAGCCGTTTTTTGAGTAAGTCTTGCTCTGTGCCCCTCCAGAAAGATTTGTCTCTTTTCTTACCTTGTGGTTTAACTTAGAATGTATAGGCATTCCAAACGGTTTCAATGTCCTAATGATGATTGATGTGAATGGAAAAAGTTAGGAAATGAAAAGGAAAAGAAAAATGGTTGAAAATGAGATCATGAAAATGTACAATATTGATTAATTGATTCCAAATATGTTTTATGTCTTTCAAAGTTGGTACCAAACTCATAATTCGTGTGGTATTTTTGTGTTTATGCAAAGATCGTAGTCCTTGGGCTAAACTAAAAAAAGAGCATCTCCTATTTGATTGTTACTTTTGTCTTATTTGTGAGTGTCATCTGTAGTAGCATCACACATTGTTACTTTAACAGCTACACTCTATTACCTGTACTGCTGCTGTTGGATGCTGCAGTTGAAAGCAGATCCCTCCACAAGACTGATTCTAAAGAAAAAACTCTGATGGCTGATGTTCTAGAGAAGCATCATAAAGTTAGAGATAGTGTGGCGGAAGGTGTGCTTCGATGTCTGGAGGAACTTTTAAAGAAATGTCATTTAGGATCTGTGGAACAGGTGACCTGATAGAAACTGCTATCAATATATAAGATGACTATGACCTTAAGAAATATAATTTGTCTTTCTCTCAAAAGGTTTAAAAACAGTAAAAATTTCTGATTAACTTTAGATTAGGAATCTTAAAATGCTTATAAGTTTTGATTAATCTTTGCATATTGTGTCTTTCCTTCAGAAAGTATAAAAGCACTAATAGTTTTTTAATGTCGGAAGGTGTTACTATTATAAAATATAGCTTGCTATTTTTGCTGATCCCGTGTATTTCAAATTCACAATGCATGTTCTTATGTAAAATAATAATAATAATTCACAATGCGTGCAATTTAGTGCAACGATTATCCCCTACTACAATTATGCATTCCCCATTCCAATATTGCTGTTACAGATTTGTGCAACAAATGCTTTTTGCAGATGGTTGTAGTTTTGAAAAAGTTGACTTGTGGTGCACTGCTTTCTCCTTTAGAAGCATCAGAGGAGTTTCGTGAAGGAGCTATCAAGTGTTTTAAGGCACTATTTTTAAATTTACATCCGTGCTCTGTTGATTCTTGTTCATGCAGAAAAATATCTGGCTACCCTGCGCTTGAAGAAACCAAAAATTTTCAAGCTCAATCATCAGTTGGTTCGAGGCCAAAAGAGTGTTTGCTTGCATTTCTTCAGAGTCAATCTGCTTCAGCCGCTGTTGGGCACTGGCTGTCACTCTTTCTCAAAGTACATGAGATATTTTGTTGTCCGTGATCTTAATTTCATTGTAGCATTTGATGTAATTGATTTCCATTTAACTCCTCTATGGCTATTGTAAAGGCTGCAGATACAGAGGTAACACGAGGTCATCGAGGCAGTTCAAAACTTCGAAGTCAAGCTTTTGTCACTTTACGTATTCTTGTTGCTAAGGTATTACAGATGTTTTCAAGAAGTTGTAAAGAAATATGGCTTACAATTCATTTTTCAAACTATTACCTGTACCTTTGTTTCATTTCATTGTGAAATTCTTATAACCAAACCCACTGACGTTTTCTTCTTTAACAATTTTGCTAAGTCAAGAAATCTTCAATGTGGCAGAAATGTTGGTTCCACCTAGCCTAAAAGAAAGATGATGAAATGTGATTGGATTAAGATATGACCTCGTTTGCATTGTTAATGAAAGTTTAGGGGGTGGATGTGCTTTATACGAGATTTTTTGTTTCAATGTTTTGAAAGAGAGAATGCACATTTCTAGCTTATTTTGTGGCACAGTGGCCTCAAAGAAAAATGTATAGAATTATGGTAGTTGGCGTAATTGTAATTATTATTTCAGGTTGGTACATCAGATGCATTAGCCTTCTTTTTACCTGGTGTTGTTAGCCAGTTTTCTAAAGTTCTGCAAACTTCTAAAGCAATGATGAGTGGGGCTGGTGGAAGCACAGAAGCTATTGACCAAGCAATTAGAGGTTTGGCTGAATATCTAATGATAGTCCTCCAAGACGACGCTAATTTATCTATCCCTGATATGGCATTAGATTCCGCTTCTGAAATAGAGAAAAACATCTTTAAAGACACAACATCCTTTCTAGAGAAACTTCGTCTCCTCCCAGTTAAATTTCAGGGTGGGAGTGAAATTGTAAAAGAAGGTTCCTGCTCTGATATGGTAAAAAAATTAACTCCAGATTCTAAATTGAAGGGGAAGATGAGTACCGATGTTGATAAACAGATTGGATCATTCTACGTAAATCGTACGAAGGAATGGATTGAGGAAACTGCAGAACATGTTGATAAACTACTGGGTGCGACTTTTCCACATGTAATATCTTACTTTTAAATGATTATGGTCATTCCGAAAGGCTTAATTATTTCTCTTTGAAGTTGCATTGAGTCATGCTATTCACTACAACTCATTAGATACTCAATGACAAATTCTTTTTGTTTTTTTATTTTGTCAGATTTGTGTTCATCCATCCAAAAGGGTGAGACTAGGACTTGTATTTGCCATACAAGGACTATTATCAAGGTGCAGTTATACACTACAAAAGAGTAGATTGATGCTTTTGGTGAGTGAAGGATTAAGATTAATACATATTATTTTTATTTGGGAAGTGGAACCTGACCTTGGCTGTCCATTTATTATATCCACTACCTTATTGTTTTTGATGCATGACACACATTAACCTTACTTCACATTCATGTTTGAGATATATTTCTCTGTTCTATGCAGGAGTGCTTGTGTGTATTTGCTGTCGATGATTCTAAAGAGGTGTCTTCATTAGCACAAGAGTTCCTTGAATATTTATTCTTGAATAGAAAAGAGTATTTGGAGCCGGATATTGCTAAGATTTTTATCAGGTTTATTAAGCAATGTTTTGAACTATAGTTTGACCACACTTCAAAAATAATCTTCATTATTTAATTGTCTTTTGTTTTTAAATTTCCAGGCTCATTAAAAAGCTTCCAAAAGTTGTTCTCGGGCAGGAAGAAACATTTGCATTGTCGTTAGCTCAGCAGTTGCTGGTAGTGATATATTATTCAGGTCCTGAATTTCTGATAGATCACCTTCTTCAGTCTCCTGTACGACTTTCCTTCCCTTATTTGTTTCTCTAAACGTCTCTTTGTACGTCTTAAATTTATTCAAATATTTGATTTTAATGCAATATTCATTTAAATGAAAAATGAAAATTTTGTTATCAAAAACTAAGATCAAGGAGAGATTCTCACGTAGTCAGTTTATTAAATTTCAATGTTTTTTGTTGATGTGTTATTTCAAATGTAATGTTTATGTATTTATGTGTATATTTTCAATCTCTATTGCATAATATCAAATTTTCTGTTGACACTTATAGGTATAGCTCAAATGTTTAGGGTAGACATATTTTTCTTAGTGTTGGAAAAAAATGACAGGGAGTTAGAGTAATTAGACGTATGGCCACTACAGAATGAAGAAGGGATGGCTTAGTAATATGAAAACTGTGGTTGGTGATTCAGCAGCATGTAACAAGTAAGGTGAAGCTTTATTATTGAAAGGAATAAAACCTATCATATTACAATATAAGATTGAGATCATCACTAGACAAGATTGAGATCATCACTAGACCATCACTGGAAAGTCTGGTTCGGATTAATTTTTTTTTAACGAGGAATGAAGATGTAACAAGCATCATGAGTTACACTGACAACTTTCTGTCCTTCCAACTGATTGATACCCTTTATTGCAGTCTCCTACTGTTCGATAGTTTGTGCTCCTTTTTTATTCCTTATTTTGTATGGAATTTTTAGGTTGCAGCTGTTCAATTCTTGGACATGTTTGCTGTCTGTCTGAGCCAGAATTCAGTATTTGCTGGTTCTCTAGATAAACTTGTTACTGGTAGGTCATCATCGGCAGGATTCTTGCAATCTGTTACTGAGTTGAAAGCTGGAACCAATTCCATAACTGCTTGTCTCTCTATTATGAACAATAGTCCGCGAGCAGTCTCGGAGAACATAAGTATCAAGAAAGAAGAAATACAACATATGCTGAATAAAGATCCCCAACAAAAAAAAGAAAATATGCCTAAAGTTTATGAGCTTCCTCGCATGCCCCCTTGGTTTACCGACAGCGGCAGTCAGAAACTATACAATGCTCTTGCAGGAACTCTTAGACTCTTTGGTTTATCGTTAATGGCAGGTCATTTCATCTCTATGATAAATTATATTTGGCTTGGGTTCCAATTTTTTTTCTCGTCCTTACTGTTGGAATATTCTTTGTTTTTGTCAGTAGATGCTACAAGTGAGGGAACTTTATCGATAATAATTGATATTCCTCTGAGTTATTTTCGTAAATTGATCTCTGAGATTCGTGCTAAAGAATACAATGAAGAGAGCTGGCAGTCCTGGTACAATAGGACTGGATCAGGACAGTTATTACGACAGGCGAGCACTGCAGCATGTATTCTGAATGAGATGATATTTGGTATATCAGATTGTTCAGTCAATAGCTTCTCTAGAATATTTCAAAAGAGAAGAAAAGACTTGAAGGTTGATCAACTTGACCAAAGTTCTATGGATGATCAACGCTACAAATATGAATGGGGTGATGTAAGGGAATCCGTTTGGAAGGCTTCACCAGGAGCTAACAATCAATTGATTGATGGTGTTGGTAGAATCCTGCATGAGTATTTATCTCCTGAAGTTTGGGACCTTCCTAGTGATTATAAACCCACTACTATACATCCTGATGGTGAAGCTGAAGAAACTAGTCTATACTTCTTGAGAGACATTGCCATGTTACACCAGGTGATGTGATGTAAATGTTCTATCTTTCATATGATTTTTTGTTGAATAAACATCAATTGTAATCGACTTGAATTTATTTTAACAGGTTATTATTGAAGGAATTGGGATTTTTAATATTTCCATGGGAAAAGATTTTACTTCCAGTGGATTTCTTCATTCATCTCTTTATCTTTTGCTCGAGAATCTTATTTCTTCAAATGTTGAAGTTAGAGCAGCAGCTGATGCTGTCCTAAATGTCCTTTCTACCATATCTGGCCATTCTACAGTAAGCCTTTTCCGCTAAGCATTCATTTTAATATTTAGCTTGTTATCTGTATTCCGTAGATATTGTAAAATTGTTTTTGCAGGTTGGCAAATTAGTTTTGGAAAATGCAGATTATGTGATTGATTCTATATGTCGACAATTACGGCATTTGGATCTCAACGCTCATGTGCCAAATGTTCTTGCTGGTATGCTTTCCTACATTGGATTAGCTCATGAAATTTTACCTCTGTTGGAAGAACCGGTATGACATTCACCTTTCATGGCCGTTCTTGGAATTTGAATTGCTCACAATTATTTACATGGATTCTAAAGTTTTCCAAATTTTATGATTGGAAATTTGACATCTACTTCTTGAATCTATCACTTAACAATGAACTTCTACAGATACGCCATGTTTCACTGGAACTTGAGATTCTTGGAAGGCATCGGCATCCTGATTTAACTATTCCCTTTTTGAAGGTCATATGATATATTTTACATTTCTGTGTATCAATTCTTATGATATCTTTTCAGCTCTACTATTGTCAAGCAGTTCCTATAGCTTTATTATCCCAATGGCTAAAAGATGCATCTTAAATTAGGATATTCCAATTTCTACTCGTGAGATTTCACTCTATTTCTCAAGCAAAGAGTGCATTGCTTTGGTTACCACTTCATCTAAAAAGAAAGGAAAGTAAGAAAGAAAAGAAAAAAGAAAACCAATGGAGGATTAATTTCTAGTGTATCCTTGTCTTCTACTCTTTTTTGTTGCTGGAGGTTATTGACAACATAAACATCATTTATGTTGATTATTATTATTAATTACATAATCTTTCAATTAGGAAACAATGCAATGGGCAAAAACAGTTCTAGCCAGTTGCTAAAGTTTCTTGATGGCACATGTTTCTTGCTATTTGCTATCCACGATATACAATCTGACAGGCAGAAAGCTCTTTCTTATTTTCATTTTTTTAATCTGTTCAGGCTGTTGCAGAGATCGCCAAAGTATCGAAGAGTGAGGCTAAATACTTACCCCAAAAAGCATCTTCATACCTTATGCATGTCAAATCTGTAATAGCTGACGATGGAAAGACAGCTGCATCCAAATCGAAGAAGGATTCTAGACTGAAAGAATCAGGTGATTGTTTTATTATTAAGCATTTCCACTTTGTTAAATTTAATATAAATTGTGACCTTGCACTGAAAATCTGTAATGTGAAGAATGATATGTTTGCTACAGTTATTTGATATTCTCAAGATAAAATCCCTCTAAACATATTTATTTGCTTATGAGAGAACTAACTATTGTTGCTTCCTCTTAATTGGAGCACAGCAGCAAAAATAAAGTGAGAGAAATATAAGTCATTGCAAATCTGAATTTTTAGTACTGTGCTGAAAGAGAGTATTTTTTTTAATATAAGAAAATGTTCTAAATGCAGAATGGGAGAAGATTTTGTACAAACTGAATGATAACAGAAGATATAGACGAACAGTTGGGTCAATCGCTAGTTCTTGTCTAATTGCTGCCATGCCTTTACTAGCTTCAATGGACCAAGCGGCTTGCTTGGTGGCCATGGATATTATTGAGGTAACTATGCTGAGTTTCATGACTTTCCGCAATTTAAGTGTGCGTCAGTTTTCATTTTATTACTCTGTAGGTGCTTGACTTTGATTAAGTTGGTGCTACATTTAAGAAATTAAGAAAGATCAATAGATCCGCTTTACAATGAGTTTTTTTGCTTCCTTGATAGTTGATACAACTCTTCGTATATTAATCTTATACACAAGTTGTACATATACGTGCTGTGGTTTGTAAATTGTACACATATGAACATGATACATTTTTTTTACAGATTCCGTGTTTGCTCTTGCCTGGAAGAACATGCTTAACATCCTCAATATATATTTTTTCTTTAATTTGAATTAATATTGTGTATTGTTCGAAGTTTGGGATCATCGCGCTGGCAAAAGTTGAAGAAGCCTATCGGCACGAGAAGGAAACAAAAGAAGTGATGGAAGAATGGTTTGATTCAAACTCCTTTTTTCAACTTAAAGATGCATTGGATGCTGATACCGAAGATAGTGATGAGAACAGGTTGCTTCCAGCGATGAACAAGATATGGCCCTTTTTGGTTTCTTGCATTAAAAACAAAAATCCTGTGGTATGTTTTCACCCCTTCCTTCTTCTTCCAACTTGTTTTAATGACAAACGAGACTACAACAAAAATGGTTTGCTTATTTACACATAATCCAATAGTATTTAAAAATGTTTGTCAATTATTAAATTTTGATGGGTGTTTAATCAGGCTGTTAGGAGATGCTCAACTTTGACAAGCACTGCAGTTGAAGTGTGCGGAGGGGATTTCTTTTCGCGTCGTTTTTACACCGACGGACCCCACTTCTGGAAGCTGCTAACGATGTCTCCGTTTAAGAGAAAACCCAACAATAAAGAAGAAAGAACTCCATTACTGCTTCCATATCGAAGTTCGTCCATTTCCTCTGGGGCCTCATTGGCTGAAGTTTCTGACTTGAAAGTACAGGCCTCGATGCTAAACATGATTGCCGATCTGTCTAGAAACACGAGGAGTCAATCAGCCTTGGAAGCAGTTCTGAAGAAGGTGAGTGGTCTAGTTGTGGGCATTGCGTGTAGTGGCGTTGTTGGACTTCACGACGCATCTGTCAATGCACTTTCTGGACTTTCGTGCCTCGACCCAGATCTCATTTGGCTTCTTTTGGCTGATGTTTACTACTCGATGAAGAAGACTGCACCTTCTCCCCCAACATCTGATTTTCTTCCCATTTCACAAATCCTACCGCCGCCATTGTCTTCACAAGGTTACCTCTATGCTCAGTATGGTGGGTATAGTTATGGGTTTGATGTCAACTTTTCATCTGTAGAAACTGTGTTCAAGAAGCTCCATTCCCAGGTTTTTACTAACCAAATGTACAGCTAAAAGAATTTCTACTATTGATTTATTGAATGGAGTTGATATATTCTAGTGTTTTGAGCTATTTGTGATTGACCAACCTGTGTATATTTGTGATTCATCATCTGAAGCATATGCACTCACCGGTCTTTGAAGTCTTGTCATGAGCCATCAGTTGCTGATCAGCAAAGAGGAGTCCTACGTTGCCGGTAATAATGAGCGTCAAAACCTTCTCAACGACTGCATGGAGGATGCTAATTCTTGAAAGTATGATAATCCTAATGAAGATTCTCCCTCGTCACTCCTATGGCCTTTGATTTTTCATTAGAGAAGGTGAAAGACCCTCATCTGCCACTGTTGTTCCCCCTGCAGCTTACACTCTTCTCCGTTAGAAATTCAGGAGCTATTGTCGGGTCTGGATTTAGTACCGGAGAAGTTGGCTGCCAATTTACCCAACACGTTGTCTTCCTGCATATTGAAACACATTCATGAAGCCCACAAGCTTCCTAATAGAAGATGGATAGAAGAAGAGACAGCTAAGTACATGAAAGATTAACTGTTTCTCTCTCGTCAAAAGCCTCTTGGTGAAAAGAGGTGCAGAGTCTGATTGATATTAACATCTGGTTTTGGAATTTGAGCCATCGCTTCATCTTGGAAGGACTCGGAGCGGCCGTCACACAGGATTTCTGTCTCACGTTTCTTTTCCGATTTGCGGGCGTTGTGAGCGTTTAGATTCGTTACACAGGTGTTATGGTAGTAATCGGATTGCAAGCCGGAAACCAAAGAGGAGCTCTCTGCGGCCATCATTGGGTAGTCCAAAAGAAGAAACGAATGAAAAGAAGATGCTTCCGACTGAACGGAAGGATCTGGGGAGAGAGTGAATGATTGCTTTCTCCGTTTCACCTCTAGGGTTTCTGAGCGTTAGAGTTATCAGAACGGAGACGAGCATCCCCAAAACCCAACCATTCTTCGCGCTCAACGTCCTCATCGGCTACGGAAAATTAGAACGAATCCAGAGAAATTCGGAGGAAAAAAAACGATTGTGAGAGAGAGAGAGAGAGAGAGCAATAGGGAGTTTCAGGGTGAGATAGTATGAACTGCCATTGAAGGAGACGAAGAGCTAAGGCTCCATTCCATTGGTAGTTAATCGCACTGGTTCGTTAACAAAAGTTGGAGGGAAATCCAAATATCTCATCTTAAATAAACAATCAATAAAATATTTAATTATAAACTTCTAATAAATATATCAATATTCGACGGGAAGAAAATCCAGGGAGAAGGAGAAGAAAGATGAGCAGGAAGAGAAGCTGTTCGTCGTCATCATAAGGTATTTCTGTCGTTAGTATAGAAGTATTCCAGATTTCCTTCGGTATTCGTCTTGCACTGTTTGGGGAATTTTTATTTCTTACTCTGAATTTGATCTCCCGTCCTCCTTTCTTTACTTGTGTTCACCGAACTACCGAGCGATTTGATTCAGCTCTGAAATGCGTCAATGGAGGATCATTTATTCAGCTTTCTTTTTTTCATATTTGCCAGTTACCAAACAAAGGTAAGTGATGACTTTGGAGATTATAATTTGCAGACGTTTTTTCTTTTCGCCTGAGAAATTATAGATTAAGACGAAGCAGGAGATTGAGAAGTAGAAAACAGTCGAGAAAGAGGAGCTGGAAGACGTGAATTCTCACGAGCATTCCAAACGCCATTAGAATAAAGGTGTGCCGAAGATATCTTCTTCTTTTTTTAATCTAAAGATTTGGATTTCATAAGATGGAGTTCTTGCCTGCATCAAACTTGTGTAGTATTTTGGCAATTATTTCTTTGTTTGCTTCCTTTGATCTAGTCGTTTTAGGTTAAACATTGTCAATGTGAAGACCTTTAAACTTTCATCATCAGTTGTGATAAATTTAGTTAAATGCGGTAGCGTTTTATCATCATTTGTATAAGAAAAGCGTTAGATTTTGATATGACTCGAATTCTAGTTGGGTTGGGTCGAGCTCGTATGTAATATTAGAGTTATTTATTTATCTTATATATTAATATTTGAGTTGCAAAACTCATTATACCTTGAGTTCCTATTAGTGAATATCTCTTATATTAGTGTTTTTTCTCGTAAGGATTTTTCACATAAATCTTGATGTCTATGCTTCTTCATGTTTTTTTTTTTTTTTTTTTTTTCCGATTTCGCATTCGATTCTTAACAAAAGTATAATAAATGTATTAGAATTTTATAGCTAGGGGTGGGCAAGAACCGACCAGAACCGGGAACCGACCCGGAACGGAAGCTCAGTTTCGGTTCAGTTTCGGTTCTTGGTTCCTACATTTTTAAATGGTTCCAATTCCGGTTTTTTGTTCTATATGCGGTTCAGTTCTCGATTCTGTAAACCAAGAACCGAGAACCGCATTATGTTAAATCTGAAAAACATGGACACTCGTGAAGGGCAACTGCGAACCTGAAGCCAAGAGGCGAATCTGTGAACCTGAAATCTATGAGAAGACGAATCTGCGAACTTGGAACCGAGAGGCGAGAAAACGAATCATTGCTTGTGGATTTAAGGTTTGCGATTTAGGGTTTGCGATTTTGACCAGAGTTTGGGTGAAGTTGAAGAGCTGTTTTTCTCCTCCTTTCTTGCGTCTTCCGATTCAATGTATTGGTTGGTTTGTGAGTTTTTAAATTCCTGGGTATTCAATGGGCCACTTTCTCATTAAACTCTCTGGATATTAGCCAGATAGTGATTTTACTACCCTTTTCAATGTTTATTCCTTCTCTTTGGATTTGTTCTTGATTTTTGTTTTTATCTGAATGACTTTATTCTCTCTTCGTGCGAGAGTACCTTACTCTCATACCTTGTTTGAAATAAAACTATTCTTCTTTATTTCTTGCATTTTTATGTGCTTGGGTTTATTCATCTTCTTGTAGATTTTCAGTTTTGGATTAGAGACAAGTCTATGGAAATATTGAGCTTGCATTTTGATTATGGGTTCTGGTTCATGTGTTTTTGCAATTTTGAAGGATTAAAGTTTAGAATTTTTTGTTTTATTTGTTAGTTGTTGTAAATGTGCTGAAAAAAAGTGAATATCTGTGTTTTCGATTTTACGAGAAAAATGGCAATTGATTTCTGATGAACAATTTAGTACTGATTTTTTAGTTTAGAATTGATGAACTGTGGCTTTTCTAGTCTATTTGACAATCTCTTTGATTAAAATATGTTTTAACAGTATTGTTGATAGATGTTGTTCATGGCTTATGAGATTTCTATGATAAATATTGAAACAGATCGGAAAGTAGAATGTGTTTGTGATGAAACAGAGCGAGAGAAAAACTTGCATTTCAAGTTGGGAACCGGAACTGACGGGAACCGGATCCGGAACCGACTTGCATTTCAAGTTGGGAACCGGAACTGACGGGAACCGAATCGGAACCGATTGGTTCCGGATCCTGTTCCGGTTCTAGTTCCTTACTTTATGAACCAAAAATTGAAAGGTCGGTTCCAAGAGGTCTGGAACCAGAACCAAGAACCGATTTGTCCACTCCTATTTATAGCGTGACTTTGTAAAGTCGTGATTTATATATCTCTAATGCGTGGCTTCATATACCACATCACATGTAGCATACATGTAAATTGAATTTTCTCACTTTTAAAAATTTAGAATTTTTTATATTCGCGATAGAAGAAGCTTCGTAAAAGCAAAGGTTTTACATATTGTATTGCTAAACGAATATACCTTGTAAAATTTGTATTGAAAATGTTCTTTGTTAAGTAATTCTTTCTTTTAATAATTTTTTTCTAAGTTTCTTCACCTTTGACAGTCACTTCCAATCTTCCCAAACATCATGGCAGAATTCTTACTAGGGAGCCCGCCCGCTCAGCCCATCACTATAGTGGGTTGAGTCGGTAACCGAGCGGGCTCAGCCCGGGCTTGGTAGGCGGGCCGAGCTGAGCCTGAACACTTTGGCTCGCGAGCCTGGCGGGTTGGCCCGACGAGCCCGCCTGCCAGTACCTGGCCAGGCCAGGCGAGCCTGCTAGAGGCTCGGGCTGCCTCCCGCCAGGAGGCTCTCGGCTCCCAGCCTCCCCTCCGTGAAGGCGACTGGCGTGGAGGACAGAGCTCACCGGTAGGACAAAGCTCGTCGACTTGCGTGGAGGCGAACTCTAGAAGGCCAGGCACAGGCAGGACAGAGCTCGCCGACCCGCCGAGCTCTGCATTCTCGTCGCCTCGCACGAGAGTCAGCCGTCGACTCGTCGGGAATGCAGGACGACTCGCCGAGCTCTGAATTCCCATCTCGCATCGTCCCGAGATCGTCTTCGTCCCGCATCGTCGCATCTGAGCCTCCGTTCCGAACCCCCGTCGCGGGAACCGACAACCTCAAATTTGAGATAATAAATGTTTATTATTATTACATTATAATAATAAATGTTTTTTAAAGTTTTAAATTGTATAATATTCAAAGTAATTTATAATATATTTATATACGATATTATTATTTATGTATATTTGGCTCGTTAGGCTCGGCTCGTTAAGGCTCGTTAGGCTCGATCGGCTAGTTATGCTTGGCTCGTTAGGCTCGGCAGGCTCGTTAGGCTCGGCTCGTTAAGCTCGGCAGGCTCGACGAGCCAAACTTTTTTAGGCTCGGCTTGGCTCGTTAGCCACCTCTAGTTCTTACACAACATTTGTCATGCCTTAAAAAGAAAATGACCTTAAACAAATTGGAGAATATCTGACCCAATATGATCGAATCGTCTGATCCATCTCTTAAATTTTAACTAATAACAGCAAAAAACTTACAATAAACTTTACATGTCAATTCCATAAATAAAGGTTCATGAGTGACAATAAAAATAATAGTATGAATTAATAATGCCTAACCGTGAAATTAATTTAAAATAAAACTAAAAAATAAACATCACTAAAATATCTTAAGTATCTCAAGTAACATAAAAAAAAGACTAAATTATTTATTTTTAACAAAGAAAGAAATAAAATGAATGATAGAATAATTAACAAAATTAAATAACGACAATACTCAAACGATCGCAACAGTCAAATCGACTCTGATCAGGTTTATGATTTTACGCACAGGGACACGGTACATACAGTTATTTCATTACTTTAGTTAACATTAACAGTGCATAAAAGTAAAAATAATATAATTGAGCTGAATAGTAAATTAAACGTGTTTAAAATATTATTTTAGGATTTAATATACGTTAAATATAAAATAATTTGTACCTCAAATTTGGGCCAACTAAAATAGTTCACTGAAGTCTAACAATCTTTTAGGTTTTGGAACCTAATCATTAAATTTTACTAAATATTAGGACTTAAAATTTTAAAATTTACTATTGAAATTCTCTGGCTAAATGAAGATGTCCCAAAGACGTTAGGGTTGAAAAACCAACACGTTTAAAAACGGTTTACAAAATGATCCCAAAAATGATCGGGTAAAAATTTGGTAGTGGAAATTCAATTTGGCCCAAAACATGCTCTGGCTTGGTCCAAAATTTGGCCTGATTCGGCCCAATTAAAACTGGATTGCGGTCTAGAGTAAAAATATGGCAAGGGTGCTCCCTGCCTAGTTTACAAGGAAACTACCGAATCGCAGTTCGATTGGGAATGTAGAACACCGATCGGAATTCCATTCTCGACCCTCGACTTCTCAACACCTGAAAATTTGAAACATTCTTGCCGCCCTTCCATTGATGTTGCTGAAACATAGTTAAGTCGAGAACAAAGGAATCCCAATCGAAAATCCATTCTTGACCTACCACTTACAACCTCAACCCTTAATATTAATCCGCACAATATTCTAAACTTAATACAATATCAACCCAAAAATCCAAAAATTGTAGAATCTATGCAGATTTTACGAGAGAAATCCCTCATCGTTGACACCTCATCGAAGTTGGTTTCCTGAACATTGACGTCGAAAACTCAACCCCTAAAGAATACAGGTTCGTTCCTTAGTACCGATTATCAAGAGAAAACACAGGATAAAAAGCGAAGCTTGAGTCTTACCTTGGACAAGAGACGAGACGCGGACAGGGACGAGGCGCCAAAACTTATGAGGAGGACCACCCTTCACGTTTACCAGAGGAAGGAGTTTCCGAGCCACAAAGAGATATAGCCGGGACTAAGTGAAGGAGTGGAGAAATGCACTCACCCCTGTTAAATATTTTTTTTCCAATAGGTCGTGGGCTGGATTTAACAGCCATTATTTTTTGGTTTTCTCTCCTCATGGGATTTGACTCTATTAATCCATCTTGCACTTCTTTTTAGCCGATCCGCATAAAATATAAAAAAGATTTAAGATTTGTAACGCAATTCTTAAAAATCAGTTCTTCATTCACACTGTACACGATTCTATCCGAGCTACTTGCACATAAAATATAATGATATGATAACTCTATTTCCAAAAGATATCAACTATTCAATGTGCAGATCCACCCCTTGCATGTCATTCTGCAGAGTCTTCTGCTATCGTTTAGGGAGGATTTCCATCTTCATTGGATAAGTTTATAAATGAAGTTAGTATGCAAACAACGTAGCAATTTTCAATCTGTGCCTTCTATTTGTAAATGGGTGATGGTAAGATGTTTCTTCTTGCTCAAGTGTTATTTCTTTTCTTTGTGGGGATTATTGTTTCAGAGACACGGATTTCATGAATTGTCCATCGGGGACTACTTCTCCAAGAACAATGAGTTTCCAAGTGCTGATTTTTCATGTAAATCCTTGCAGAAAGGGCACACTGCTTAAGCAAAAGCAAAAGCGAGAAACAGGTACATATTTGAAAAGGATTACCTGCATATAAAGATTAGAAAACTAAAACAAAAAAATGAAGAAATGACGTGGATAGCACTTCTAAGTTTTGGGAAAATAATAAAGATAATAAATAAATAGTTGATAATTCACAAGAAATATTGCTCTTAATAATTTTCTTAGACAGAATTAACATTCTAAATAAATTCCTAATAAATGCTAGAGCGGTTACAAAGGGCATCACTTAAAATTTAGTCTATTTAGACAAAACTTACTTGCACATAGGTCTGGGCAGGAACTGACCAGAACCGAGAACCAACCTGGAACTGAGCGTCAGTTCTGGGTCGGTTCCGCTTCTCAGTTCCTATAATTTGACAATTGTCGGTTTTGGTTCTTTTTTTATATTTTGGGTTCGGTTCTCGGTTCCCTAATTCAAGAATCGAGAACCGAATTATTTTAAAAACCTTTTCAGAATAGGCTAGCTGCGAAACTCGCTTCTGGAAGATTGGGACCGAGACCGAGAGGCGACGATCGACTGTGAAGCTGCGATAGGGATTTGCGAAGCTGTGAAGTGCGAAGTAACAGTGAAGAAGTAAAAGAAATAATAACAAAAATAGATACTGAAAAATTTTTAAATAGAAACCCAAATCTGGAAAAACTACGGGGAATGAGTCCAAAAAGATCTCACTAGGAAAATATAGGATTTGCAATATTTTTCTATAAACCAAATATTCTAGAGAATATTCACTAAGAGAAAAATCATTACTCTTAAATTTCACAGTGTGCACAAAACACCCTTTTTCCCTCATACTATTTTTTTTCTCTCCGTAAAAAATAAGCCTCACTCTAATTTTTCACTCTCTCTACTTCTTATTTTCTCTTCTTGAATTTTGGATGCAATACTCTGCTCCACACTTTCCTATTTATAAAGAAGTGGGAGCAAAAGAAGACAAAAGTTTTTTGAGTATGGCAGAAGACATGGAGCTGCAAAGGAGGGCTTTCTCCTCTCATTTGCTTGATTTTCCTTCTTTCACCTAGTCGACATTGAATAAGTAAATTTGTGTGGATCGATCCGATCCCACACTACATTAGTGTTTCCCAAATGTGGAAGAATTTGTAGATCATGGGATTATCATTGGATTGAAACCTCAATAATAATGCTTGGATAAAGAAACGGCTATGATTAGGTTAATGTACTCCAATATAATATAAAAATATTTAAGAAAGCAATAACATCATAGGAAGTTATACCTCTTATTTCCAATTCAAATATTAATTGTTTTTCAGGAAATGCTTTGAAGTTAAAAATTAAAGGTGCTAGTCTAATATTAGTATGAGATTGTAAAAATGAATAGGCTCAAGTTAGATTTTCTTCTTGGCTTATTTTTCATGTTATGTAGTGATTGTGTTTTTCCAACTTATGCAATCTCCATGAAAGGAATTGTATTTATAAGGTAAAAATAGTGGAAAGAACCTGAAGATGTGGGATAAACTAAGGAAAGAAAAATGCTTTATTTAGAAAATGAAACTCCAAACCTTAATGTTAGTATGCAAGTTGCAAAAAATGAATTGTCTTTAAGTTAGATTTTCTTTTTGGCTTTTTAATGATTTTTTTCGGTTGTTTTTCAGGCTGTGTAGTGACTGTGTTTTTCCAACTTATCCAATCCATTTATTGCCCTCACTTGAGTTACAAGCTTACGTGGCTAAGCTCGGCGAACATCCATGAAAGGAAGTTTGCTTATAAGGTAAAACTATTAGAAAGAATTCATCGATGTGGGATAAACTAAGGAAAATCCCGAACCTTAATGTTAGCATGGAAGTTGCAAAAATGAATTGTCTTAAGTTAGATTTTTCGTTTTGTCTTTCCATTGGTTATTTTTGTTGGTATTTTTGAAGTTAGGCAGAGATAGTGTTTTTCTAACTTATCCAATCTACTCATTGGCCTCAATTGAGTTGAAAGCTTACATAGCTTGACGAACATCCATGAAAGGAAGTCTACTTATAAGATAAAAGTATTGGAAAGAACTCGTCGATGAGTGATAACTAAGGAAAGAAAAATGCTTTATTTGGAAAATTGAATTACCAAATTTTAATGTTAGCATAGAAGTCAAAAAAATGAATTGTTTTAAGTTAGATTTTCTTTTTGGCTTCTCATTGGTTTTTTTTTTTTAAAGTTATTTTTCAAATTGTGTAGAGACCACCTTTGTTGAACTTATCCAATCCACTTTTTGCCCTCACTTGACTTACAAGTGATAAACTAAGGAAAGAAAAATGCTTTATTTGGAATATTGAAACACCAAACTTTAATATTAGCATGAAATTGTAAAAATGAATAGTTTAAGTTCCATTTTCATTAGTTTTTTCCTTTTATTTTTCATGTTGTGTAGTGAATGTGTTTTTCAACTTATTCAATCCACCTTTTGTCTTTACTTGAGTTACAAGCTCACGAACATTCATTAAAGGAAGTATGCTTACAAGGGAAATGTACTGGAAGAACTTGATGATGTGGGATAAACTAAGGAAAGAAAACAAAATAGTTTGAAAAATGAAACCTCGAACCTTAATGTTAGCATGGAAGTTGCAAAAATGAATTGTCTTAAGTTAGAATTTCTTTTTAGATTTTCATTGATTTTTTTCGGTTATTTTTCAGGCTGTGTAGAGACTGTGTTTTTCCAACTTATCCAATTCATTTATTGCCCTCACTTGAGTTACAAGCTTACGTGGCTAAGCTCGGCGGACATCCATGAAAGGAAGTACGCTTATAAGGTAAAAGTATTAGAAAGAACTATTCGATGTGGGATACGCTACGGAAACATAAATGCCTTGCTTGGAAAATAAAACACATAACCTTAGTGTTAACATGAAAGTTGTAAACATGAATAGTTTAAGTTGACTACTTTTTTATATATAGTTGTGTTTTTATCTTAATATAATTTTTACACGAGGTTCCAACTTGTCCAAATCATCATTTTCTTTCACTTGGGTCCCAAGTTTACGCTACTAAGCTCCATAAAGGAATTATCTTCACAAGGTAAAAAGATTTGAAGTCCCTCATCAATGTTTGATTGGCAAAATGAGATATGAGCCGAAATGTTAGCGTGGAAGTTGTAAGTTCGGCAAACATGGAAATATTTTTATTGCGTAAAAATATTTTGAAGTACTCGTAGATGTGGCTATGCTACTAACATGGAAGTCGTAAAAATGAATTGTCTTGATCGGTTTTTAAACCGAGTTTTTCTATTATTTGATGCAAATTAATTTTAATATTTGTGGTTCTTTTATCGTTTAATTCTCAATAGAAACTACTTAAAATGTATAATCTAATTTAAATTATGCATTTTGTATAAGCCATTCTTAAAATAACACAAAACATATGTAAATTAACAAATCAATCACCGCATTAAAAAATCAATTACAAGTCAATCACTAAACAATTTTTGTTAACAACTTAAACATTGAACTATAAAAAATGGACGGAGTAAACATCACGGTTACGTTTTCCATTAAAAACATTTCGTTCCGATGCAGAACGTTAGCTTTCCGCAACGGAACGTTATCTTTCCACTAAACATAGTTAAAAAAATTACTTTCTGCAAGCAAAACAATTACTTTTCACTGCAAAAATACAATGTTTTGCTGAGGAAAGATTATTTTTCGCTTGTAGAACGACAACGTTCTGCTACAGAGAGATTACTTTCTACAGCGGAAAGTGAAACATTAGTGATGAGAACTAGACAACGACGACGAAACAGGAAGAGGTAAGAGAAGATGACAATGAGAACTGAACGATGAAATCGAGAGAAGGGTAACCCACAAGAAAATGTTCGAAAAACTGAAAACATGAAAATTATTATTTTACGACGAAAAGACCATGTTGGAGCTTCCCATAATTGTTTTCGCGGTAAGATTGTTTCAATTATTCTGATTTTATCATAAAACTGAAGTAGAATTAGAATTGCATAGATATATTCGAAGATGTTTGTTCGCCGGTTCAGTTTTATGTTATAGATGTTTTTTCGCGAATTCAGCGTAATGGCGATGTTTACTATGTCTATTTCTCATAGTTCAGTATTTAAGTTATTAACAAAAATTATTTAGTGATTGACTTGTCATTGATTTCATAGTATAGAAGTTAATTTTCCTAAAACATATTAGTAATAGCAATTAGAATTTAAAATAATTGAATATTTAGATTTAATTATGATAAATATAAGAATCTAATTAAAATGCATAAATAATTTAGGGAAAATGACAAACCAACCATCATTCTTTGCAATCAATGACAAGTCAACCACTAACCTTTTTTTGTTAACAAATTAACCACTGAACTATAAAAAATTGACAGAATAAACACTGTGGTCACGTTTTCCGTTCAGGGGTTAAATTGTTAAATCACAGTAGATTTTCATAGTTCAGGGGTTAATTTGTTAAAATGGGGCGAATTGTCATAATTCAGGAGTTAAATTGTTAAACTACATCAGATTGTCGTCATAGTTCAAGGATTAAATTGTTAAACCACAGCGGTTTGTTGTCATGGTTCAGGGGTTAAATTGTTAAACTGCGGTTGATTATCATAGTTCAAGGGTTAAATTGTTAAACCACAGCAGCTTGATAAGAAGGATATTCCTTTCTTTCACTTACTGCGACGGTGAGTCTTTGAAGATTGATAATTCTCTTAATTTTCAACGGTTTTGGACGCTTGAAGACTCCGTTCTCCATCGTTTTTTCGCGATGCACAGGTAAGAGAGATCTGTTTTCCCATCGGTGCATATCAGAGCAGATTCATGCAAAAAAACAAGCGGAGCTTCACAGTTTTAAATTGTGTAAGGGAAATTGGAGGACTTAGAAATGTTTTTAGGCCTCGAAAGTGGACAAGCTGCCTTTGACAAAATAAAAAAAATTCGTCCAAATCGGTTGACTGATGACAAAGTTATGGCCTTCCAAAGTTTTCGAGTAAACGATCTCATTTTTTTCCTGCTCGAATCTGCTCTGATAAGCACTAAATGCCAAAACAGATCTCTCTTACCTGTGCATCGCGAAAAAACGATGGAAAACGAGTCCTCAAGCGTCCAAAATCGTTGAAAATTGAGAGAATTATTCATATGCAAAGATTCGCCGTCACAGAATGTGAAAGAAAAGAATTTCCTTCTTGACGACAAACCGCCGCAGTTTGTCATCAAAGTATTTAATGACAAATGTGATAGTGATGTTAGCGGTATTATTTTTTCATAGTTCAATGGTTAATTTGTTAATAAAAAAAGGATAACGATTACTTTTTTATTTTCCCAATTATTTATTTGAACGGCTTCTTCTTCTTCTTCTGCTTGTTTTCGATATTTGTGCGATACCTTCCTCTCTCATCCTCTCTTCTTCGATTCTTTCTTTTCTTCTCATGAATTGGGATAAATCTTTCGCTTTCGTTCAGTTGAGCGATTGGATATGCGTTTGCTCCTTTCCCTCCCTCTTTACCATCGCAAAGAACAGTCTGTTTTTTAACCTAATCGTCATTGGATTCGGGCTTGCGCCATATGAAAATCCAAGCGGAGGCTCTTGTCTCGCTCAGTCTCCTCTTCTCTTCTCCACTCAAACATTTTCCTTTTGTTGTTTCGTCAATTTCGATGAGTAATGTCGAGTGTTAAGTGGGTTGGATTTCAATTTGCTTTACTAGTTGTTGTTGTTGTCTGCCAAACTATTACACGTTGAACGGAAGGATTAAATTATGGCTAAATTGGTTTATTTGTATTGTCTGGTTGCTTATGGCTCTCAAGGAATTGACCTCTGTTGGGTTGTAGTCTATAGTAGCATAAATATGGACATTAGGCTTAATCCACTATATAGGTTGTATTCCTAATTTTGGTTTTCGAGTTGGGGCTGGTAGTTGTCCCTATAAACTGTCTTGAAACCCAAGTCTTGAGGGAGACTTTTCTACTATCCCTTATATGTTTATTATAATGTTGACACCGACCTTGTTGTAGGTTCTAGAGGTGTCAGGTGGTTTTTGGCTTACGACAGCATGTAGAGTTGGTTTGTCGGTAAGTGTGTCATAGTCGCCATCGAGGTAGAGAGTTTTATACTTTCTGCACTACATTACATCATGGTTTTCAAAACTACTATTTGGTGGAATACCACACTTGAAAACCCAACATGAGCTATTCGACAGCATGTCAGTTTTTACATATACGTATGTTTTCTCACGTTTACATTCCGTACATGGTTTATTGCTGATATTTGTATATATATTGATGATATGACTTCTGTACATGTGTTTAGGGGATGAATCCTCTTTATGCTTTAGGACTCTAACGCTAAAGCATCATGAGGCTATCCTATCAACCTTCGACTGCGAGAAGGTTTGACATTGGTTACATTCATTGGGAGGATGAATCCTCTTGATACTCTAGACGGTCTTGGTACCAAAGTATCACGAGGCTATCCCCGAAATCTTCTATTGTGAGAAGAATTTATTTGTACATTGGAAGGATGAATCCTCTTGATGCTTTAGGCCCTCTAGCGCTAAAGCATCACAAGGCTATCCCTGTGTAATCTTCTGCTGCATGAAGATTGATTGTTTACATTTGAAATGAAGATGGGACATTCATGACATGTCCTCAGGTTGCGAGGCTTGGAAGTGGAAAAAGAGGATGGGGCATTAGTGACGTGTCCTTAGGTTGCAAGTCCTAAAACTTGGAAATAGGATGAGAGGGTGATGATGCCTCCTTGGATCGAAAGCCCCTAAACCTAGCCAGGGTATTGTCACACGAAGTTGGCAGTATTGTTAGCCACAAAGATTAATCTATCCTAGTACCATTTCATTTGGGGGGTGCCAGGACGGCTCAAGCTTGCTCGTCAGCAACCCTCGTCAATTTGAGACATTTAGGTACTAGCGAGAAACAGTCTATTGTGAGCAACCTCACTCCGGGTATACGATCGTACGAGTTGTGTCGTCGCTGACTGGTTCATCGGCAACTCGGTGACGTGCTAGATCTTCGGATCGCCGTCATTGGTATTCTTTCCTACCTCATGAGGTGTTGCTATTAGCGAATAGCCACCTTTCTATGACCTGTGCTGGGCGGTTACACGAGTTGTGTCATCGCTGACTGGTTCGCCAGTAACTCAGATAATGCGCTGGATCTTTGGATCGTATTGTCGGTGGCTAGGGCCCGTCGACACATTCAAGAGATCATACCACCATTCGATGATGAGTGGCAGATGGGTCCTTGAGTGACCATCCTTTTTCACTGATGACATTTTCATGTGGAAAACAATGTTGGCATATTTTGCGATTATAATTGTCTATGTATACAATGGGTTTTAATAAAGCCATATCAAGGGCCATGAGCCAGATTTATAAAATGATAAAGAGGCTTTAAATGTTTAAAATCCATGGACGGTGAGAAGCATAAAATGGTTTTCAAAGATGAAGAAAATGGTTTTAGCATGCATTTCATTTAGTATAAATTTCCATACTGAGTTAGTCACTCACTCCTTAGACTATATTTTTCTCCAGGTTAGGGTGTAGGTTTGGTGTGCTGGTATTGTGTGTGTGGCAGCTGGGCGAAACTGGTGTTCTCTGATGGGTGTCTCGATCTCCCTGTGAATGGATGGAGATTTATCAGTTCAATTTCTTCGTTCCTAGTATGTTGGGATTTTTAGTTTTTGGTGTTATTTGATTTAATTTTTGCACAGTACTTTCCTTTATATGCTATCATGTCTCTACTTGGTCACTCTCTGGACTCCAACCCATGTGATTTGGGTTTGAGCTTGGTATTATACCCATTAAGTTTTTTGCACAAAAATTCACTCATTGAGCTGGGTAACCGGGTTCTTTCCGAGAATCGAGTCACCTAACATGATAGTTCTGTCCGGCCCACCTCCAAGGCGAGACAATTTGCAATCATTCGGACAAATACAGATGTGGCCAAGCACTTCTCCTCCATGTACAGCTTCCCCTCACCGAAGGAGATGAAAGCAACGGTTCCATACCCTCACTTTTCTGCACATTAACCAAACACAAAATCTATATTAGAATTCATGCGCTGAAGGCCCAATCAAAACCTAGCTTATTAGGCCTTCGGGTATGAACCAACCCATTAGAATATCCGATCTATGTTGGTCGGAACTTCCTTCGACCTTTTCAACTCTCCTGAGCTCTCTCCTCAGGTCTCTCTCGCGTAAACTTCCCATTTTCTACCTGCTGTTTCCTTTAACTACCATGCAAACAAGTTTTTTAAGAACGAAGCTCATCAGAACTAAACAAAACGGATGAAGTTGTTTGTTTTTATCTGGTTTGTCTTGGATGCACTGTCTAAAAGAAGAAGAAGGTGAAGAGTTTTAAAAGCTAAAACGACTCCGTTTTCTCTATTTGATAAATGGGAAAAAATGGTTTATCAAGAACAACAAAGAGAAATGCGTAGCTCGCAGAAAGTGTTGGATACCTCGAATGGTCATTTGGTGAATGCCGAGTTGAGCCTGCAAGTACTTAACATACTTGCAAGCAGCTTGCAGCATTTCGGCAGTGTTCATTTTGGCTCCACCAGGAATCAGCCTCCCCAGCTCTTGTGTCTTGTCTGTTATCTTTCTCCTCCTCTCTCTAGCAGCAATGCTCCGAGCCGACACCCCTCTTTCACTCGTCTCTTTAAGTTGCACTCGCCGAAATGAAGCTTCGAAGGCTCAAAATCCGGCAAGGGAGGGAGTATCTCCACTGCCAACTCCGGCTTTGGACATGAACACGGGGCAGACCCGTCGAGGTACGCTGGAGTATGAAAACACTTCTGGCGTTTGGGGTTAGGATAAAAATAGTGGAAGTGATCTTCTTCTGGTGGAGAGAACATTAAAGGGGGAAACTTGAGAAAAGGGTCGGAAGTAGGAGAAGAGAAGTGTGGAAGAAGACGAGTAAAGTCTTCTGTAGGGCAGGAAAAAGAAGAGAGATGGTACCATGGACCAACGAAGCTGTCAGTAATGGCGGAAAAGTTGTCGAAACAGCAAAGCGGGTCATCATGAAGCAGCTGATCTGAGTCGAAGGTTTGAGGTGTTTGCCAGTTGAAGAAAGAACTCAACGCCATGATAGTAATATAAGAACAAGGGAAATTCTTGGTGTTCTGAAGAGAAAAGAGGAAGGGGAGTAGAATATTGTTTGGAGGAGTGTTAGAGGAGAAGACTAGAGCCAGACCAGACGAGTGAGACTTCAGAACGGGCCTTTAACTGCAACTGTACAACCTTTTCTCTTGTACGAGAGAGAGTTACGGATGGGTCGGGAGAAAATGGGCCAAATCGGGTGGAGCGGTTACCATTTCACAACCGATGAACGATCCACAGAATATAAGAATTAAAAATATATTTAACCAAAAAGGTAATAATCTATAATGTTCTAGTATTATATATTATAATATAAAGGAAGATCCAGAAAGTGATCGCGTGGCCTAATGGATAAGGCGCTCGCCTCCGGAGCGGGAGATTGTGGGTTCGAGTCCCATCGCGATCGTTTTTTATTCAAAGAGTAATGTAACGAGTAGTGATATTTTCACCGTCTTTGACCAATTTTTACATCACAGTCGTTTATGAGTTACAGCCAATATAAAAGTGCCAGGTGGAAAAAGTCAGCATCATTCGTAGCCTGGAACTCTCAGTGCTTGTAACGTGTCATCGTCGAGATTCCCCGGCCGTCTGCCCGTCTGTGTCTTTTTCTCTCTCCCTCCCGTTTCAAACGTTCTTTGTCCCTCCCTTTCAGATTCACAAACCCTCTCTCTGTCTCTCTCTCTCTCTCTCTCTCTCTCTCTCTCTCTTAGGGTTTTGTTGTTTTTGGGAGCTCTTCATAAAAGTTCTGCTCTGTCAGGTATTTTCTTCATCCTTTCGTCTTTATTTCCCAGATTTTGTATGGCAGGATCTTTTTTCTTTTCTCCTCAATTTCTCTCATGGTTATTAAGAACTGAGAGGTAGCAGATAGAGAATACGCATACTTCTAATTTCTTGCTTTTCTATTATGTTTTGCTTTGGATAAAATAACTTGATTGCTCACTTAATCTGATGGAGAAGATATGCATAAAGTGATTGTACTTTCCTAAATCATTCCGAGAATCAGGCGTTAGGACTTTCTTTCATTATTGTTGAATTATTTTAGGAGGATCATATATTTCGAATCTTGAGTGCTTTCAAATGTACAGACATGCATCCACTCGACCTTAGGAACTTTTTGCTGTTCTTTCCAGGGTTCATATATTTGCCTTTGGTTTGCTCAATGATCTCGATTTTTAGTTCCCTACAAGTATTCTTTTGTGTCAAATGTGTTCTTAGTCTTTCCTTTGCCCTTGATTATATGATGCATGCTCGTTATTCTGAAGAAAGGCTCTGGTTACCAGACCTGGTATCTAGACATGTTTATGAAAATTCTTGTAGCTTTGAAGTTTCATTTGGCTACAAATGCCCCTTTTCCGCAGGTAAAAAGTGATGAGAGTTGATAGTTTTGTGGGAGTTACATGCTAAGTATTAAGCTGTGATTCGTAGATGAGAAATTTATATTGTGGGGAAACAGGACAATTATGATCATGTCTATTAGAGTGCATTGGAAGCTTTATGCTCACCTTTTAGAAGAATTGTATTTGGAATCATAGAGTTGAGAAGTTTTAAAAGGGCTTTGATCTGTATGTTTTTTTTTTCTCATTTTGGTGCTTAGGTTTCTGCTGCACTTAATGTAAATAGTTCAAATCCCTTGATGACATACTTTATTATTCTTGTACACTACATTCATCAGAGCTGATATCGAGTTTTGTGTTCTTTCCAGTGTTATGATGAGGAAATTCTTTTAACTGGAAAAACAAATACTTAATATTATCACCATGGATCAAGCAGAGCAGGCTCATCTTCAACAACACCAACAACAATCTCAGCAGCCTGTTATGGGAGTAATTGCAGGTGCAGGTGCAGGTGATTATGCAGCTAATCCTTACCCAAATGCTGCCATGGTGGCTTCTGGAACTCCTCCAAATCAGCCTCCAGCCTCTTTTTCAAATTCACCTCACCAACTTGCATACCAGCAAGCCCAACATTTCCATCACCAACAGCAGCAGCAACAACAACAGCAGCTGCAAATTTTCTGGGCTAACCAAATGCAAGAAATTGAGCAGACAACAGACTTCAAGAGTCACAGCCTTCCGCTTGCTAGGATAAAGAAAATAATGAAAGCCGATGAGGATGTCAGAATGATATCGGCCGAAGCCCCAGTGATATTTGCAAAAGCATGCGAAATGTTCATCCTTGAGCTGACCTTACGCTCTTGGATCCACACAGAAGAGAACAAGAGAAGAACTCTACAGAAAAATGATATTGCAGCTGCCATTTCAAGGACAGACGTCTTCGATTTCTTGGTCGATATAATTCCCAGGGATGAGTTGAAAGAGGAGGGATTGGGAATGAACAAGGCCGCTCTTCCTGTCGATGGCTCCCCTGCTGATATTCCTTATTACTATGTCCCGCCACATCCAGTTGGGCCAGCAGTGTATGCGGCTCAACAGCCCCGGCCACCTATTGCTTTTATGCCATGGCCCCACAGCCAACCTTAGCAGCCTCAGCCAGATCAGAACAATGCTTAAGAGTTAGTGCTGTCTTTCTGCTGGTGTTTATGATTTAAAATTATGAATAGATGAACTGCAGTTGGTTTATCCAATCTATTGTAGCTTGGCTGTTAATCAGATTTTGTTTGCCAGTTGCATCACTGACGTGTGTTTGGCCTGTGGGATGGGTAGTAGAAATTCATTAGTGAAAATTGGTTATTTACTCCTTTCCCCATGTTCGATTTCTATGATTCTATTTATATCAGGTTTCAAGCAACATCTTGGCCAATTTTTTTTTAATGATAGTGGGAATATGAATGAACGAGAGAACCAGTGACAAACTTCGTGATTTGATTATCTCTAGAAACTATCGAGAGTGAAAATCTTTGTTTTAAATAAGATAGTTAACAGGCCCATCGAACATTTGTAATATTTTATATTTTTGTATGGCGTTTTATTAATAGGCATTCTGCCAGAAAAAGAAGGTTGTTAAATCTTGTGATGGGTTGGCACAAATTGAACGAAAGAGAGAATGGGCGGAAGAGTTTGGACGAGTAGGGTGGCATAACTCAAATGCGACTGTGGAGAATGATAAAAATTCCATCTTTTTCTTCTCAAGATCAAAACCATTTTGTTCATATGAGAAAGAAAGAAGATAAGCTAAATGTTTCTTTGATGCAACAAAGCAAAAAGCAGAATCCTCACCAACTAATCCTGTTACAGTTCTCCCATTCTTGCAGTTTTTACTTGTTGTCCTTGATCAGGCAAAATACATTAGGGGGTAAGAAGCCTACAAAGCAAATGCGGCCATTGCTCTAGATTTGTATCATCAAAAGTGCAACAAACCAAAACAGCCAAGCACACGAGACAAAAATGAAAAAATCTCTCATAATTACCAGAAGATGGGACAAAAAGAGCAACATTTTTACCTTGTTTTGCCATTTTGTAGAGGAGGGAGTAGAATCTCGACGGTGCCTGAGATGCATTATTACGACATAGGGTTTTTTGGCCAGGTGGACGAAATTGATCAGTCTATATCAAATTCGGGTATTGCTGAAAATGGGATTTGGCGCTACGTTATCGGGAACGAACTCTTGTAAAATGCCATTGACCCAAAAAATATGGTGGTCCAGAAGGGAGCCAACCGCCGGACCGTGTTGGATCTGAGGGACACCGACCCGTTATCCTTCCACCGTCTGGAGCGGGAGGTGATCGCTGCTCTGTGAAACCAGCCTCACGCATTGCCCTCCGCTCTAAGAACCGCGTAGCCATCGACGTTAGCCAAGGCCACGGGGATCGACTCCAGACTTGGAGCGGGCTGGTCAGAATTTTGTCCGAGTCAGACCCGATCAGGCTGAAGGGACCCACGTTCCACCATCTTAATGCCCCCACTCGGGTTACAAGCAGGTGTTACACAGCTCGGCGGATGGTAAAGCAGGGAATGACTAATATAAACAAGAGAAACATTATCGTTTTCTTCGATGTGGGATATTGTTAAAGATTTCAATATATAAACGTCGTCGTTTGGTAAATAAATTGATTAAATTTAAAAAAAAAATTTTTGTGATTATTTGTTTAATGAACATTTCCTTTAATTTTATAATTCTTTAAAAAATGCACATAACAAAAATGATATCATCGCTTCTTCCATTGACGTTGTTCAAATAGTTTACGTATTACAAGCGGAGCAAAAAACAAGCAATTGAAAATTTGCATTATCTAGTCGTCTTAGAGCGGTTTGAAAAATTAAGTTGAAGTTTCACTAGGTGCGTCGCATCGACATTATTCGAATGATGACGGTCTGCCTGCACAAAAATGGCAACACCACGTGCAAAAGCAAAACGGCCTGTTCCTCCCACAACCTTCAATTCCTCTTTATCACCGTGGCCGACAACATGGTCAACCCGAATACTCAGACTACCCGAATGCTCAGCCGTGTCAAAGCTAAGGTGTATGATATTAAAAGCAGAATGAGCAAACCGTTCGATCGGGATGATAAAACCCTGTGCTTTTCCAACAAGTCGGGACGTGTTGCTGGGCCCCTCTGTGAGTGCACGGTGGAAGATGATCGCTCCGGCATCCAGACGACCGACCGGCTGCGAGTTGGGGGTTCCGATGGGCAGCAATTGTTGGAGGTACAAGGAGAGGGAGAGGGTTTTCCTGTTTTTGGGTTGGGTTGTGTGGGGTGATGGGGAGAACAAAGCCAGGAGGATTACGGCTAATATGGCTAGGACGATGGCAGCGCATAATATGATCTTGGCCTTCATTTTTATGGATCGGAAGACGTTGTTTGACAATTTCCAGAGCTAATGGTCGTTGGATTTCAACTTTAATACACTCCATCGCCGGCTAATTGCTAGAGTTTTAGGCCAACTAATCCAACACGAAGCGTATTACCTAAACCAGTTGAGAAAAAACAGGTCTTTTCGCCGCTCATAACAACTCCTTTGCCAAAAACCAGAAGCTACAAGTGGCAGAGAAGTGTTTCTCTACTCCAATACATCTATATATTCAAACCCATCCTAGAAGGAGCAAAAAGAACATAATTTCAACATCAATAACAGCTACAGAAGAATTTCCATTATTTCCTCCATAAAGTCGCATCACATGTTCATGTCTACACATCGTTTATCGCAAAACATATATCGACATTACTGTTTCCCAATCAGCCGTCCATCCGGTAAGAAAGCTTTATTCCAATCCAAAAATCCCGAGTGAAAATATTTGCAGCCTTTCCGAGCTGAAACTTTGTACATAACGCATCCGTTCAAATTCGACCATGTTTTCCCACAGAATTCGCTTTCCCGGTTTTCAGTGAAAATATAGGAGAGGTGGTCTAGGCAGGGCACACCAAATTGAGTCCATGGCCAAGCATGATTCAAGTATTTTTCCCTGCCAATGGCAATTAAATCCAACAGCCGAAGATAATCCATTGAAAAGGAAGTCACGGGAAAAATACTTTCAAAGAAACCTTGCTTTTTGTTTCTAAGTTGACCTTCATCTATTCGCTAAGATAGCTTCTTCCATTCTCCGAATCACAGCACTGAGACTGCATCCACTTTCCAGAGCTTTAACGACTGCTTGATGAGGCCGTTTATACCACTTGAGCAGATTGAACGATTGAAGAACTGACCATCTTGCTTGATTTGACATCTGTAAAAACAGGTGAAAGATGGGTAAAGCTCATAAGAAATTATCGTCCAAAGAATGTCAGTAGTTTAACATTACCTGGGCAACAGACAATGGAGGCTGCAAAAGAACACAAATACTTTTGAAGAAATTTTCATCATTTTCTCCCCCCTCGGCATCACCATAGACAAGAGCTTCAGCTGCAATTCCTGCAAAAAGCACCATGCAATATCTGACCAGCACAGCGAGCATGGCATTAGTAACACCGTCGAGACAGTTAATTCCATCTAAGACGTCCTTCTCACCTGTCAAATGAAGAGCCATCCAAACGTCCTTCAGCAAGGTCATTAGCCATTTTTTCGTCCCAAAATTGAGTTCCAGCCTGTTAACTCCAAAATATAAGACATGTTCTAATTAGAAGTGACACCAAATTCATCTTGCCTTTCCCATTTTTCAATCATCTCAAAAAACCTATCAATTCGTCTTAGCTTGGGAATATCAACATAAGACATCACCAATTAATTACCCTTTTTTCTCTCTTCTATGTTCTAATGCCTAACCTATCAGTTTCTCTCTCCAATTTCACAGCCTCTTCCTTATTTTGAAGTACCTTTTAACAACTTAAAAGTCCTTTTTGTCATCAATAATCCACGTGGTGAAAAGAATTTGCAAATACTTACACATAAGCCCAGAGTATAGTTTTCATACATGTAAATAACATGGATTTATGCACCACGGAGTGATCTGATATATCAAAATAGTTTACAAGCTGAGCACAACAACAAATAAAACCAGGTGCCATCTCATATAAGGATAGAGAAAATGGATTACCTGCCCTTGAATCCCCATTTGCATTGCAACAATTGGATCCAAAATCACCCCACGGATAGGGCAACCCATAAGATAAGCTGCAATCAATCAGAAGACCGAAAAAAATGGCCAGCTAGATGTCAACACTACTGTTGTTTTAGTAAAAGTCGAAGAATTGCTATAAAACAACCACCAAACACTTGGTCATTCCAATGTCCAACATAAAGTACCATGTGGGTTTAATTTTAATAACAGAGTCACCCAAAAAATGATTACCAATCAAGAGATGGCCAGCTTCATGGACCAAGATTCGACGCCTATTTGGAGGCCAATAACTTGATATTTGAGCTAAACACGTACCACCAAGAAAGATAGAGTCCAGAAATGCTAGCCCCAATACTGCTGTGAGATTAGGCCTGATATCTATGCCCTGAGAAATAAGAAATGATGTACCTCCAAGTAAAGCAAGCAATGCTAGTTGAGAGCTTCCCGAAAGACCCCATTTCTTTGGAGACAACTTGGACACTGACAACAAAGGAAAGACAAAAATAGTATTTTTAAAAACTCAACATGGGAGAACTAATAATATCTGGGTAACTATTAAGCCGGTTAAAAACAGTAACTGTAACATTCATCCAGGTACCTTCTAACCCAGTTGAAGACTTCAATACAGATGGGGTAACATCTCTCGCTCCTTCCAACACTGCAGGAGTTTGAACACAGAATAAATTAATTGCTCATTACCAGTTGACTCTGCATGCTCATCAACATAAAATTCTAGGGAAACTGCTATAATCTACTTTGTTATGATCAATTGCAGTATATATACGCATCCAAATGCTGATCCATATCGCGTATACAGTCTTTGGGGGTAAAGGGCCTTCAAATCACCAATTTCTCAGAAACATTAATGACAAGTCATCAAACATTACTTATCTGCCGAAGGAACATCAATAGATGACCTAATTTCAGCTTATTTAAGTAAATATATGAAAGCCAATTCTTGTTTTCAGAAAAAAAGAGCCTTACCAATGTTCCTGCATTTGCCAAAATTGGGCAAGAACCCTCTATCCCTGAGGAAGCCATAAGTATTTGCAACAAGCTTCATGTCATCCGCATTCAAACAAGTATCTAAAAGGTCCCAATCCCTTTCCCGACCAATGAACCTCGACTCGCCAATTCCGGACCGACAAGGCTCACGAGAAGCAGAGCCATTAACGAGATCCATTTGGGTTTCTCCTTCAATGGATTTTAGTAGCCTGAGAGCTCCAGCGAGGTCCTTGCGCTTTACGGCTTCCTCGTACTCTTTCCATTCTCGAACAGCTCGAGGTTGCGAAAGCGATCGGGGTCGTTGGTGGCGCTCTAAATAACACAATCTTGTAATTCTGTGGTCTCCAGGGAAGGAAAAGTGGTGGTGGGTGTATTGAAAGTGGAGAATTTGAGGGGGATGATGAAGTGCAAGTGTGAGCATTGCTGGTCTGGCTACAACAAATCCTTCGCATCGCAACACATACAGAGCTAAATTTCATTTATAAACAATAAAAGCTTAACGTGAAATTTGAATTCTGATATTTAACCGTCAATAATGATGTTTTAACAAACCTGAGATGAGTTTAATTGGGTAATTAACAAAAACAAAAACAAAAAATTGAATTAAGCTATATTTGACAATATAAATATTAAATAATTTTTACTAATAAATAAAATACTGAACTACAAAAAAAAAATGAGGCAAATATCCTTATCATATTTTTCATTAAAAGTTTAAATTTTTTTCATAGCGGAAGACACATTTTTTACTGTGAAAAAAGAACTATGGGTAAGGAACGAGACAAACAAGGTTGTCATATTTTTTGTTAAAAATTTAAATTTTTTTCTGCAGTGAAAGACAAGTATTCACTGCCGAAAGAAAGTCATATTCTTTTTACACGGCTGAATGGTATTTTATGTTGCATAACATATTTTTCGCAAAAATATTTGGAATTAATTCTCAAAATTAAATATTTTAATTCTTTCTTGATTTATATAGTAAATTATATCATTTGAACAATTAAGTCAAGTAATTGATTTAGTGATTAATTACATATTCATCCAAAATATGGTAATTAATTACCAAATTTTTTAGCGTTGATAATTAATTACCAGTTAAATAATTACCAAATTATTATTATTATGAGATTAAATTAATTTTCAATTTAATTAATATTATGTGGAAAATATTCTTTCCGTTATGCAAATAAATAGCGTCTGATTAAAAAAAATGAAAGAGAACGCTCTTTCCGATGTGGTTGTTTCTGTTGTGCAAAATATGCTTTCTACTACAAAAAATATACTATTTTCATTGCGAAAAAAGTATTTTTCAAATTGTATTTTAAATTTTTTTTCTCATGGTTGTTTCTGAATTCATCATCCTCTGGTGTATCTCTTCTTAACTGTTCAATTGCTTGAATCTCAAAAGAGTTTTATTTTTCAGTCACTAGTACTTAGATAAGAAATTTTTTATCTGAGTTTTTTTTGTAGGTGATCTATTTATTATGTGAGTTTTGCTTCTTCTTTTTTTTTTTAGATAAATCGTCGATTTCTTCAATAAAAGATGTTTGTTCTCAACCCTTCAAATAATTTTTCTCTCTTCTCAAATTCTTGGGTTTAGTTTTGGAGGTAGATAAATGTTGTTTTTTGTGGCTGACAATGATATTTTACTGGAGGTTTTGTAGAAAAACCATTTTTACTGAATATATATGACCTTAATTGTTTTGCTTGTTTTAAAGTATATTTTGTGTTGGTAAATCATATTTTATGTCTGTATGTGTTAAGTTTTATTAGTAAGAAACTCATATGCGATCCAAACATGCTCTAACAACTGAAATTAAGTATTTAGATCAAATAAATAATAATTTTAAAATACCTTAGGGATAATTATTTTCTCTCATGAATAGTCTCTTTTAAACTTTAATTATCTCAATACGATGATGTATTTTCTAAAAAAGAAGCTTCGCTTAGGGGACTGCTATGTATTCTTCTTTTCCTTGTTAAAAACTTCTTCCATCGAAAAGCTTTTATAAAGAAGAGTGGGAAAAAATAGACTTTCTGTCAAGTAAACAAAACCGGAAATGAAAAAAACCAGACCATGTGGCACATTGCCAACATTATTATTATTTATATTATATAATTTTCAATTAATATTATAATAAAATTTAGAGAATAAAGTATGTAATATAAAAAATTGTCATAAATAAACATTATAAGCCGTAATGGTAGCTAAGTGGATGGAATTACACTGAATTTGGTTCGGGCCACAAATTCAAATCACAAGTAAAGCACTTCATAAATATATGATCTGAGGTGGGTTGGGCTTGGCATGAAGGAGCTTATTTGGTAGTAGTGGGCCTCATGAAAGAGATTGAAGAGCTGGACAAAAACATTTGACGATATGTGGGACGTGGGCTCGAATAAGGTGGGAAAGAATTGGACTAGTTCATGGGGTGGGCTGGCCCAATATAGGCTAGGTTTGGGGTACTAGACCATGTGATCGGGTTTTTGATTGGACTGATCTGGCCATGGCGGTTCCGACTTGCTTAGATTAGTCTGGACTAGGCTAGGGAAAGTTGTGGTGGGTTGGACTAGGCACGCAAAGCTTGGACTGCATACCTGTCAACTGGATTGGTACGAGCTAGACTAGGTTGTGTTGGGTTGGGAACGGTCCATGTTGGATGGGGTACTAGGTGGACTAGGCTAGGTTGGAACATAAGGCTTAGGCTATGTTGTTGTCGGCTAGCTCGGGTGCCCTTGACTGGGCTGGAATTGGTTGTGTTACAGTTATTTGGGTGCATGTGGGCTAGGTTTGATTGAGTAAGGGCTGAATGGGCTAGACTTGGTGTAGGTGGGGTTGGGCTCGGTCTGAATAGGTTGATAACTAGTGGGCTAGGAATGGACTACTTTGAGCATTGGTTACGATGGGATGGACAATGGTGGGTCGGACTTGTTATGCTTGGGCTTTATTGGACACGTGTGGGCTGATCTTGTTACAAGTATTCAATGGGTTGGACCTGGTCCATATAGTTTGTGCTCGTTTTGTGTGGGTTGAACTGAGGTTGAGCATGTTTACAGTGGGTTGGCCTACAATGGATTGGACGAGCAAGGTTTCCACTGGTATTGGCTGGGTAGCGGTTTCCTTGGGTGGCCTTGGTACGTGTAGTGAGATGGACTTAGTACGAGTGAATTGGACTTGAATGGGTTGGACTCAATCCTACTAGTCTAAGCTCGTTTTGTTTGTGCTAGACTAGGTGGAGTTTGTTTACAGTGGGATGGGCTATAGTGAGTTGGGCTTAGCTTGGTTTCCACTGTTTTGGGCTAAACTGCGATTTTCTAGGCTAGACTTAGATGAACTTTGACTTGGATAGTGTGATGCGAACCTAGGGTATACGAACCTTAGACCCAACAACGTACGGGGAAAAACAACGGATCATCTCATGAATCAAGGTTGGGGTGGCACTTTGACCTTAGCCAAACTTGTCGACTAGAACCATCCTTACCAGATGAGGAGTTTGACCCTAACCAAACTTGTTAGTTGAATCAAATCTATCAAAATTTCGATCTTCCAAGCCATGCTTGAAGAAGACAAAGTTCTTCGTAAAGAAATCAAGAGAAAAACTCTCTCACAAGCTTAAAGCTCTTTTTTATAAATCTCAAAAACTTTTTAAATTGTTAGCACTAAAGTATTTTTATAACCTAAAACAAATCTAAACTAATCTTATCAAAAGATAAGATCTAACTTAAGATAAAATAATTTAAATCAACTTAAATTAATTAGAAAGATGACATGTGCTTGGCATGTGCTGCACACAAAAAATGCAGATGGAAAGTGCACACGGGATGGACTGGCTCGCACAATAATAGCTTGTTGGGTGAGCAGATCGGCCTTAATCGAAATGCAGGTGGCACGCACGCGGGCTTTGGATGGTGTTGGCCACGCAATGATGTGGAGCACTGTCGGAATACTTGCTGGGTGGCGTGGAATGATAAGGCGCGGATGGGTCGCAGATAAATGAGGCACACTGGGAATGGGCTACAGGCTGATGGGCCGGAATGAGGTGCGCCTGACATTCGGACATGGGTGCTGGATTCATGGGATGCGCGCACTGATGGGGCGTGGTGACAGGGCGTGGTGACAGGTGTGCTGACCCGCGAGGAATGTGCTGGTGAGCTGGCGCGCAAGTGGGTTGGCTCACAAAGAACTCGCGTGCGGTCGGAACGGAGATGTGCGCTGGGCTGCGCATTGGGCCACTGACTGGTTGCGCGCTAGGCGGACTCGACCGCTAAAAGGGCGTGCAGATTGCTGGTGTTGCAGGTGGGCCTTCAAGCTTTTTGGAAAAGTGGCCCATTTGCTTTCTTTGACTTGGACCTCTTCTTTTAACTTCTCTTCAATGCTAAACAAGTTCAATGTCTTTTGGATCATAGTTTTTGGGCCCCCTTTCTTGGATATTCTCCACAAAAAATTGTGGTTTTTCCTTCACCCTCTTTATCCATACTTTAGTCTTTGAGCCTCCATTGCCTCCTATTGGACCTTTCTCTTTGTGTGTTTTCCAGATCACATCACAGTGTAGCATCCTATTTAGTATTTTTTGAACATTTTAAAACGTTATATTTTCAAACACGTTTTCTAAAATAAAACATTATACAGCGGAAGATTTTGTATTTTAAAACCAAAGAAAACGAAACACAACAGAAAACTTTCTTAATAAAACAAAATACCGTAAAATTATTTTTTTTTTAAAACATTGATACAAAACCTTTTACATTTCTCTTTCATTTGGTGGCCTAGCTAGCCACAAGATCCGCAATACACAAATTTCCCATCAACTGCTCTTTTTCTCATTACTGTGCATACCTACATCACAAAACTTAAACTACCTACATCACAAGACTTAAACTATGAGTCTAATATTTAGTAAGAGATAGTAAATATGCAATTATCATGTTATGTAACTTTTATAAAATATATGGAGTTTTCGTTTTCAGAAGAGAATCTATCTCTTCTATTCTTTAATCTTAGTTCTAAGAGTTTAGAACATTGGAGATTTCTCGCGGAAGAGAAAAGATACATCATTGGGATCTAACCTGGCCAGAGCCGTCACTCAATCCCGAGGGGGGAAGAGATACATCATCCCGTAGTTTTCTCAAGTAGGTCTGTTACTAATCTCCCCAATCCCCAATGTCTATTTACATATATTTCATTAGTTTCCATTTACGTTTAATGATACAATGAATAATCACATAACTCGAATGAATGTTGTCCGCTTTGGGTGATCGGCTCTCATAGACTTGTTCTTAGGCTAGCGTCCCATACCACTAACCCGGAACACATCCATTTAATATGTATGAGCATCCATTTACCATTTCCAAAACAATACATAAAACCATTTTCGTATGCTTTTAAAAAACCATGACACATGATTATGAATACACACAACTTAGCATATGCTAGCGTGTCATTAATACAACATCAAAGAATGATCATAATACTATAACTTAAAATCTATTTAACATGAATATCAAACAATACATCCTCTAGCAAACCATGATAAACACTTAACATCTATTTAACACAATCATCAAGCATCAACAATCCTCGAGTGAATAAACAATAATTCCGACCTCTTGTGATGTAGCCCATAAGGGAAAAGACATGCATCTATCACTTACCTTGTGGTCTTCAATGCAATTAAGCACTTAGACTTATCTTCCTAAGTATTCACTCCTTCAAAGTTAACAAAACATTTCCTCAATCAATTATTTCCAGCAAAGAGCAACCAACCAAATCTTATTTTCATCAAACTTCATCAGTAATACAACGACAAAGAACAACTTCAACCCTACAGATTTCATCAACCAGAAACTGAAGAAAATAGCTTAACAGAGTATACTTCTCATCTATACCCATCAACGAACAACAAAATAAGACAAAACACCCCTACTCTTGAGCAGTCATTTCAAAAAATTATCATCCTTATTCATGTGTCCTTAACTGTAAGTAAAATAGACATCATAACTCAAACCATATATCATTTTTCTCAACCCTTCATGTAAATAGAGAGTTTAACCTTTCTTCATAAAAATCTCCTCTTGCTGAAGCTTTTCCTTAGACCAGTAGCCACCGCAGCTGTAATACCCTGACTTTTTATATCGGAGTTTAAAAAGGATAACTTGGAAAAGGAGTTGGGAGTGTACGAATTAGTCGAATAATTATCGGGGTATTATCGGAGAAGGAATTGTTAGATTATAATTTATGGGAGTTTATTGGATGATAATTATGTCATGTTACATGAAGGTACGCGTTAATTTATGCTTAAAAAGTATAGGGTTAATATTAAAAAATAATCTAAAGTGAGAAATTTTAAGGAAAAGTGTATACAGTGAGTTTCGGACTCTTGCGAACGCCACTTCGGATGCGACACGTAGTCCGCAAACCCATTGTGTACATCCCTGTACTTTGGAACGAGATTGAGGACAACATTCGGCGTCCTAAACTTGTTCTGTGAAGGACTTCCGGACGATTATGGACAACAGCGGACGAAGTGGATTAGCATCCGCATTGAATTTGTACAACTCTGGGACAATTCGGACGATTGTGGACGACAACGGACTAAGAGGATTCGCGTCCGCATTGAATCTGTACAATTTTGGGACAATTCGGACACATCGGACGCCTCGGCTTGTCCGAATTGTTGGGAAAATCCAAGAAACCCATTTAAATTTCTTCTCTTTCTTCCGATTTCTTGCCACACTCAACAAAGTCTTCCCCTCTCAATCTCCTGCAGCGACGTCCCTTCCCCTCTGGGAGTGTGGAGGACTTTCCACTTGGCGATTTCCCATTGGACCCTCTTCCCTTGAGATGGGTGTTGGTCCTGAAACCTTATCCCCTGCAACTGTCAGCTCTCTTGCCTCCTCCGTCTATATAAGGTAAGGCTCCTCTTTGTGTCTGTTCTAGGTAGACGATGAAGTGTTGTGAGGGCTTGTGGAGTGCCTTGTGAACGTGGTGTGAGTTGAGTGTAAAAGAAGAGCATTGTGAATGTGAAGGAATTTGGTGAATTGAGTACAAAAAGGGTGTATTCTTATGAAGATTATTTGAAGAGGGTTTTCCACCGTGAAGGTAAGGGTAAATTGTGATTATGGAATTTTGATTTGGATTCAGATTTAGTTGAGAATAAACCTTTGATCTAAATTGTGATTATGGAATGCTGGTTGCTGCAAATTTCATTAGCTGGGCTATTGTTGGTTGTTGGCTACTGTCATAAGTTAAGGTAAGAATGAGATTGTTGCTTGAATCGTAGCTCTTTACTAAGTCAAGTTGGTTGTGAATCTTGTACTTAATTCTTATTGCCATAATTGTTAGGAAATATTAAGAGTGGAAGGATTTTGGATACACTTGATGCTGCTACTGGATACTGGCTACTGGATTGAGGTAAGGATTAGAATTGTAATTGGCCAAGGGATGGCCCTACATTATGGGTTGGATTTGTTAGCTTACTAAGTTTATGTTGATTTTGCTGGAAGTTGTGAACTGCTATTCTTGTGCTTAAACTATCAACTATTTCGATTTTACTATAAAGTAAAGAATTTGGATCTTGAACTGTGTAGGAGGATTGAGTTAGAATTGTGTGCCTGAAGAACTAGAATCGCGTGATGTGAATTGATAACTTCGCTTACCATGGATACCATAGATTGAATACTGTGAATATTACTGTTTCGTCACTGTCAAGTATGGATAGTAGTAACATTTGAACGTGATGAAGCACGAAACCTGAATTTAATAGCTGGTTTGGAAATATGGATTGTTGGATGTTGTTGATATTGCTGTCAAACATAGTAGAAGAGAATGAGAACATTATTAAACATGATAGACTGGATTGGGAATTATTGAAACAATTTTGTGTATATAGGGCAGTTGAGATATAGTTGAAGTTGAACATGTGAATGGATAGTGGTTGTCCTTGCTCATGACTATCAATAAATAAACCGAGTAACTAACATTGCCCTCGTCATACATAAATGTGAAAATGCTTGTGTTAGTTTCATTTGTTTTGCTAATAGTAATGATTGTATTTTCTTTCATGCACTTATATCTTGAATGCTCTCTTGCACGTTAGTCTGTGATTTATTTCCTGGCATTCATGCATCATCCTAGGACTTATGAAATTGTTTACATGTTGTGTGTCATCCTAATATACGTAAATAGGCATGTGAGGGTTTGGGTGATCAGTGACACTTCCATACGGTAGTATACTCCCATACAGGGATCGGTGAGATGAGAGTTAGTTATGTGGAAGCTGGGTTCATCTTTACCCCGTTCTGAAACCCTCAACGTCTTTTACAAAAGTGTGATATTGGCTTGTGGAACACCCCCGATGGATATATCTCATTCTCGGAGTGAAATGGTTCGGCCGCATGACCCTAGGTGTATCTCACTTTTGGCTTCTAGAAGAGATACGGCTCTCTTCTGTAATGCATTGTGTGGTCACGCATCATTCGCATTGCATTTAAATTCTGATTCTTGTTGGGCGTTAGGCTCATTGTTTTCCCCGTAATGTAGTTATATGTGCGAGAACAGATTGTAGCTGTTGATGGTGTATTTGCACGGTGGATTTTGTGGTTGGTTGGGCTAAAGAGTTTTTAAAAGGGAATTTATTTGTAAAAAAGGTTTGTAAATTATTTACTATTCTTTAATGCTTTGTTTTGATTCTGCGGCGTTTTATGAAAATGATTTTATTACTTCTTCTACAATTACAAAATGTTTTAAGTAAAGAGTTTTAACGATCGGTTTTTATAAAGAAAAGTTTCACTCAGATTTGAAAAAAAAAAAAGTTTTAAATTTTACACAATTTTAAAGTGAATAAAAACCGGGTCGTTACAGCAGCACTCTCCAGACGACCAAGAAATGCAAGAGTCACCTAGAGAGAATACCAGAAAAATTTCCTCTTTTCTTGCCTAATTTCTCATCTTATATGTTCCGTAGTCATTACAGGGAGATGCAACAGTTCAATTTCCAGGCAACAGTCCATTTTTCCAAGCGACTGTTAGCCATTTTCCAGGCGACTTTTAGTGTCCCTATCGATCACCCTTTTCATATGATTGACCACCAATTTCAAAGTCACAATCTACCATGACCACGATCGACCGAAATTCCTCGATGATCAACTGCAATTCTGTCTTCTTCAGAAAAACCGGTCGATCACCCTCTAGTGGGCGATCTACCGCTTCCAAAATGGTTATAATCTTTATAAATTTCGCTTTGGAATCGGTCGATCACCTCCTTCAACTGATCGAATGCTTCCAAAATCCTTGCAATCTGTAATAATTTGCAACATTCATGACCGACCACAACCTCTACCTTGATCGATTGCAAATCCAAAAACTTGGAGGTGCCGATCAATCACCAACACGCTCACACGATCAACCGCTCAACTTTTCGCTCGCCTCTATAATATTTTGCGTAGACTGTGATCGATCTCTTTTTCTTCTTGATCAACTGCAATACACAAAACCTTCACAATTCACAAAAGAAACCGATCGATCATTTGAACGAACCTGTGGGCTAATTAGTGGGCTGGGCTATGTCCTGGTTTTCAGCCCACGGTCTTCAGCCCACGGTCTCCCAACATTCTATAAATCCTTCTGGTCTCTAGATCCTTTTGTCTTTCCATCATTTGCCTCTGCTTTGCCTTTCATCTCATTTCTCGGCAAGGACCGAACAAAATCCTCAGTCTCTCTCATTTTTCATCGTAAGCTTCGCTAACCCAATTCATATCTTGCCTGATTGATGGAATTTACTGAGTATTTATTGGTTTTTTGTTTGCCTTCATTTTTAGGGTTTGTTATGGCTACCAAGAGGAGCGTAGGCACTCTGACGGAGGCGGATTTGAAGGGGAAGAGGGTGTTTATAAGGGTGGATCTGAATGTTCCATTGGATGATAACTTCAATATCACTGACGACACTAGAATCCGCGCTGCTGTACCTACTATCAAGTACTTGTTAGGTCATGGTGCTAGGGTCATCCTCTCCAGCCACTTAGTAAGCTATTTCTCAAATTTTCATTTTCCGTTGACAGCGTTGTATATTTTTCCAATGTTCGTTTCCGGGCTTTTATGATGCAGTCTGTTTTCTACAGTCGTTTCAGAATAAGTGATAAATATATATTTGCATGGCCAGCCTAGATCCGTACGGACAGCAGTATTGGTAAAATTAAATGATTCCCAATTTGATATTTTCTATACAAAACTATTTCAACGACATTTAAACTTGATATTGCTTTCGTGTTATCTCGTATTATTATTTCGAAATTGGAAACTTTGAGTATTTAGTTGATAAATGATTGATCAGCGATGAGGAATTGCAATGTTTGGGCTGTTGTTTTTTGATCTTACTGGTTACTAACTATTCATTTTCGTATTAGTCTCTCATATTCGTTTCTTTATCCCTTGAAATTGGAATATATTGTTTCATTCAGATCTCTCGTCTGCTCATTTTTCTTTAGAAAATAGAAGTTGAATTATTGTGAATTTGTTGCTTCAGGGACGCCCAAAAGGCGTGACTCCCAAATATAGTTTGAAGCCTCTGGTGGCGCGATTGTCTGAACTCCTTGGCACTGAGGTATTCTTGTTCTACACATATATTTTCATGGACAACAATGCCTAGGCATTTAAGGCCCTCCTGCTTATTCCTACCTGCCGTCATTTAATAGGTGAAAATGGCTAATGATTGTATTGGTGAGGAAGTTGAGAAATTGGTTGCTGAATTACCTGATGGAGGTGTATTGCTTCTTGAGAATGTGCGATTCTACAAGGAGGAAGAGAAGAATGACCCTGAGTTTGCGAAGAAGTTAGCTTCTCTTGGAGATGTATACGTGAATGATGCATTCGGCACTGCTCATAGAGCTCATGCTTCAACAGAGGGAGTGGCTAAATACCTAAAACCTTCTGTTGCAGGATTTCTTATGCAGAAGGTGTGCTACATTTTTATCTTAACATGTAATATATACACAATTAATATAGAAAAATACATGGAAGAAGAATTACAATTTTATAATATTCATTAATTTCATATGATGCCGAAGAATATCTGTTATAGGAACTTGACTATCTTGTTGGAGCCGTATCGAATCCCAAGAGGCCTTTTGCTGCCATTGTTGGTGGGTCAAAGGTATCTTCAAAGATTGGTGTGATCGAGTCCTTATTGGAGAAGGTCGATGTACTATTGTTGGGTGGAGGAATGATATTTACATTTTACAAAGCGCAAGGGTACTCAGTTGGATCGTCCCTTGTTGAGGAAGATAAGCTCGATCTTGCTACCTCCCTTATGGAGAAGGCCAAAAAGAAGGGGGTCTCTTTGCTACTTCCAACTGACGTGGTTATCGCAGATAAATTTGCTCCTGACGCTAATAGCATGGTTAGTATCTTTGATCTGATAAGTTTTTAGATTAATCAGCAGATACCATCATGGTGCTTGCATTGTTAAGTGTTGAATCTTTCTTAAATCCCTTTTTATGTGCACATGTTTTAGACTGTACCGGCATCAGGTATCCCAGATGGTTGGATGGGGTTGGATATTGGACCCGATTCCATAAAGACGTTCAGTGAAGCTTTGGATTCAACAAAAACAATAATTTGGAATGGACCAATGGGCGTGTTTGAGTTTGATAAGTTTGCTGCTGGAACAGAGGTATGGAAAAACAACTCAACACTCTTGGTTTTGTCTGACACCCTTTATTTGTTAACAACCAATTGATGTGATTATTCAGTTAGATGGGCTTGAAGTAGCAAGTAACATCATGTGTGTCTATATATTTATATATATTTACATTTGACTTATGTTAACTCTTCTATTCGTTGAGAACGCACACAAGGCTGTTAGATTTTTCTTTCTAGACATAAAGTAAGGACTCCGATCAGACCCGAAATTCCGAGTTTTTTTTTCTGCTCTTTGCAGGCAATTGCCAGAAAATTGGCAGAGCTGAGTGGGAAGAACGTGACTACCATTATTGGAGGAGGAGACTCTGTTGCAGCTGTGGAGAAGGTCGGGCTTGCTGACAAGATGAGCCACATCTCCACGGGAGGTGGTGCCAGCTTAGAGCTTCTCGAAGGGAAACCACTTCCGGGTGTCCTTGCTCTCGACGATGCTTGAGCTAAGTTTTACTAATTTATCATCTTACATGGATGAAGCTATTTTGTTTACTCACCAGTTGGTTTTTCAACTGGAATGGCTTTTAACTCGCTGTAGAGAATTGTCTGGCGGAGGCCGCATAGAGGATAGATTCGAATAAGTGACATTTACTGGTCATTGTCAATTGTCCCTTTTCTTGCTTGTGCTTTGATCCGACTTTTGAATTCTATGTATCGATGTGTTTATCTATATACTTTTCTCGGATTTCTTGTAAGTTTTTTTTTTAATACAAAGTTTCTTATAAAAAAATTACGAGCTTATTTGAAGATTTGCTCATCGGTTTTTGATGCGTGCGACACATTCTGTAGAACGGGCCAAAAGCTTTAAGAGAGTCTATTATCACTCAAAAACTTGAAGAGAAGTCAGTCATAGACAGAAATAGGACCGGTAGCTTCGTGATCAGCATTATGAAGAGTACAAAGCTCTTCTGTTTTTGGGTACAATCAATGTCTTACTCCCATCAACTACAAGCTCTATACAACTTTTTATCTCCGTAGTACAATTTTGGTGCAGCAATATGATGATTGCTTCCTTTTTTGGAGTAAGCAATTGCTTACTCGATCAACTGCAAGTGTGTAGGGTTGGCTTACATGATGGAGCAGCTCCCTTGATCCCTACTATATAGATTAGGCCAGTAAATTTGTGACAAAATATATATATGAAAAGAAAAAAGAGTTGTTCGAGGAGGCATACACTTTGACGGCTTCGTAATGGCTCAAAGCTTCCTCGAACTTAAGCTGAAGAGGACCTGTTTCCTGAAGATTTACATTCTTTGGCCCTGCCATGTAAGCCTGAACAACAAACTGCAGGGCTCTTTCCCTGTTTTGTGATCACATTTTGATGAATCAAATCAACAGGTTGATTTCGATTATTCAAACAAAGTTTGATGTGCTGAAGAGACCTACCTCCTTCGTATTCAGATAACCAGGCCAAATATGCTGCCCCAAAGTACATTGTCACGAACGGCTTGGTTAAATCATCTACTGAATCAAGTCTATAAGCTCGCCTTCCCAGCTCCCTGCATAAAATAGTGTGCATCAATACTAGCATATTCATGAAGTGAAAGCCAAAACTGAACGAGTTTGCGCCATCCCCTTTGATGGGCGTAGTCAAATTTTCCATCAAGTGAACTCAATTTTTTCATTTAGGCATGCTAGCATGTGTTTCTCCAAATGGAAGAAAGAGTTTCTAGACATACATGTAAAGCCAGAAAGCTGTGGAATAGTCTATACCCATCACCCCAGTCCGTGGTCCAACTCCATTCACAAAACGCATGCTGACAACCTCCGCTAAAGCGCAAAGAACTGTCTGAAAGAGTGATTTATTTTAACCAAAATTACAGTAAAATTATCAGCATCACATTTGAATTCATTAGTGTTAAAGATATCAAGAAGCTCTTATTCCATGGCATATTTTTCACTACCAGCTTCCTCGTTTTATGGTAGCTAATATGTTCTAAATGTACGTAGAATACAGTTTCAGGTAAACCCAATAATGTCAAGCACTTCACTTTTGATATCACCACTCAAAGGTTTTCAGGCCCCGAGGTTTCTGTATCAAGAAATTGAGTAAATTTTCAAGACGCGAAAGTGGCTCACAAACTTACTGGTTTAACTCCTTTTGTACTGAAGTGTCTGGCGAGAATAATCTCTGCAACTGCCTGCAAAAGCCCACTAATTAAATGAGGCCAAGGGTATCCGGACTTGCAAATAAATGTTAGTTTGTATTACGTGCATGCATACCATATATCAGACAAATTTCTTAGCAATAGCGCACTGCAAGTATGAAAGAGCAGCAGGGAAAAAAATATTTGAATAAATAAATATTTTGGGTTCACAAAATATTTGCATATATGTCGTAGCAGGTGAGATGCAGGGGATGGAAGGCACTCTATAAATTGTACCTTCAATTCTATGCGAGAAAGATAGGGCCTCTTCTTTGCATCATGGGAAAACCGCACTTTTCCCTGTTTCTCTCCAGATTTGCTCCATTCTTTCAGGACATCAGGGTGCTTCCACATATCTTCCATATCTTCTGGAGAAGCTCTAGAGTCCCAGTACGTGTAAACAAGAGGCGCATCTTAATTGATAAACAAAAAAGATCATTATTTCTCTGAATTGTATCTGGGAGAAAAGTTTAAAAGACTTTGAGAAAGAAAGAATTAACCATCAAAATATGAATGCTCATCGAAATGTTTATAGATAAATGAAAAGTAACCAATTTCGGACATCCATCTGTGAACTGCAACCCCGCCAGGACAACTCATTAAAAATAGACCAGTCCTTTTGCTTCTTTTATATCTTATATGTTATTTATTAGCATGTTAAAGATGACCAGAACTTTTCATCTCTCTTGGATCCATGCATGTCCCTCAATCAGAAACATTCTCTCGCAACTGTCCAGCCAACTTTTCAACTACTCCTCTAGAACTAAAGCTCCATGGCTAGCATCAATTATTAAAAGTTTATGTGACATTTTTTATTTTAATGGAGAAACAAAGATCTTGCAAGATAAAATACTGATTTAATTCTCGTGAATGATAGAAATTAGGACTGCCCCCAAGTCAGACATTATTTACCACTCATGCTTTGGGATATTTAAAATTCATTCCAACAATATAATTCATAAGCAGATGAATGACTTTTATTTAAATTTGTTTAACCTTTGTTCTGTGAAGAAGGCTGAGGAGACGCAACAGAAGTATAGCCATCATTCAACGATAGACAATCACTGAAATGTTTTCTGCATCAATATTTTGACAGTAAAATTTTAGAACTTGCACATTATTAATATAAGAAAACTGAGTTAGTCAATCAGTAAGCATTTCTTCCCTTTAAAAAAGCTACTCAGAGATTGAGACTCACATTATAGTATTTCAATACGGCAAGGAAATGATAATTAACTTAATACTTTTACAGGCGAACTATATGACAAAAAAAAATTGTTTTCAAATATTAGTTTTGCATCTGTTAAAATAGTAGCAAAAAAAAATCAGTAAATGAGATGACAGTTCATCAAATTGTATTTTTTCTCAAATACATTTTATACCATAAAAATATTATAAGAACAGCTTAAGCGATTGATACTGATAAGAATTTATCATAGTTGAGAGGAAACAACCACCTCGAAGGAAGACTTTCTTTCACTGATAAGTATTGTCTCCAAAATGGCAGAGTTGATTTATGATTTGCTTTTTTCGTACCACCTTTGTATGCCCTGACGACAAATTCCTCACTTCTTTCTCTGGAGAAGAAATGTATCCATAAATGACTGATGGGTTCTTAAGGTATTTACATATAACTTTGTAAATATGTTTAATATGCAGCTACACGAAGTTAATACTAACTTACTTCTGTTGAAAGTTTGATAGCCACAGAAGGTATGCAGCGCCAAAATAAACACTCACAAATGGTCTGGAAAGAAGGTATGGGTTTCCATCTATTTCATAAGATCGGTAACCTTGCTCACTGCAATCAAGTTCTCATTTTAGTTCATCAGATCTCAAGTGAAAAAAGAAATACCTTGTACGGAAATGAAAAGGATGAGGCCAAGTCAATACCTAGACAGCCACGCCGCAGTTTTGGGTAAAAAGCTGCATGATGCCAAGTGTAGACTCCTTGCTCTTTTTTTCATAACGCATAGCAAGGGGCTGCCTACTACTTTCAAGTTCAGCAATAGCACAAATCATATCCTGCGACGAGGAACTAATGCTAAGCTTGGAAACTTGCATTGAGATGGTACAAGTCTCAGTCAATAGATATAACTGTGAGTATAAATCTTGTCGTAATTGATACCCAATTTGTTTTCTATACAAGTAAATATGACATATACAAAAACCAATTCACCAAGTCATATTTATATATTTGACCATTAACCAAGATATATGACACACAAAAAAGATTATAAGCATTTCGTGTATATCGTTTGTATTTGTAAGAGTGCACGAATTCATTTCTTTCCCAACTCCGACTAATCCAGATCTTCGCATCTTCTTAGATGGAAATAAATACTAATATTCAATCAAAGAATCAAAAGAAATCCTTTTTGAATAAAAAAATTTCAATGTAACATTTATCAACCCTTTGCCAGTAACATTTCAAAGAAGTAAGAAGACTTACAACATCTATTTTTGAATCAAAATTCTTGCGGACAATGATATCAGTAACTGCCTGCAGAAAATGACAAGATAAAGGATTCCTTCTGGGAGTCTGGTCATCAAAGTTGAAAGCTTAATCAAGAGGTACATGCTTCATTGGATTGAATTACTTGTCAACAAAAGGTAGTCAGATTCTAAAAGTGAACTCCAATAGATTGAAAAACTGTTAAAGCATCTAAATGTGAAAAACAAGAAAAAAAAATATTCATGTATTTATAAGTCACTCTAATTCAATGAAAGGTTTATGATGTCAAGTTAAACTAATGCTTTCGCATCTTGATGAACTATTGATAAATTTGACCTTCATCTCTGTCTGTGTTAGATATGGCTGTCCATCAGGATCCCTCGAGAGGTGAACTTTCTGTGTTCTCGACTCCCCAGCACCCAGCCATTCGGTGCTTACTTCGCGATTGCTCCACATTGCTTCCATGTCAACTGGATCAACACAATCGTTCCAGTACTTGAAGCTGATGGCCATTCTGGCTCTTTCTCATAAAATCCACGAACCAAAAGCAAGTGGATGTAATTTGGACCAGAAAATCACCTAAAGCGTAACATCATTAGTAAAAACCATAGGAGAATCAGATTTATGCAAAGATTTCTCCACAGGAGAAAGTTATGAAGATTTATCAAGATGACTAACTTTCAAGGGAAAGCTTATCTCAAACAATCAAATCAAAGTACAGAAACACAGAAAAGAACAATACATGAAAAGGGAAACATGTCCGAAGGAGAGGAAGTACCAGAATGGATGCAATGGGGAGAAAAGAGAAGCACCACCAGGACCTGCAAATGGGGGCGTAGAAAAAGGATAGGGGCAAAAAGTGGGCGATAAAGAACAGAAATACTGAGGTGGGCCATTGTTGCCGAAAATTTTGGCAAGACTTTCCTTTCTGTTGGTGCTTGTGACAGAGAGGCTGCTCCAAATTGGTAGACGGGGAAGTGATAATTACCAGAGAGACCACATGTGGGCAGGCCAATCCAAGCATTGATAAAGCTGATATCAAATTCAGAAGCTATCTTCTAAATTCAATCTGTGATCATTACGGAAAACACTTTTTCCATTGATTACAAAGCAAGCATTACAAATTGCACTTACTTTAAGGGACGAAAAACCAGATAAATCTTCCTGAATTAACTTGCATTGGTAAACAATTATAAAATAGATCATCTACGCAAGCCAAAGCCATACTTGAGAAACAAATTGAGCTGAATCGCCTTCAATGGAGAAATTAAGCAATTAATCATTGACAGGAGAAGGCGGAAGTGCAAATTAACCAATCGAAGTTATCGATAGAGTAGAATACACAGGATTCGGAAGAAGAATCCTTAGATTTACTCTGAAAAAGTGAGTAAATGGCGTCACAATATCCATGTTCGTCGACATCTTTCAAAATCAAGTTACAAATCGCCGTAAGAGTTGAAAATCATATTAAAACACTTGATTATATGAAAAACAAGATATCCATAAATTAAATTTAATAAATAAATTGACGATAAAATTTAAAATTTTAATATTTGAGAAGGAATTGAGGCAAGGCAAGAGGAAGAAGGGCACACTAAAAGGGGTTAGTGGACTGGCTAAACGGGCATAACGAGCTGTCTTAAGAGGCAGTTCGTTAGCTAGCTCGTCTGATCCGCTGGCCCAGTAACTGAGCTCGAAGCGGTACTAGCAGGTGCCATCCAATTTATGTAGCGCACTTGAAGAGCACGTGACACGCGCGTTTTAATGTTCTATCAATGAAGATCATCTAACCAATAGAAGCCACGTGCCGTTCTCCACCCACCAACCCAATTGATATGACAAATTTGGAGATCTCTGATCTCTCCCTCAGTTTCTCGAGTTGACCGTCGGCGCTTCGGTCGTCACCTTGCTTGTGGGCCCATTTACACTTTCCTCTCCTGAACCTATATATCCTACGTGGAGCCACGCCATTGGTGAAAACGTCTCGGCCCACATTTTCCTACGTTGTTTTTGAGGCCTTCTTCGATCTTTTCTCAGCCCACTATGCAGCAACAGAAACAAACCCACCTACGCTTCTCCGTCCCTAATCACTGCCGTTCATATTTTCCTCGTGTTTATAATCAACGGTGACGATTAGAACCTTTCGCCAGCCAGCCACCAATCAAACCGCCTTAGTTTTGAGATAGAACGAGCGAGAAAGCTTCATCAGAACCTCCGCTCCTCTAACAATTCCTTCCGCTATAAAAACCTCCATTTTGTTGCTTTTTCGGCTTCCGAAGAGTCGCAGAGAATTAGCTTCTGAGTTCTCCATCAGATAGGTCTTTTTGTTCTAGGGCGGATTTCTTGGCCTACTTCTTCGATCAGCTCGAAGAAGCTCTGAAACAATGGCCGCCTCTTCAACGCTTCTCCGATCTGCTGTTAATGCTCCTCTTTTTGAATCCTCCCGTGCCGACCTTTCTTCCTCGCAGAAGGTGTGATCTTAATCTTGATCCATGATCACTATTTGGATGATTGTCATGCCGGTTCATTTTCTTAAAGTCGTGTGCAGATTTCATGCATCAACCTTAACACTTCGAAGCATCGATCGGGTACTTTAGGTTCAAGTGTTTCTAGAGGCGCATATTCCTTACAGTTGAGTATCGTGAAACACTAAATTTTAGTGTTCTTAAATTCTAGTATTCTCACTACCGGTTAGCTGTCCACGCACACGAAAATATTCACTAATGTAATACGTTGTTCATATCTTTTCCTTATCTGGTAGTTGATGAAGAAAATTTATTGCTCAGGAAAGGTGGAATTAGGAGTATTAAACCGATTAAAGCTACGGCTACAGAGGCACCTCCTGCAGTTCAAAGTAAGTCTTACATTTCTTTGGTCGTTTACAAGCGTTCTCCTAGATTTCCACTTTTGAATACTCACTCATTATTTTCTTATCTTCTGCTGTTGTCTTTTAGTATCGCAGACTGGGGGGAAGACAAAGATTGGAATCAATGGTATGGCTTTGCTTTGGTTTCTTAACTTTCTCAAAAATGAACTTTGCACTCTTACAGCTTATAAATGATTCATTGTGCTCTGTTACTTGTCCGTCCATACATATTGAATTCTTTTTACATGTGCAACTGACATTTTATATTATTTTCCATGTTGTGATGTGAATTCCGGCAATCAAAAGCTGAATTGGCACTATACTGAATTTTGAACTTGAACCTAAAGGATTGATTAGATATTATGTGAAATTATTTGGCGGTAACTCCTTTATGCTCTGAAATCTTAATTTTGTGGACTATGGTACTGTGGTTTTCTATTTCAGTATTTAGCCGACCTGTGAAAGTTATGTGTGATTTGACCTTCCATTTGTTAACTGAAGTTTGAAAGGGATGTTTCATTTAACCCCCTGTAATGAAGATCCTTGTTTTTCTTTGGTATGTATCTGTATTAACCACTAATGAAATAACAAATATGGTGCTTAATTTTTCAGGTTTTGGTCGTATAGGAAGATTGGTGTTACGAGTTGCTATTTCAAGGGATGATATTGATGTGGTGGCAGTTAATGACCCCTTCATTGATGCTAAATACATGGTGTTTGTGATTCACTCAAACCATTTTTTATTTTAACTATGTTGATCTACATTAATACTTCTTTGAGATGTATATAAACAATATATGACCTCTTCGATGATGAAATATAATATTGATTTTTTATCATGGTAACAAATGTATGAAATAGTGATTTTAAACATGGACAGCTATGTTGTTTGCAAAATTGAAAAGGAAATTGATGTTTCTCCATCCTGTACACTTACCTTGTTTACCGCTCCTGAAGACTAGCGAGGGCCATCATTGAATTACTTTGTTAAAGTTGGAATAGTTTTGAATTATTTTTATCGTGATGGATTTTGTTGATGAATTAAGTGAAAGCTTTTTCCTTTTTCATTTAATTATCTTGTTGAAGCTGCTTAAATATAAAAGAAGTTTTCCTAATACCATCTCCTCATCTATTCAGGCGTACATGTTCAAGTATGACTCTACACACGGAAAGTTCAAAGGAACCACCAAGTTGTTGGATGATTCCATTTTGGAAATTAATGGGAAGCAAATAAAAGTTACTAGCAAAAGGTTATTTAGGGTCTTAAGAAGTAAATGTTGAAACATAAATGACTGCTATGAGCTTTTTAACTAGTTTGTATGCTGGTGAATAACTTTTTCATGTTCTAATTAGGGATCCGGCAGACATTCCTTGGGGTGATTATGGGGCTGAGTTCGTGGTTGAATCCTCTGGTGTTTTCACAACCGTGGAGAAGGCTTCTGCACATTTGAAGGTTCTTTTAATTTTTATATCTGTTATATTCCTTTTATCTCTCTCTCTCTCGTAACATTTTATTTCTTTGATATGTCCCTACAGGGTGGTGCCAAAAAAGTTGTCATATCAGCTCCATCTGCAGATGCTCCTATGTTTGTTGTTGGAGTTAATGAAAAAAATTACAAACCAAACATGGATATTGTCTCAAACGCAAGCTGTACAACAAATTGTCTCGCACCTCTTGCCAAGGTTTCATTGGCAGATGTTGCTTATTTTTTGAGAATTTATTAGCATTTTTTCTCTATTTTTAGCAATAATCCTGCATTAAAATTTGTCTGTTTTTTGGTATAAAAATGTGTTTTGATTTATAATCACAGTGATGATTGCATCTTTGAATAAGTAATTGATAAATGCAGGTGGTCCATGAGGAATTTGGTATTGTTGAAGGTCTAATGACAACTGTTCATGCAACTACAGGTCTCTCTCTCTTTCTTTGTCTCTCTCTCTCTCTCTATCTCTCTCTTTCTTTGTTCTCTCTCTCTCTACATCACAATGGCTACAAGATTTTTTTTCCTAATCACATCAGCAACTCAAAAGACTGTTGATGGCCCCTCAATGAAGGATTGGCGAGGAGGCCGGGGAGCAGGTCAAAATATAATTCCTAGTTCTACAGGTGCTGCAAAGGTAAGGTTCACAACTAATATATACGATACTAGTTCTGACCATTTGTAGTATCATATGCCAATGCTATAGCTCCTTATTTATGTTCCTTTCTTTCATTTTTCTTTTTTCTTCTGCTTTTTTTTTTTTTTTTTTTAAAACTGTATACATCAATCTGCAGGCTGTAGGAAAAGTTCTTCCTGAACTTAATGGAAAACTTACAGGAATGTCATTCCGTGTCCCAACTCCAAATGTATCTGTTGTTGACTTAACTTGTCGACTTAAGAAGAAAGCATCTTATGACGAAGTCAAGGCTGCTATCAAGTAAGCGTGCTAAAATTGTGTTGCCACCTTCTTATAATGGTTTCTCTTCCTGTTTTTATCAATAATCACATCACTAAAGCTACTCGTGCGATATTCAATAAAAGGTACGCATCTGAAGGTCCACTTAGAGGCATCCTGGGATACACTGAGGATGATGTTGTTTCCAATGATTTTGTTGGCGATTCGAGGTGTGGCTCTATCTCATGTCATATTTTGTTTGCTGTTATAATGAGGCAGTAAATGATAGGAACATTGTGAGACAGATTTGATATCTGGAAGTATTCTATTGTTTGAAATAACATACTGTTGTCATTTGGTCTAGATCTTTTGTTGCAACTCTGTTCCTTTGAACATGTATGATAATGACGATCTCACAGCCATTTTTCATTAGATTGACAGAACAAAAATGAATTGAATAGGTATCAATATGTAAATGTTTGATACACGGAGCCATAGTACAACATGCAATCTATCTGATTTATATTGATCGAAAATTTCTGTCCTTGTACTTCAAATACTTTCACTGATTGTCTTGCGCCTTAATTTTATGGGCTAAAAAGTCCATGTGTTGATGAATTTGCAATCGGTGGAACTTGTTAAATGTTCTTATAGTTAGAGTGGATCTTAAAGCTTCAAATGTTTCAACATAGGTCAAGTATATTTGATGCAAAGGCTGGAATAGGTCTCAGCTCCTCCTTCATGAAGCTTGTCTCGTGGTACGACAATGAGTGGGGATACAGGTATTCTAAATTCTCTCTCCCCCCTCCGCCCTCCCACTTTCTTTACTTCCTCCTCCCTCCTCCCTCTTTCTCTGTGTTGCACGCATGACATCTTTTTTTTCATTTTTACAGCAATCGAGTGCTGGACCTTATAGAGCACATGGCAATGGTGGCGGCTAACCGCTAAGTGTTTATAGAGAATTCTTGTGCGATTGGCAAAGTGTAGTGATACCAGCGGCTTGATCCAAAATTAGATACACGTTGGACTTGGTCATCCTCCTTGAAGCGATGATGAAATTTGAAATAATTTAATTTTGAGGCTGTTATAATAAAACTGGCACTTTAATCTATGAATTGTGATCTTATAGAACTAAGTGAGTTCCCCATTCATTTGTGGTTCTGTTTTTATGCCTTGGTGGCTGTCGCTCAAATAAGTGCATTCGTATTTTGATTTTGTTGCCAAGCTACTCGTTCAAAAGAAAATCTAAGGACACAACTCTTCGTTTAGTATTTAGAGAACAGACGCTTCACGTTTGTTTTCTGGAGATAGTTCTATGAAGTTTCTTTGTGGCATGGATGGATGAAGAACGGAGGTGTTTCACTCCTTAACTGGATGCTTGCTCTCTCCCGTCCACGCTCATTCTCTGTTCTCATTTCTGCCCCACCCCAATGAAAAGAAAGCGTATGAGCTAACCATTTAACACTAAGCACTTGTTCTCCAGATCTTACTTTTTCTACTTCAAGCATACCAATCTCTTAAATTTTCAGTGGAATGGCATGATTTCTAGCTGAGGTGTCCAAAAGGTAATCCGAATACTTGATGATAATCAAGAAAAACATAGTACTACACAAGGCATTCATTTTGATTTTGAGCTGCATTGCCGGCGTACAAGCCACAAATTCTCAACTTCAAGAACACTAACCTCAGCAGCACATCGAAACTGCAAAAGGAAGCCATGATATTATGCGCAACAATCAACTTCTGCTCCACTAGCTTATTTTGATGCCTTAAATTTATAATATCGACCTTCTCATTCATACGTGCCAACACACGAATAAAAATCTTCACCCGTGCGTCTTTTTTTAATTTGTATTTTGTCCCCACTGTCTTGTATTTTTTTATCCCTATCAAATCATAACCCTGGTCACAAAGACATCCAGAGATAAATACTTGATGCAGTCCTTTCCTCATTTGGCTTTTTGCTCAATCCACAATTTTAACTCGCATTCCTATCATCGTTTTTGGTCATTCGACTCATCACTTTGGGTAATGCCATTCTCATTCAAGTATTCGACGAATTCGTCAATAAGATAAGGCCAAGCCCCTTCAGCATCGTAATTTGAAAGCGTAGTGTCTACCATCTGAAAATTCAAACATACCAAGTCAAGTTGAATGAACATCATTAACCCAAAGTCCATTGAAAAAACAGAGTTTTTTTCACATGGATTCTTACCCTAGCAAACTCCAGTAGCTGACACCACGTGTCCCTCGAGATAGCTTTATTGTGTCGAGCCTAAATTAGATGGCGTCCAAATATGAAAAATGTCATAGAAATTACAAACGAATTTGTAGACATTAGAACTTATTTTTCTCTTCATCAGGAAACAAACATGAAATAAACCTATAAATCATCAATCTTTTCACTAGAAGCAAAACTAAGCTCACTGGCTAATATCATGAGGTCAAGTTTTCATTCAACCCAATAAAAATGGCTCTCCCCACAATATACAAAATTGCTTTCATAACTCGATTCAATATAGAGCTTAATCAACCCAGGTTGGTGCAATACACCTAGACTACTTTTGAAAAAAAAAAAACTTAAATGAAATTAAGTTCATCGCAATGAAGGTTTTAAGACACAATATTCCTGCCAATGCTTTTTACTCGACGTTAAAGTGGTAAAAGCGGAATATTTCAATTGTCATTCTAGTACAAGTCTAATTAATCTCATAAAAGTGGAGCATGGTCTCTAAGTCCATTACCTGTAGGAATTGACACCAGTGATCAACCAAAGGCCACTCCCTATCGGCAAACAGCAATTGCCACATTCCTATTGCCGTGTCCAATGCCAAAGATTTTTGACCCTGAAAGGAACAAATTAGATGTTTGTAGACGATCATACCCTATCGACGGGTTAATTAAAAATTAAAACACTAGGAAAAATATTTATGTTTTGACAGAAACACATAACATGTTGTAGGAAGCACAACCATCCTTGCTTCCTTTAGTCGGAAACAAAGAGCATACAGTTATTGGTTTTTCTTTTTGCATTTGTAATCTTTTTATAATAATAAAAAATTTCGTTTTCTATAAAAATAATGATAATAAGAAGATCCCTAATGCCAAATACAAAGTATCGCAAAGAAAACTAATCATCTGGCACAAGAGGGTAGAGTATTTCTTTGAAAGACATAGCAAGACCTTTTTTAAACATGTGCAATTTTCTTTATTTGAATTCATTGTCATCTATAGAATACAATCTGACATTACAGGAGACTTCTAAACAATATATGCCACAGTATGAAGTATACAATAAAATTTTTATCAAGCCATCTGAAATTATAAATGAAACTCTGTTTTTCTTCTCACAATTTACTTCATTTCTACAATGATAATACAATTGCAAACTATCTGAGATATTCATTTTTGTCATTTAATTGATTTGCATCCATCCAATAAATTACTTGAAAAAACCATAGTAAATGAATTGCCACGGTTGAGATACTCTGAAAAGTTACAATACATGAACTATACCTGGCTTCTACATCTAATATGCACGAGTAAAGACGAAAAGACCAGGAGAAAATAGATCAAGATAGAGAACAAAAATTCCATAGCAAAAATGCGAACCTTTTCTTTCGCCCAGCCAAATGCAAAAAGGTAGATTTCACGGAACTTATCTGGACAACAATTAGTCAGTAGTCAATGCAAACAAAATCCATCCAACAATGATAATCACAGACTTGCTAATAATAATGTTGATTTTCACTGACAAGTTAGCATACTCAAAAAAAATTATCACAAATCAAATCACTTTAGACTAATTGCAAACTGGTATAAAAATCACGGTGTAGTTTAGGTTGAGTAATCAATGGACATTTAGTTTAGGTTGAGTAATCAATGAAAATTTCACATACGTTCATCTTTCAGCTCTGAGCGCATGAAGGGTATCCTTTCTCGAAACTTCTCAAGGGATTCAATCCTACAATTAGAATCTACTCTCGTCAAGACATGGTTTTTTTTATTGATTCAGATTCCTTATCTAAAAAACCGTTAAATCAAGTACTCAACCAATAACAATTACCCCAATGATTGCAATCCACCAATAAACTCCTGTTTTGAAAATTCACACATAGTATTTGCCTTCATGTGCCATGAGACAACCAACTGTAGGAACGAGCAAGAGACATATTACTAGAAATACGTAGGCAAGTAGCTATTTCCACAGCAAATAACATAATTAACAAGTTCAAGTATATTTAATGCATACTCAAAGCTTCTTACTTTAGCGGCTAAAAATTAAAAAAAAAAAATTAAGGGTTTTCCTCTATACACATACCGTGACTATGTCTTGAGGATCAACCTGTCAAAAAAAAATCTTATGTCATCAATTGTATCAGAAAGTTTTGGTAAATCAGCTACTTCTGGAGCGAGACATTCAAAACTCTGTTTCTAAGATAAAAAAATTGGAAAAATAATATAAAACTATAATAAATATTGATTGACCAATAGCCAGAACCATCACCTGAATATCACTGCAGAGAGTAGTTATACCATCAGCCAGTATCATATCAACATAAGGATCTGCCTAGCATAATAGCATCAACTTGTTATTGAAGACATAAAAAGTCATTAACTTTCAAGTTTTTTTATCTTACAGCTATATTCAGTGATTTTCATCGGTTAAATCGAGAGTTATAAACAATGAAAAGGAAAATTGATTGAAGGTATCTCTCTACAAGTATTTTTTTTCACATAGTCCTATAATGTCATGACCATTTCAAGACTCCACACAAGATAAAAAAAAATCCAACTTTAGATGTAAGTAGAGAAACATGTGATCTAAAAAGGGGTGCTCGCCTTTATATCTATTGTAAAGCTCTTCCAAATGTCTTGAATCAGTAAATGTTTTAATCTGAGGTTGACTGTAAAATACATCAAACGCTCCTTCAAGATGCCAATCACTAGCTTTCAAAGCATGAAGGGCAAGTTTTTCACTGCAGATCAATACACTGATTAACAAGTTTTCTTCAAACAAGAGCCGAGAAGTAGCAAGTATATGAACTCATAAACATAGCAGAGCCTGTTTGGCATATCATGCCATACGTTCAAAATCATATATTCAACAGAATAAGAAAATGAAAAGTAAACAACAACACATCATTCCTTTTCTACACAGCTATCATGTTTTCTTTTTTTTTTTTAAAAAGAACAATTGAAATAAAGGGCACAACTGATTTATTCACAACCAGCGCAGCACCTACCAGTGCCTATCTTTCATAACGAAGGCAACATAATTTGGACATTCATACAAATTTACACTTTATTATGATTGCTCTCTGTTATGATTCTAGAAGTTCTCACCAAGTCTCAAATAATATAATTTGAGACTTACGAGATAGTGGAATATTGCTAACTGAATATGATAATTTCCATGTTTGCATACATTAGAAGCACATCAAAATATACTCATAAGCATCATGCATCTGAAAATTTTAGCAATGAAATTCGTAAACTGAGTGAAGTACATTCCACAAACGTTAATTTCGCTACCTCGCTCCAGTTATAGTCATAAACTGCTGGACTTTATCGCGGTGACCTCTGCCCAATTTGTGCTGTTAAAAATACGAAGTAAAGAGATACACATCATGAAGGAGCTCACATATAACAGATGACTTATCACACAATCATGCCTATGAGTTGGCGCACTAAAGAACAGATGAAAATGAAAGTTTAGTCTTTAACTTACAAGTATCCATCGCCAAGATTAAATAAAATAAATATATAGGTGAGTGAGCTGAATTGAAAAGTATTATTACGCAGGGCAGATCTCAGTAGATAATTTCGACAATAAATAATTTTTGTTTGAACGTAGATAATTTTGGACAATTTGAAAAGTTAAAACCCCACTAAACAAAGTGCTGAACTCAAAGAACTAAAAAAATCCAGGCGAAATGAAAGCTTTCCCAAAAATTGGCACAATCACAGAATACAGTAGTTACTGCAGGTCATATAAATTCTCGCATCAGAAGTAAAAAAAAAAAAAAAAAGCAGTAATCAAGGTCAAGGAAAAAGAATCAATCAGAGAATCGGACATAAAAAAAATAAATAAATAAAAAAGAATCCAATTTACGTATATTAATATGGATGAGATGTAGCAAAATCACAATAGTCATGATAATTAATTGGCAGATCAAGTAGGGAACAGTATGAAGAAAGGGAGAGAGACCATTTTCACAGTAATCCAAAGAGAGCTCCGGAATCGACCTCCGCAAGAAATTGGAGGGGGAGAGAGATAATTAGGGTATGGCAGGAGCCAGGAGGTCTCTTCCCGTCCAAAAGCAAGGACTGTGAATGACCCACAGCTCAGACTCCGGGAAGGGAGCTCTCTCTCCCCTTCTATGCAGTACGCTCGTTTATTTGGTACAAACTGTGGATTGATACATACACAACCTCTTCGGCTTGCAATAAAAGGATAAAATTCTTTAGTTGATAATTTATACTCTATTTTAATATTTACTAGCAAAAAAATTTGGGAGAAATTAACAAAATAATAAATATAAAGTCAATGACAAGTCAACCACTAAATAATTTTTTGCTAACAAATTAAATACTTAACTATGAAAAATAAACGGATCAAATATCGCTGTCATGTTTTTTGTTAAAAAATATTTGTTTTTTATAGAAGAACGTTGTCTTTCCACTGCGGAACGATATTTTTCTCCTATACTCAGATGAAATTTAATGAATAAGATAATTTAATTTTGATGGGTTTTTTCTATGTATATTTAGAATCATCTTCTACATCTTCGTCTCTTTTTTCGCAAATGGAAAAATCAGTGAATGCAGATCAAATCAAGAATTCTTTTATTACCGTATAGAAATAAGGAGAGGGAGAGAGAAAAAGAAAGAGAGATGATTTATTCGGTCACAAATCATGAGACTACAAATCAGGAATAAAAAACATTAATGAAAAATTACGTTCCATTATGAAAAACACAAATATTCAAATAATGGGTAACGAGGAATGAAAAACATTAATAAAAAAATTACATTAGAAAACTATGAATAAAAAATATTAATGGAAAATTATGTTTCATCGTTAAAAACAAAAATATTCCAATGATGGGTAACTTTCAATGAGAAAGAATAAATATTACTTTTCGCTGCGAAAACTGAAAGTGAATCATTTGAATAAGACTCAGGAAAAATGTTTTTCTGCAGCGAAAATATGACTTTCCATAAAGGAAAGAGGCAGAACCTATTCTTTTTATAGTTGAAAATATTATTTGTGTTCCATTTGCTGAATTATTTATCGTTTTTTAGTGTAATAAACAATAAATTTTCCACGTGAGTTTTCTCGGTGGATCGAAAACATGTTTAACTTGGAGTACATTGATTTTTCAATAAAAAGTTAACTGGAAATTTTAAATTTTGATACCAAAAGCGATTTCAAACAATTTAATATTTCTAAAATTTGTTTTTCGCCGAACTTCCTTAGTAAATCGGAAACATATTTAGCTTAGAGTACATTAATTTTTCAACAAACAGTTTAGTAGAAATTTTTCATTTTAACATCAAAATTAATTTTGAACAGGTTAACTAAAAATCTTATATTTTGAAAATTTTTTTCGTTTTTAACATTTCTTTTAATAAGTTAATGGTGATGTTCATATTTCATAGTTAAGTGTTTTATTTTATTAACGAAAATTGTTTAGTGACTGACTTGTCATTGATTCCATAGTTCAGTAGTTGTTTTGTTAATTTTCCTAAAAATTTTATTCTTTTTTTTAACCTAGAGTAATTTTTTTTTAAATACAGTAATTTTTGTGTTGTTACAAAATATTTATACTTATATTTTAATTCTATAAATCTTTATATACTTCTATGTAAGTTAATTGGTTAACAATTTCAATTAATATATCATTTTTTAAGATTTTATTTAACAAATATTGCTAATATTATAATTATTTTAAAATCACAATTAACAATAATTATTAAAAAAAAAAAAACAATAATATCAAAGTGACCCACAGTCAACACAAAGAGCCGAGAGATTTTGGGCCCAGGCTTCCACAGTTGTTGGTCTTTCACCTCTTAACACGACTTAAAAAAAAAAAATAGTTAAATGATTATAATTTAATTTTATATTTTAATCTCATAATCTTAATTTTGCATTTCATTATCATTTATTTAGTAATAAAATAATTATATTATAATATAAATATTTAAAATAATAGTAAGTGTAAAATTAAAATGAAATCTATATTTATCATTTATCCATTAAGAAAATCACAAAAATATTCAAAAGGCTATTATGGTCTTTTACATCCATTTCCATATTAGGGCTTCCAGCTATATATAGTACATACAACATACCATGCTTCCTAGAGGCTCACTCTGGAGACTGCCGCTCGAAGTTGCAGCTTCGAATGGCAGATCTGCAGCTCTCCGTCGTTCTCTTTTCCCGTAATTCGTCTGGTTGTTCATGAAATTCCTCTGTTGATGTATTTGATTACTTTTCTTTGGTTGCCGTTTTAGTATCTTGCCTATTATGCTCAATTTTGTCTGTTCCATCTGAGCATCGTCTTTGATGTATTTCATCTGTAAGTTTTGAGGCGCATAGATCTTTGTTTGTCGCATTGGACAAATTTACCTGCGTTGCTGTTGATGTCTATTGGTGTATAGGACAGTGACGGCCAATTTGCGTACAATCAAGCTGTGAAAGCTCTGCCATTAAGGGCTTAGCTTGTTGATGCAAGAATAAAATCATAATATTCTGAGCCTTATCTACTGAGATTTTGGCTTCTCATTCCGCTTTTAGATCGATAATTCTCCTCGGTTTTTGGAAGACGATGGTTACTCATGAAAGGCAATAAATTAGAGTCTCTGATGCGCTATTTTCCGTAGCGTTTTCAGCGCTGTACGTTGCCGATATGAACTTGGGGGCTGAGATTCTGGCGTTTGTCTCGTATTTCTGGGTCTCATGCATTCAGATGCTCCCATATTTAAGAATATCATAAACACCCAATTTCAGAATGCATTTTTTGTTTTTTAGCTGAAAATTTATTGAAGTTTTTGAAGATTTGAGAAATTATTGCAAAAGATCTGTTGACAATTTTTAACTAAATTCACTAGACGATGGGATTGGTGGACATTTTTCATCCTCTAAATGTATGATTGACTGCAAGTTATAACAAGATTCACAGGATAGTCCATGAACTTTTGGTAAATGGTTGTTCTTGTTCTAAGTTTGGCTAGTTGGTCACAAACTTGGGTTACAATGTGTTAAAGATGCACATATACTTCTCATACATGTCATATAACCGTCCTAGTTTAGCTGATCTTTAACATTTTTGAAATCATCTCAGTGAAACCCCTTCATCAATGGCTAAAAGTTGTGCGAGCCTAGGGAATACATCCAATGGGACGCCTCATAATGAGAAGTGGAGTCAAAGATGAACATATTTCCATGGTACATCGTCAAAGATAGATAATTTGATGCACAAAACAACGATGACTTGAACTTTTAAGGCTTCGTATACAGCCAAGCACTTTTCCAGACTGCTCAATCTGACATGAAGCATGAAGGTACGCATTAACTAACAAACCAAAAGTTTGGGAGGGGATGCCTTAGAAGCGACTGAACAATCAATGGCAACCGCAACTCCCAGGCCAAGACCATACATGTTAGCACAAGCATTAAAGGATGGTTAATACAACTTTAAAAGTCTAATATCTGAGATTTGTGCCACTTTAAAAAAGTGGCCCATGCAGGTCTCGAACCTGCGACCTTCGCGTTATTAGCACGACGCTCTAACCAACTGAGCTAATAGGCCATGGACGAACAACAAATCTCAATCAATACTAATTACAAGGAAAACAATAGATACTGGAATCTCATCGTACATCACTCTCCAGAAAGAAACCTTGAAGCATCTTCTCTTTCAGGTATCTATATTTACGAGTAAATTTAATTTTATATTTTAAATTTACTTTATGAGTTAATATATTTATAAATAATTAATTAGCAAAATTAAAGGACAGGACGTAAACTTAATAATTAAATTCATATTACAATGATAGTTAATGGTTATTATACATAAAATAATCTTCAACGACCCTCAAAAAGTGGTAGGGGTAACCCTAGAGCTCCGATGGTGCAGGCCATTTTTAATTGATGATGCTGATTAGAAGCTGTGATTTAAAGCAAGGGAATGGAGCTTTACGCAAGTATTCTCTCCTCACCACTTACAACTCCCACTCAAGAAAGGAGACAGACCTATAATATTTTTAGACCCTTTGTTGATTGGTTTCAAGTATTCTATGATGCATAGTTTTGAAGATTAGGGTATCTTTATATGCTTTGTAACCCACATGCCTTGCATGCATGTAGCAGACTTGAATAAAGAGTTCCTCTCTCTCTCTCTCTTGCATTTTATGGGTATTAGGCAGCCATTGATTTCAGACATTCATCGCAGCCCATCCTTTTTTGGGAAGAACTTACCCATATAAGAAAAAGTTATCCACTATCTTTCTTCTGCTATTAATTCTGCTTCTCCATCTCCTTCCACTTCCATTCCACTGTCAAGACTCGTCTTTTCTTTGTTCCTTCGCCCAAATGCCAAGAAAACTCTGTGTTCTGTTTATTCTCCTCCCTACAATGGCTTCCGGCCAGTGTCTGTGCGGCTCCGACGCGAAAGACCATGATGAAAGTGAAGCCCTCAGATATCAACTAGCATCAATCGCTTCCGTTCTGGTTGCGGGTGCAGTGGGAGTGAGCCTTCCGCTGCTAGGCAAGAAACTTCCGCCTCTCCGGCCTGAAAACGATGTTTTCTTCATGATCAAGGCTTTTGCAGCCGGCGTAATTTTAGCTACTGGCTTCATACACATACTACCTGACGCATTTAGCAACTTGAGCTCTCCGTGCTTGAGCGAGCAAATATGGGGAAAGTTCCCGTTTCCCGGCTTCGTCGCCATGCTTTTCTCCATTGGTACGCTAATGGTTGATACATTGGCGACAGGATTCTACAAGAGGCAGCACTTTGTCAAGTCGAAGCAGCTGATTCTAGACGAAGAAATCGCCCAAGAGCATGCGGGTCATGTGCATGTTCACACGCATGCAACACACGGCCATTCTCATGGTTCCGTATCCGCTGACGGAGAGATTGCTCTGCCGGAGCTGATCCGCCGCCGTATTATATCTCAAGTGAGGCCTCTGATTTCTTTCGAACTTGTTTCTATTAACTTAATTTGGCTCATAAGAATAGTAATGGTGTTTTTTCAGGTGTTGGAAGTGGGGATTGTGGTGCACTCTGTTATCATCGGAGTATCTTTAGGCGCCTCTCAAAATCCGGAGACGATAAAGCCGTTATTAGTAGCTCTATCTTTCCACCAGTTTTTTGAAGGAATGGGGCTAGGCGGCTGCATCTCTCAGGCGAAGTTCAAGTCCAGGTCGACGACGATAATGGCAACGTTTTTCTCCCTCACGACGCCGGTGGGAATCGCTATCGGGATAGGAATATCGAGCTTCTACGAAGAGAACAACCCGAGTGCGCTGATTGTGGAAGGGATTTTGGAGTCGGCTTCGGCGGGGATATTGATTTACATGGCGCTTGTTGACCTTCTGGCCGCTGATTTCATGAACCCGAGGATGCAAGCTAAACTCAAGCTCCAATTAGGCGCCCACCTGTCTCTTCTTCTCGGCGCGGCTTGTATGTCCGTCTTGGCCAAATGGGCTTAAAGTTTTGAACGTTGTATAAAAAAAAGAGTCCGGGGAGTGGAGGGGATTAACAAAATATCCCCTGAACTATAACATCAATGACAACTAACTCCTAAATAAATTTTTTAACAAATAAAACACTGAACTATGAAAAATGAACGACACAAACATCGCCGTTAACCTGTTGAAAGAAATATTAAAAACGTTAAAACTTTTCAAAATAGAAGATTTTTAGTCAACCTATCGAAATTGATTTTGTTATAAATATGAAAATTTTCTAGTTAACCTGGCGAAATTGATTTTTGATACAATAGGCTAACTCAAATAAATTATTATAGATGATGGATATCTGGTTTCGATGCATAGTTAATAGTCACTTTGATTGTGCCTTATTTTCTCTAATCAAGGAAGATTAAGGTCCACATCATGTTTGTTTCTGTTTGTGGACCTTGCGTATCATATTACAACATAACACATTGCAAATAAAATTAGCATAATTTAAAATGTAACACATGAAAAAGTAAACATAATAATGTGCTCATCTACGTCTCGAGAACTATGTCGAGAACTGTTTTGGGGACTGTCTCGAGAACTATGTCGGGAACTATCTCAAGGGCTGTCTCGGGGACTTTGAAACTCATAAATGTGCCCTCTGACCTTCTTCTGCCGCCTCTGCCTCTGGACCAGAGGTCGCCACATGCACTAGACTCTGGGCTTGCACCTTCGCACGTGCGGGAATTGTGCCCCACACCCCTACACTGACCACACTTCATGTTCAGATGTCTCCTGGGCAACACTATCCGGCTTGAGGCCTTGTCCACATACCGTATTCTTTATTTTCACAGTCTTCCAAGAAGTCTCTTAAATGGGGGTGACGTAATTGGATCAAGATGCGTTACTAGAGTCCACATTATTAGTCTGCTGACAGGGCAGACAAAGTGGGAGTACATCATGATGTATGTTTCCCGATGGTAGCACTCATGCACAAAGTCCTCAAAAGATATCCTTATGAATTGCATACATGGGACTACATTGACACATGAGATGCTAGTTAACTCCCACCGGTAACAGTTACAAGTGTGCCTATCCAAATCAAAATGGTACTGTTCGTTACCATTGCTGAGCTCAAATTGGGAAGGGCCTAATAACTAGGAACTTCAATTGTGACCTGCAAGTTGTAGTCTTGCAAGTCGATTTTTGACCTGCGGACACAAAAGGTTGGTCGAGCGTGCCATCTTTTCATTTTTTTTTAATGATCCTTCCTATGATGCCCTTTTGTATGATATCAAATATACTGAGAATCGGTTTGTCCTAGGCTGGTAGGATGCAGACATTGAAGGACTCGTTTAGGTTGTTAAGGCTTATGTCGCACTTTGGGATAGAGCAGAAGGTGTAATACCCCGATAATATTTTCCTGTTTATATAATGTAAAGAATTTTGGAATAATTAATATGTTATGTTGTGAGGCGGTATGTTGTTGATTAATGTCGTGTATGTATGAGGAAAATATTATGGAGTGATTAAAGTATAAAGTTTTGAAGAAAAAGGGTGCATATGAGTTTTTGATCACACCGCGGTCGACGCGCAGTGGTGGTTTGCGTCCAAAAAGTGTAACGGATCACCCCTTGCATTTTGGGTTGAGGCTAGGTCAGCAGTTTGCGTCCAAAAATGCACATCTGTTTGCAATATGGGTTTTCGGTCGAACTGTGGTCGAGGTGCGATCTAGGAGGATTTGAATATGTCCAATTTCGTCGACCTTTTAGTCGACGTGCGATCGACGTGCGGTTGTGTGTTTTATTCAAAGTCTCGACTGAAAATGCAATTATGAGGGAAAATGTAGAATTCGGTTGACATGCGGTCAAGGCTCGAACGCCTTCCCTCGACTGAAGTCACATTGTTCCGCGAAAAACCTATTTTAAACCCACTGCTGTTTTGTCGTTTATGCATTAAAATCCCACTTTGGGACAACCCAACGATGCTCCCACGTCTGGACGCTTTCCTCCATCCTGGTTGGTGACCGACCACCACTCCTCTAGGTAAGGTCTTCACGCTATTAAGACTGTCCAGCTGAGGCACTCTCTGCGTTCCATTTTTCTTTGTGCGTGAGTGAAATCTCTGGAGTGTGTGAACGTTCTGTGAGAGCTATGAGAAGTGTGTGTTCATTGAAGTGATACATTGTGCATTGGGGAAGGGGTTTGTGAGTGGAAGTATGCGATTTGGGTTGGACAACTCGCTGCAGAATTTTCTTTTCAGTATAGAGACTCTTCCTTGGTTGGCAATTTGATATAAGAAATGGGTAGAGTCGTTGACTAGTGGAGGCCCTACCCACAAGTAGTGTCTGTTTTCTTTTATATTGATGTTCTGTGATAACTTTCCTATAAATGAATGCCTAGTTTTTTAGAGAGATTGATGATGTTTCTTGTTAAGATTATGGTATCTGACAATTAGGTCTATGATACGAAATGATGAACTATAAATTGTTCTATGTTATGTTAAGCATGAATGAATTGTAAGTTAAATTCTTAGTCACCCCCTGTGTGAATAACTCCATGTTAGTAGTTGTAAAGATTGACTCCCTGATATTGGTTCTGATTTGTTGGGTGTACCGTACATTGTCTTGCTTGCTACTCTGGTGGATTCGATCAAGAATATTGTTGTTTATTCTATCACTATTTCCTTATTGCTAGATAAATGCTATTGTTTATCCTAATATGAGCATGCTTAGTTACCTTCTATTATGAAATTGCCTGGTTTTTGTAAAAATAAACCATGTCACTAAATAGGTTGTTAGTTCTGGTTATAAATATTGCAATCAAACCATGTTTTACCCTTTTGGATGCTATACGGTCTCTGGTCATTTTGTTATGTTTAATTCATTCCATCAATCTATTGATCTGTTAAGCATGTTTCCTTTTGTGAGTAATTGTTGTGCTTAGAAATGTTGCTGTTAAATATTATCACGTTGTCTTCACTCGTTATACCCGTGTTTGTTCCATGTCATTAAATTGTCGTCAAACATGCCTAATTCTTTTGAATATTTCACTGTAGTTTTTCATTCAATTTAAGCATAATAGTACGTTAAATACGCTGTTTCTTGGCTTTTATGTTCTGTCAAATCTGAAGCATGTTATTTCGTTGTTTTATTCGCTGTTATTTTTTGCTAGATTTTTAGAACATTAATACTTGAATGTTGCTATCGTTCTTATATAATTTAGAAGTTTCTTGCGATATAAATCTGTGAATTCTTGTCAGGTGAATTGAATTATAGTCGTAACTTTAGTATTGTATTGACATGCATCATGATAATAGAAACAAGTATGAATGTCATGTATGAGTGGTATTCATATGCATTTACGTGAGAAAAATAGATAAAGAAAATGAATGAAAAAAAAGGGGAGTTGGAGGATGGAGGGGTAGTTCGGATCTAACCAGGTAGACTCAAAGAATTATGTCCTTCCCTTGTCGGGTCACGAGATTCTGTCTACCCTAGGTGGTTAGAAACCGACAAGAGACTACTCTCTCTGCCATGGATTCCTCCAATATCTCAGCTCGACATACGAGTAATTTATGTAAAAGAAAGAAATGAACACCTACATCATATTGCATATTTTATTTCTTGTTGGGCCTTAGGCTCACAGTTTGCTTGTGGTGCAGGTGATTGTACAAATGTATTGGTTCCAGGAGTGGAAGAGGAGGCGCATCCCGTTGAGCCTGTGGGTTATCCAGCTGAATCGACCTAAGAGGGTTATAGCTCGCAAGAAGTAAAAATGCTATTTTGAAATGGTTTGAAATTGGACACTGTTTTGTAAAACTATTAACTCATACTTTAACCTTCAAATCGTATCTTGAATTTCATTATGTTTCCGCTTTTACTCTGATTCAATTATGCATTTTAGATTTTCCCTTAGTCACCTCAAGTATCTACTCTCGCATGTTTTAAATAAATAAAAAGAAAAATTTTACACGGTAGTTAAAAAGGAAAAAGTTAAAGAAATTGACGGGGGGCGTCACAAAAGGCATGTTTGGTCCAACATCTTGCATTTATTTCTCGTAGATAGTTGTGAGCTGCCGGGTCAAGCAAAAATAGCTTCACCATCTCTCTCTCAAAGTGCCTCTCTGTTGTGGCTCTAGAAGCGGCTTACATTGTATCCTTGAACAACCTGTTTTTAAATTGTTTCTAAAAATTGGTATACAGATGTCGGATGCAAAACCGATGATCCGCTTGCCTTGCCACCTCTCTAACAGCTGGCACCAGCCCCTACAACGATTCATAGTATGAGTCAAACATTGGTACACAACGTATAACATAAACACAGAAGGCAAAAGCAATCAACCGCACCTTTGTTGGTCAGAAATGATTGTCCACCAATTGCCGGACGAGGTGTTTAGATCATTGAACAACAATTTCAGAAATCAGCTCCAAGAATCCCTATTTTCTTTTTCAACCACTGTTACAACAATCATATACATTCCATTGTTCCCGTCGATGTTGACAGTAGTGAGCAGCTAGCCCGGAGTCGCTCACTTCTCACTTCAAGTGGCAACCATTCAAACAAATAACCGATCTACTACAGTTCAACAGGCTCATCTTACATGCAACCAAACACATATACATTCTTTTAAATGCACTAATCTCTAGGTGAACAAGTAGCGAGTTTCTAGGATTAGACCTCCGAATCTCCTCGGCATAGGACCATATGAGCTTGTATTGCTCATTACCATCTCTTTTGTTAATTTTTTTGACCTCATTTGTTGCCTTTCTAGCAAGGCTGAATGTGATATTGACGTTAAAATTATTTCTGAATGTCTCAATTATGGAAGAAATGTTCTAGTCGGCCTGACTTTTAAATCTGTCTAAGTAATGCGCTACCACCTATTTGGTAGAGGCATGATGACTTTTCATCTTTCTCGAGCAAGTGTAAACGTTGCTAAAACATTTTATTTGAAACATCATTTCACATTGCATTTTTTAGGTGTACATCCGCCACGTGCATCCTTCCTGGCAGGTAGCCTTTAATTGATGAGCGTTACTATGAGTAAATTTTATCATGTACCCATTTTTCAATGTGTGATCGGCAATTTCTTCTCTAAATTTATTCAGTGAACTATAATTCTTACCAAGACCCATACCAGCGAACATGTATTCTGCTTGTGGTGGACGTTTAGGCCTACTCTTGGTCATGTCGATGTCTTCGTCACTACTGGATTCGCAACGGAGCTCCTCCTCATCTAGAGTTGCTGAGACAGAATGCACCACTATAGCAGATTCGTCTCCAATTGCATGTACCTCATTTGCCAAAATAGTCGACGTGAGCCCCACTTCAACTTGGCGGTTAATAACAGATTTCTCGATACTCTAAGACGCCATTTGGTGTTTAAAAATACTTCAACTTCTCCAAAATACGGTACAATTAAGCTCTTAGGAATCTCTAGGGTTCGCTAATAGTTGACAAAATCATTGAGAAAATCGCGAGGACTGTAATATGAATTTATACAAGGCAGATGACGAATGACGATCCGCGACAGATTGATAATGATCCGCCGCAGATTGTTTCTAAATCCGCTGCGACACATTAATATTATAATGTTATTTTTAAAAATAACAATTCCTGGTGGAACAGTGTACAATCCGCTGTAGAAAGAAGTCAATACGTTTAACGACAAACGTGACAACGATGTTTGCGTGGACCTTTGCACATAGTTCAATGGTAATTTTGTTAGCAAAAATAGTTTAGTAGTTGACTTGTCATTGACTACAAAAAGTACGATGGTTGATTTGTCATTTTTCCTTACCTATTGTTAGATAAAAATTAAAATATAAAATTAAAAGATAAACCTAAAATAAAGTTTTAAATTTAACTAAATTTATTATCCTTTATTTTTCGTATAAGTATCTCACTTGGGTGATTGTTCTTCCTTTATGTCACGATGAGGCATTGAATAGGTTAGGATTAACCAACTTTAATCTATGTATATTGTTCATGGAAGACGACCCGAAAAATGCAACATTCGTGTAAATAGTTTATAAAGAGGTGACTTTAAATTTCATCTTGCTCGATTTTTAAAGGGTCCAAGGTATGATTCTCGCGTATTTGACTATTATGCACAAAAAACATGCTTTATATAATACGGTCGTGTTGAATTAAGTTTCAAGCCATACATGTAGGAATTTAGAATCTTAAGTTATTCAATATGTATTTTTGTAATCTTATTCTCCATACTTTATTGTATGTTAACATTATGTAGAAGAAAGTGAACACCTACTCATATCCACCGAAAACATTTAAAGTTTATTTTATGAAAAAAGTCAAGAATAATAATAGCCATTTTCTCTATCACAAAACGAAGTAATTACTGTTTTTTTTTCTTAGACCAACTTGGCCAATTGTGCCTAATGCACCTAACTCATCTACTCATAAATTATACATCTAATAATTAATAGCATGTAATCACTTTTATCGGACTTCAAGCTATCAATATATAATAAGAAAATTAACAAATCAACCACTGTATTTTATAATTAATGACAAGTTAATTACTAAAATATTATCGCTAACAACTTAACCACTATATTATGGAAAATAGACGCCGAAAACATCGTTGTCACGTTTGCTATTAAAAAATATTGTTGTTCCACACAAAGTAAAGTCATCTTTTCGCACAGAGAAAATACGTCTTTCCGCACAGAGAAAATACGTCTTTCCACAACAAAGGAAAGTCGTCTTTCCGCGCAAAGAAAAGACGACTTTCTGCTATGAAAAGACAATGTCATGCCGAGAAAAGTTGACTCTATGCAGAGGAAAGTCTGCAGATAAATAAAAAATTCATTGTTTTTTTCGTAGAAAAATATAGAAAACACAGATAAGCTGTGATTCTTCCATGAACATTAAAACAATTCTAAATCATCCGAAATCATTATATTATATATTCTTTTACAAAATCTTCTAAATTTTAAAACTAAAAAAAAATTAAAATCAATTTATACAGCATTTTCTCAAATTCATTCTTCATGGGTATTAACTCTTTCCACTAAAAGTCTCTAAAATGATGAGTTCTTGCATTTTTTTCATGTGTATTAGCTCTTGAGTTCTCATAAAGTTAACGGCGATGTTTGTTTTGTTCATTTATCATAGTTTAGTGTTTGTGTTGTCAACAAAAATTGGTCAATAGTTAACTTGTCATTGATCCCATAATAGAGTGGTTATTTTGTTAATTTCCGTATATATAATATACGCGAACTCATAAATATAATAAAGTATAGATAGCTATAAAAACATATATCCTTTAATCTATTTGGGGTACAAAAAAAAGATGATCAAGATTTGAGAATTTGGCTGATGGATAGGGCAATAATTTTCAACTCTACGATCTCAAGTGGAGGAGTTGGGTATCGACGAAGGATGAACCTAGGCTAAGGTTAAGAATATGTTTTCGGCAATGTCTAGCGTAGTTGCCTTTTCATTAGTCGCTATAATGTGACAAAATTTAATATAAATTGACATGAATCTTAGGGGGACATCCATTAAGGTTTTGCTTCTCTAAGTCTCTTGTTTCTTTAACTGAAAAGGCAAACACCATGATATATATTATACACCATCTTTTTGTCATCAACTAACAAAAGTGCTTTTTATGGATTAATCCCATGCACCTTCTAAAATGCTTAGATGGGTTGGATTAGCTTTACTATTCTTTTACTATTATAGAACACTTCCTCTACTTTTTAAGAATACTTTATCTCGACCCTAAAAATATATCATTTTTGACAAATTTATGTTGCAAGTAGGTTGTCACTTCATTTAACAACTTGTTAAATTATAAAAAAAAATATTACTTTTAATATTTAAATTCTAGTAACTATTAAAAAAATTAGACACCTCAACACCCGGGTATTATCTTTTAACAACTTAACCCTTCGGGAGAGTCCGCATTTTATGTTTGGGCATGCCCATTTCATATTTCAAAACTGAATTTTGGCAGCCAAAATTAATATCAAAACTGGACGTTAGCAGTCAAAATTAATCTCAAAACTAGACGTCTGCAACCTTGCAATTGGTGTTTGGGTTCATATTCGGACATCTGCGACTTAGAGACATGGCATTTGCGTTCGACTCTACGTATCCACAACCAAAATTAGTTGCAGGAGTGGGTGTCATAGAAGGTGTTCAAATCATAATAAAAACACGTCAAAATTGAATGCAGACTCTTGGAAGTCGAACGAAAATGCCTAAAAATAATTAATTTGTTAAAAGATGATAGTTTAAATATTATTTTATTAACGGAAATAATATTTTTTTGCTCTTACCATAATAATTAAAACGTCTATTTTTGAAAATACCCTTCTTCACGTTATAAAATCTAAATATAAAATAGGAACAGGCCGTAACTACTACGTGGTGCTACAAAGCACTGACCAGCGGGCCCCACGCAAAAACAAATTTGTACTCTTCCCTCCATATTTCGTTATTTATTCCCTCCCCTTCTTATGTCTTCATAAACCTAACACCTCTCCCCGCTCTCTCTGTTTCTAAAGCCCTAGTTCTTACCTTCCCTCGCTGCGCAAATGGAGGACGGCTTTGCTTCCGAGAAGCTCTTTAATCAGGGATACTCCTACACCTATGATGACGTCATCTTCCTCCCTCATTACATTGACTTCCCTACCGACGCTGTACGACTCGCTACACGACTCACGCGCAACCTCACTCTCTCCATCCCTTGCGTTTCTTCCCCCATGGATACTGTCACTGAGTCTCACATGGCAGCTTCTATGGCCGCTCTCGGTGGTATCGGTATTATTCACTCTAACACCACTGCTTCTCATCAGGCTTCCATGGTTCGATCCGCTAAGTCTCGTCTAGTTCCTATTCTTTCCAATCCAGTGTTTAAGTCTCCTTCGGATCATATTGATTCTGTAGACGATTTTGGCTCCTCGCCGGTGATTTTGGTTACGGAGGCTGGCTCTGCAAAATCAAAGCTTCTGGGATATGTATCGCAAGCTAATTGGATTGGGCTTGAGGATAAAGAGGTTAAAATATATGATTATATGGTTAATTCCGTGGATTCAGCTCCCTGGAATCGTGATTTATCAGGAATTGACAAGTTTTTTGATGAAAAAGAGAGAGATTTCTTGCCCCTAGTGAATAATAACGAGATTGTGGGCATTGCAACCAAGGAAGACGTGAATAGGATCAAAGGTTATCCTAAACTGGGAGTCGGTTCAGTTGGTGCTGATGGAACTTGGATGGTTGGAGCGTCCATCGGAACGAGGGAGCAGGACAAGGAGAGGTTAGAGGAGTTAGTGAAGGCAGGGGTGAATGTAGTTGTATTGGATAGCTCTCAGGGTAACTCGATTTATCAGATTGATATGATAAAGTATGTGAAAAGGACATACCCAGAGTTAGATGTCATTGGAGGAAATGTTGTTACTATGAACCAAGCGCAAAATTTGATTCAGGCAGGTGTGGATGGGTTGCGAGTGGGAATGGGGTCTGGGTCTATTTGTACCACTCAAGAGGTTTGTGCTGTTGGGCGCGGACAGGTACATCATGAATCTTAATTTTCTTTTCTCTCAGTTTGGGGATTTCTGCATTATAGATAATGAAAATATCCGTAAATTATAATGTATAAAATTGAAAAAAGAAACATTAAATATATAGAGGTGGGAAGCTCTTGATTGAGGTATTAACATTGCACAATAAATTTAATAGGTTAGTGCTTGACAGATCATAAAAGCTAGTTCTTTTTTGTCAAATAGAAGGCTGTTTAGTTTATGAAGGGACGCTGAGAGAAAATGCCATTGGTTGGTGCCCTCGTTAAGCTAGTGATTAATTTGGCTATTTCTTGATGTGGAAGTGGTGATAGATGACAAGTTTTTGAGATGGAAGGAAGACAATGGCAACAAGTGGCCTCTTTAAATGTTCAAAGATAATAGTTATCTTGTTTTAAACATTAAGGGCATGTTCATGACAATTACTTATTTTTTTAGTCTGACGCTGGGCTATTCGTTCTCCCTTCAAACGCCTGGACACTACAAATTCTTGTAGCCGCACCCTTAGGTTTTGCTTGGAACGAGTTGTTCTTTTAAAAGATGCACTTCCTATCAACTCATCGTTCATTGAATGATAATATTGTTCAAACATGGAGAAAATAATCTTTTTTCCTATATTCCCTTGCTATTAAATCTGCTTGAAAGACATTGGAAAAATACATTAAATTTTAATGCTCTGTTCATTTTATATAACTTCTAATTCTATAGTTGGATTCTTCATCATACTAAGAATTTTCTTATTTATTTCTGGATATTATTTTCAGGCGACTGCTGTTTACAAGGTTTCATCAATCGCTTCAAACAGTGGTGTACCTGTCATTGCAGATGGCGGCATTTCAAATTCTGGACACATTGTTAAAGCACTTGTACTTGGTGCATCTACTGTTATGATGGGGAGCTTCCTAGCTGGAAGCATTGAAGCTCCCGGTGCTTATGTTTACCAGGTATGCCAGCATATAAATTGAATTCCTCTTTTCGTAATTTGCTTGTTTTCCTGGCGCCACCTCCTAAAATTTTATCCTTTTACTCTTACACAATTTAAATGCAAAAAAAAAAAGAAATCATACGATGAAGAATCTTGCTTAGATCAGCTTTTTATTTTTTCTTTTATCTCCACTCTGATTGTGCACTGGGTTTTTGATTCTTTTAACTCTATTCTGCTACTATTTGTTACGTATTTTACTTTGTCATATAATTAATTCATCACAACCTTATTTATTGAGGGTTTATCTTAAGTTCCTTCCTATTCAAATACTGCTCACGAAAGTAGGACAAATATGATCAAATCTCACATGAATGTGAATGGTTGCTGTACCCTGTCTCAGAATGGTCGGCAGGTCAAAAAATATAGAGGCATGGGCTCTTTAGAAGCAATGACTAAAGGCAGTGATGCAAGGTACTTGGGAGATACTGCAGTTTTGAAAATTGCACAGGGCGTTGTTGGTGCAGTTGCAGATAAGGGTTCTGTTCTGAAGTTTATACCATACACAATGCAAGCAGTCAAGCAAGGATTTCAAGATCTTGGTGCGTCCTCTATGGAGTCTGCCCATGACCTCTTGAGGTCTAGCACTTTAAGGCTAGAGGTAAAGCCTCATCTTTGCCATTTTTTTTCCTGTTAATCATAAGCTAGCTTTTTTATAATGCATTCATTTTATGTTGATGGTTTAGAGAGCCTATGTGAAAATGCGAGACATAGTTGTCGCATTCCATCAAAGACCTTTCTCATTTAAATGGGTTTTGCAGGTTCGAACCGGAGCAGCACAAGTCGAAGGAGGGATTCACGGCCTCGTTTCTTACCAAAAGAAATCATTTTGAAATTGAGGCTCGTTAAATAAACAGCAAATCTCACTGTTCAGTGCGTTGATTTGGCGGTGAAGTCCCTAGTTATTGTCTAATCTCTGCGAAGGATGAAAAGTCTCTGCATAAGCCAATTTGTGACCCCCAGCGCATATGGCAGTCCGGTTGGCTAATGATTTCAGGTGAGTAACCCTTTTCATGTATTAATTTAGTGGAATTGTGTTGACTGGTAGGGATTATATTGGCACGACTCCATTCATCAATAAACATGTGTTTTGATCTCGAAAAATGCTGGCTTTACACACTTCCATTCCCATCTTAAATGTATTCAAATGCATTCATTATTTCCTTCAAAAAATATTTAGAATAAAAGAAAGACTGCTTCAATAATATCGGGGTATTAATCATCGGTCATGAGATATAATTATGATCGAGTAAAGTTTTGTATTTTCTTTTTATTTGATCTGGGGATAACATTTCATAGCTTAGATGAAATGAAAATCAATTTCTGCAAGTTTAGAACAATGGTTTGTCCAATTAACTCCTTTGCATCTTTCATCTTCTCCTCGGAGGTGAACCCATCATCATTCATGTAAAAACAGGTCCAAAACCTGATTCATTTTCCAAAACAAGTCCTCTTCCCCCAAAACTAGTCTCAGCAATTCTCTTCTCGCCTAGCCTATTGAAACCCTTATTGCTTCAATGGCTTCCCGTTCAGTCCCGGTATCTCCACCGATAAGCTAAGCATGAGCAATGCACACAGCCTTCAGTTTCCAATGTTTAAAAGATCAAAACGCATGAGTTTGAGATAACGTCAGGTTTGTCTTTTAATTTTATCTCAAAACATAATATTTATATATCACTTATAGATTAGTATAATAATTAAAATAAATTATAAATAGTTAAAATAAAATATTAATTACATTAATTTATGATCACCTTGTTAGAAGATATAAATTAAAAATGTAAATTTAATATAATTTTTTCATTTGACTTACTTCTTTATCTTCTACACTACCTTAAAACTTTGAATGTAGTTGAGCAGACGGCCGCAGATACTCGTCATTTTTAATAGATTGTTGTATTTGGCGGCATTTCTAACAACTTCCTTTCAAAGCGTTGGCTCCACTAAGTAGAGCGTCGGGAGGATTAGAGGTCCCAACACAAAATCAAATACGACGCAATAAATAATGAATTTCCCCGTATACCTTTCTCAAGATCTCACTTGGAATACTTCTCAATATGCGATGATTTTGTCAAGAAAAGATCATGATATCGATATAAAAGTTAAATGATATATTAAACAAGTTGTCGCATACCATATCGTTTGTGTGACTAGCCGTGTCTTGTTCTTGCCACGACGAGGCTGCGTTGCCAATCTCGCACACTGTGTCATGAAGCATTGATGATATAAATATAATTGAATTGAACATAATATGAAATTTGATGAGCCAAATTTGATAAGTCAAATATGGACACGTCATTTAATACAAAAATATAAAAAAAAAAATCATTTTAGAAAATAATATATGCAAGATATAAAATAAACTCTTACCTTAATTTTAGTCTACTAATACCAAAGCCCAACAACAAATGATCTAACGAATCTAACATCAGACAATTCCAAATAATTTCCTAAATCTTGGAAATTATTCATAATATTTTTACAAAATAAGAATTCGAACTATAAAATTTAAAATATGAATTTCTAAGCTAAACAAAGATGATCTAAGAATGATAGGATCAGAAGCCCAATATGATTCAAAACGGTCACTGAAATGACACAAGAATGATTAGGTCAAAATTTGGGTAAAAACTATGGGTGTTCAAAATCGAACCCAACCGAACCCGATCAATTTGGTTTGGTTTGAATCGGTTTTGAACATCCCGGAATTGATCTTCGGTTCTATTTTGTAGGAACCGAAGTTATTAGTTCAGTTATCGGTTTGACTTATTCAAAACCGACACTAACCGAACTAAACTGATAAATTTATAATTTTTTTGAAAAAAACTTGGTTTGTTGTTTGATTTAGGGCTAATATTAAGTAATTATTCAATAAATTGTTATTTGTTCAAAATTAAGTCTCACAATTGTCTAAATTTAAATTATTTGATTAATACCTAAATAATAATTGAATTATTGACTAATTAACTCTTAAATTATACTAATTGGTAATTAAATTATTATCTAATTACTAATAAAATTATTGAATTATATTAATTAATGATTCAATTAAGAGATTATACCGTAGATATATTAATGAATTATACTAATTAATTATTAAATGGATTGATTATTAGGGGTTATTTAATTGAATTAATTAGTTATTGAATTTTATATCTTTTTTCATCAAATAAATATTTGTTTTGATTTAATTATTTTTGTTAAATTTATATTGGTAAAAATTAAATTTATATTTATATATAAAAATAAAAAATATATATTATTTTATATAATGAGTAGAACTGAAATCGAACCAAAAATTTTGGTTCGGTTTCATTTCGGTTTTGATTCTTACACGATTTGGTATCAATTCCATTTTTTACAAATCGAATAGGGACAGTTTGGTTTTGTTTTAACCTAAAACTAAACCTAACTGACTTTTGCACACCTTAAAAACTAAATTTGACCTAAAAAGCAGGGTTTGGGCCTTGACCCAAAATGACATGAGCCGCAACCCAAAATGGTATGGGTCGTGTCCTAGGAGAGTCTGAGCCGCAGCTCAGTGACGTGGCCAGAGTTCTGGTGAAACTCTGGTTCTTTCCGGTCACAACTAAACTCCAAACGCCAAAATCTCCTCCAATCCAACAATGGTTTTCAGAACATACACAAATTATGATTTTCTTTTATAAATTCCATTACCAAAACCTAACACTCCTAATTCAACACAAAATTCTCAACAACAAAAATCTGAAAATTTTCCTTACTTGTAAGTGTTCTCCCTTCCCTTTCAGACTAGTTTCACCAGGGATGATAATACGACGTCGTTGTCAATCATTCGATACGCAAAAATAAATTTCCCACTAAATACAGATTCACCAAAAGAGAAAACAAAAACCTATAAACTGTATCTTATTTGGCGATGAACCGAAACACCAAAACCCAAAGAAGAAATATTTGTCTATTCTTCTTCTTTGAATCGGCTTAGGAAGAAAATTTTTTAAAGGAGAGAGAAGTGAGAGTGGGGATCGGCCTCTCCCTACTTCAAGGATATAAGGGAGAGAACTTCCATACAAACTTTATGAAGATTATTTTGGTATTTATAGATATTACACAATACACAGTCAAGATCTTTTGGAATTCTTTAATTTGAGGCTTACATACAAACATCAAACGTGGATACACAAGTAAACCAAAGATTGCATGGTTCTTCTACCTCGTATAAACCAAGTGAATTGAATAAAAGGGTAAATCTTAATTAACCTGATCCACGATGAGAGAGAGATTAGAGTTTCGCAATTAGAAGAAAGCTACAGGAAAAAAAAAGAGGAGGGATCGAGAAAAGTTCGACAAAAGTCACTTAATTTGTAATGCATTTGTAAAATAAATTTATTTTTCATGTATTACTTTAGATTTTTTTTAAATGACATTTAACAACTCATTTTCTTATACTTTTTTATTTTAATTTTTATTTCTCTCTTTCTCTCTCTTTTCCTTTCAATTTTAATATATTTTTATGTAATTTAATAATTGATTGGGTAATTAACAAAAAAAAACTTAAACTACAGAATCAGGGACAAGTCACACCTTAAACAAATTTTGAAACAATTAAAACCCGGAACAATAGGAAATGAAGGAGTCAAACATCGCAGTCATATTTTTCATTAAAAAAAGGTCTCTTGGACGTCCCTCAGCATTGGAGGGCGTTGTTCCTCAGAGTCGGAGAATGTTGTCCCTCGACATTGGAGGACGTCGTCCCTCGACATTGGAGGACGTCCAAGGTTGATCCTTAGACATTATATGGCGTTGGAGGACGTCCAAGGCTGATTCTTGAACGTTCCTCGATGTTGGAGAATACCCAAGGTTGATCCTCGGCCGTCATATGGCATTGGACGTCGTCCAAGGCCGATCCTTGGACATCCCTTGGCGTTGGAGGACGTCCAAAGTTGATCCTTAGATGTCATATGGTGTTGGACGTCCGCCTTCGGACGTCATTCCTATTAACGAACATCATTCCTATTAACATTCACAAACTAACAGACGTTCTTCCTGGGGAGCAGACGTCTGCTATTTTAATAACGGGCGTCCATGTTTATGTAAATGCAAAGACGTGGATGCCCTTCCTATTAACGTTCATAGATTAACGAGTGTCCTTAGGAAGTGGACATCCACTATTTTAGTACGGATGTATGCGTTTATGTAAATGCGAAGCGCATGCATCCTTCCTATTAATGGTCACATATTAACAGATGTCTTTCATTGCCGAGAGATGTCCAAGAATCAGTCTTGGATGCCCTCCAACACTGAGGAACGTGCAAGGATCGATCTCTCAGCATTGGAGGACGTTGAAAGGCTAATCCTTGGACATCCCTCGATTTTGTAGGATGTCCAAGGTGTTGGTTTTTAGGTTCCCTCACATGGCGGAATTACCGATGTTCATAACAACAGTAACGTACGTAACCTATGTATCATGAAAAACAATTTTAACATGAACATAAAACGGATCGTTGTTATAATATATTAATAATAATATGTATTTAAAATATCTATTTAGATCTAATCTAAAAGATAAAGAATGTTACCTTTGTAGCTTACTTCACACGGGTACAAAATCAACCTTCGATCTTCTCCGCCAATCCTCCTCACTTCGAATAAGCACGTGTAAGCATGATGAACGAAACAAGATCACACTCAATTTATGATAGATCGTATTCTCAACACATGAGACGATCTATTTGGATTTAGAAAACACTTCTCTAAAGCCAACACGGAAGACACAAATTTTGCTCTCAAAATGGATTTCTTAATCTCAAATATTTCAACCTCAACTTCAACTTTTTCACCCACCTTCATCTAATGAAGTTGGACCTCCATTTATAGTGGTATTGCTCCATAATGGCCATTATGACATTTAGAGAAAAACACTACAAATTCCTCATTACATTTATAAAAATGTTATGAAAATCAAAAGTCTTGTCACCATAGTTCAACACTTGGCACATTTAAGTTATAACACATTTATAACAAAAATGTTATGAAAAACAAAAGGTCATGACATTAAATCAAATTTGACATTAATTCAAATTTGACAAAATCTATTTTAAAAACTATTTTTAAAAGTTACTTTATATTTGTTAATTAATTGAATAATCAATAATTCGATTATTTCATTTAACAAATATATTAACTTGGACAACTTTTGTCATTTTGTCTTAATTAATTGAATAATCAATAATTCAATTATTTCATCTAATGAAAAAATAATAATAAACTTATTATTAAGTGTATTAAATAATTAATTCATAATTAATTATTTAATCTTTTTTGTTCATTTTTCTATTATTAGAATCATGATAGAAGGTGACGAAGGGACCGATGGACCTATAGTTTTAAGCTCCAATAATATTTCTTTAATTAATATAAACTCTTTATATTAATTAACATAATTATTAACTCTAAAGTAATTCCACTAAATACTTAGAGTTGCACTCTCAAAACTATAGAGTATATTTACTTAAAGTAATGTCCATTGATATAGTCATTACATATGTATCAACCCTCCATTTAGATTCGCAATAGTGCTAGGTTTATAATCCGTTAACCTCTCATAGTGTTTCTTTATCCTTAACTACCATTAGTTCTTGATTGAATAATTAATTCATAACAATTATGAATTGCGCGCTAATTATTCGATCATTGAACTAACAAACAAGGGAATCTATAGAAATGGATTTCGTTGTATCGATATTAACATTCCCAGCTATTCATGCTAATTTACTCCCAATATTCAAGGTATACGAATCGTAACTCGTATAAAACTTTACCAAGTAAATCAAAGAATAAATTAAAATAAAATAGGGGTTTATTAAATACAACGAATTAAGATCATACATATATGACCATCATTATGATAAAATTAATTGTTCTATATTTAACGAAAATTATCATAACAATATAATTTTATCTGGTCCATTCCTATATAATCATATTATATAAAACATATTTATCTTATGTCACTATATATTTAGTCGGGATATGACTATACATTCTTAATGAGATAAATTATGTTTATGACTATGAACTATTTGAAGATTCCATACTTCAAATATAAGTCATGCACATATTCTAGTTATTACTCTTTATATTTTATCCCACATATATACAATATATATGTTAATATAAAGTCAGCATAAATAACCAAGGAATTTTCTATGAATTTTATAAAACATAATCTAAAATGTTAACATAATATTAATCAATATAAATTTATTCATATATTATAAAATTGTTTTATCACATTTGCTTGTTAGACACATTCCTCCCAACACAAGGTTGATCATTGGACATCTCTCGAACGTCCATGTGTCATTCTTGGACGTCCCTCAACGTTGGAGGAAAATGTACGGGAGACGTTTTTCGACGGAAAACGTGATTACGAGGTTTGCTTCGTTCATTTTTCATAATTCAGGATTTTAGTTGTTAGCAAAATTAATTTAAAGTTTAACTTGTCACTGACCTCATAGTACAAGATTTGTTTTGTTAATTACCCTATTTGGTTATTATAATTTGTCAAACAATTAATGGGTAAATTACTTTTAAAAGTTAATAATTGAATATTATAATTTATTTTCTCCTTTTAAAAATACAAATTCAAAATCCTAAATTGTCTTGCTAGGAAAGTTTAAGTGAAGGTCATCAAATGAAACCCAAAAAAAACTAAGGGGATCGAATAACATACTTTCTCAAGCTAGATTTCGTGGTGAAGAATCTCACTTTGTTTTCAAAGAAGAAAAGCATATATTCACCTTTTTTTTAAAAAAAAAAAACAAAAACAAGAACTTGAATGACAAATTGAACAAATTTTGTCCTATATCATTTATTTCTCATCTTTATTTAAAGTTATATATATATATGCATCTATTAGTTATTGGTGCTACATGTTACGTTTAGTTGACATTGTTATCAATTAATCCTCAATTCTTATTACTAGATTAGCATTTGAGCATTAAGTTTCAAGTAAGTCAGCAACATAGAGTTAATCACAAAAAATAAAATAAAATAAAATAAACATTAAAATTTATACTTGAAATTCTAATAGGTAAAAGATCGCAGATACAGAAGAAATATTCATTATATCAAACTTAAAGTAAATAAAAAATTTGTGTACAAAAAAATTATAAAATCTAAATAAAAAATATGAAATAAACAAGTTTCATACCCCACGACCCAAAATGTGTAGATTGATCCTTTCGCTATTACTACCGACTTCTAGAAAAAAAAAAATCTATAATTTTGTTCTATCGTTTTTGTCACACTGCGAACTTTTCAATTTTGGTATAAATATAATTTGAGTCACTAAACTTTAACAATATGTCATGTGTTAATTTACTTTATATAATTGATTTTTAATCGAGTGAAATCCATTTTTAACTGAGCAAAATCGACGGAAGAGGGAGATAAGGGATTGAAGATAGAGGTTCCCCCTCTACTGTCATAAAAAGCTCCACAAACACTAATACTTAAAGTTGCTTCTCCATTCCATTTCCCTTCTTCTTCCTCATCTCTCATAACTCGACTCAACTGACCAAATTATTTCTTCTTTTTTATTCACTCATGGATCATAAACACTTTGAAGAACAAAATTAATCTTATCATTGATTCAAAAAAAAGGTTTAGAAACGTAGACGTCGATATGAAATTAACCTCGCAGAAATGTAAATGTATCCTTGCCATGTCCTAGAGGCAAGTCTAACAGAAATGTCATGTTGAACGACTCAATCCTCAGAGAATACTAGATCGCTCAGTCCAAGGTTTAGTTGATAGCGAAAGACTTATTTTTAATTTAAAGTCATAGTCTACACAAGATGAGCTGAGATCCATATGATAATTACAATTAATAGTGCAATAAGAAATAAAGTACTATGTAGAAGTCCAAACAACTAATGAGATTTTAAAATATCATGCAAACCCAAATAATAGTCTTCACCAAGGATACAAACACTTAGGTAAAACAGAACATTGAAAGGGTCTTCTCTTGAACTACTACTCTTGACCGTCTCGATTCTTACATGGGAAGGAGGAAGTCATTTAGGGTGAGTGACTAACTTAATAGAAAAATTATATTAATGCAATGCATGAGAAAATTGTTTTTACCTTTTGTCTCAAAATCACGATGCATTAATGAATCATGCATAGATTTACAAAACCTTTGAAAAACTCATTTACCATTTTAACAAAGACTCTATGAGCCATCAATAAATTAATTTTTAAAATATTGTTGTATACATAGACAACTATAGCAAAATAGACCCCACTTATTTTACTTTCAAATAAACAGCTCTAGTGAAAATGGAAGGTCGCTCAATGACCTCTGACACACCATTGCCCACAAGGCACATAGAATGATGACGATTCGAAAACCAAGCAGCGTCACATGAGTTAGAGTGATGTATGCCGATGATCAGAAGACCAAGTAGTGACACATACATTGATAGGGAGTATGATGGCAATCCGAAGACCCGACACCATTAACTCGTAATAATTGTATAAACAAACATACTTTGATCAAATTTAGGGATTCGAAATCCAGGAGCGTGTTATCATCGTCTTATTACCCATTTCACGTTATACAAACAAAACACCTTCCCGCAGTAGAAGGTGTACTAGGATACCCTTGTGTTGTTTTGACACCGAAACATGACTTATTGAGCATCATTCTCAAACATCACCACGTGGTAACTCATGTTGAAAAATATGTTTAGGACTGCTGATGTGAAATCATAAACTTCACTTAATTGAATGTTTCAAATTGTTTCTTATTTTTAGTTTTCAGTTATTGTTTTGGTTATTCATGTTAGTGGTAATAGTTTAATTTTAGGACCATTATGTTAATGGGTTGTTATTCAATTAATAACTTTAAAGTTGTAATTTCTTCCATGTCAATCAGTTGAGTTCCTTTGATTTTTGCTGTTGCAATACTCTTTTATCATTAAAAAACAACATTTGGTATCAGAGCTTTCTTCTTAAGGGATTTGTGTATATTTGACATGTCAAGGAAGCTGAAGCAAGTCTCTCTTCAATTGCTCCTGTAGTGTTCGATCGAGACAATTACTAGATTTGGATAGTGCGTATGGAGACTTACTTAGCTTTGGATCTTTGGGAGGTAGTGGAAGAAGACTATGAAATTCCTGCACTTCTAAATAATCCCACCATGACACAGTTGAAAGCAGATAAAGAAAGGAAGACAAAGAAATCCAAGGCAAAGGCCTGCTTGTTTGTTGCAGTCTCATCTACCATTTTCACTCGTATCATGTCGATGAAGTCAGCGAAAGAGATATGAGATTATCTCAAGAATGAATATGAAGGTGATGAGAGAATTAAAGGGATACAAGTCTTGAACTTAACAGGGAATTCAAACTTCAAAGAATGAAGGACTCGGAGACGATTAAAGTCTAATATGACAGGCTTCTTAGTATTGTAAACAAAGTAAGGCTTCTTGGATTTGTATTTACTGATTTAAGAATTGTAGAAAAAATTCTTGTTATAGTACCTGAAAAATATAAAGCAACAATCACTACTTTCAAGAATACCAAGGATATGTCAAAAATTTCCTTATCAGAATTGCTTAATGCATTGCAAGCACAAGAACAAAGAAGACTGATGAGGAAAGATACAACAACCGAAGGACCTTTAGCAGAAGTATCAAAACGCTGCAAAAGGAAAAAATGAAAAATCAGAGGAAATCATATCCACCTTGCCAACAATGCGAAAAGAAAGGTCATCCTCCGTTTAGATGCTGGAGGAGACCTGATGCTAAGTGCACTGAGTGCAAGCAGATGGGGCATGAAGTTGTTATCTGCAAAAACAAAAATCTACAAGGTGAAAAAGCAAAGACTACTGATGAAGAGGAAGAAGATCACTTATGTAACATCCCGCGTTATTAAAACCTTTTTATTGATTTCGCGTTTAGCCATATAAAAAAAATCTTTTTAATATCCTTAAAATGTGAGCAGTTAAAATATATCAGAGTGTTTAAGTAGAATAATTTAAAACGTAGTTTTTAACAGTCCATTATTTATAAAATAGTCTCGAAATAAAACCATAATTAATTATTTAAAACAACCGGTTTATTTTCTTTGAGCCACAACACATCAGGTCGAATCCGGCTGATAACTTAAGATCTCAGGGGGCAATGACTCCTTCTCCACATTAGTAACACTGATCCCATTACAATCACCTGCATCACGGGTAAAACAATGAGTCTAATGCTCAACAAGAAATAGAATGAAATGCTTATTCTCATGCATGCTTATGCAGTCTGTCTCAGAAAAGAATCTATATTTTCCGCCTTTACATTTCATTACCAGATAAAGGATATATTTGTTGGTCATTGTGGCTTAATCGACTCCCTCCCTACCTGGGGCGAGGTTCCCATCAGGGGTATCACCACAACTGTCACCAATCTTTGTCTTTTTCAGACGTTGGGGATTTCCAGAACAAGAGAAGGGATACATCTTTTAATCTTGTTGCTTAACCGACACTCGTCCCCTACTTGGGGCAAGATTTTCCATCAGGGGTGTAACCACCAAGAACCGTCATCCTATCTCCCGAATCCCCACACGACCATTTACATTTATTCGTTCATTTCATTTATCATGCCGTGCATGTGACACATTTTCATAAGTCCTATCATGATGCATGAGAGTCATGTCATATCCAGTCCACAACAGTATACAGAATATGTCAATGACATTATTAAAGCAGTCCGCATAATATTTTAGAGAAAATGTTATAGTAATTACAACAGGTCAATATTTGCCAAAATGATCCATTTTCATTTTCTAGCATTTTATTCACAATTTTTTAAGGAACCATTCATGCATTAACTAAAAGAAATAGTTTGTTCATTAATTAACGAGGATAATTTCACAAAGAGCAATTTATAGTTTAATAGAAGACAATTAATATGCCAATTAACAACGAACAATTTGTATGCTAATTAACTGAGGTCAAATTATATGTTTAACTAACATGGACAATTATATAAGATTTAACAAGGAGACAATTCATTTATTTAACGGAGAGAAAATAGGCAGTAAATTACAGAACTTTAGTCAGGATATTAACGTTCACAGGAAAGACTAATTTCTTCAATTCATTAATAGTATTATATTTTTGTTATCCTCTTCAGATTTGTTATGCAGTGAATCAATATTAAAGTGGTGACGTGTGCAAAGTTTTGAATAACCGTTATTGAACGTTGTTAAAAAGGCAGGGGCTTTAAACTTGCTGGAGAGAATCAACAACGTGGGTCTAAGAAAGCTGTATGAAAAAGGCTCTGTTCTTGGTGCGAAAATCAGGGGCGAACAGAGTGCTACAGTGGAGATCACTAGTTCTTCGTCTGGATCACTGGTTCATTGGGTTCCAGGTTAGCGATAGAAAGGTTGCATTCTTTTGCATGCGTTGAGTTGGTTGTAATCTGTAAATCTTCTGGACTTTGAAAGATTAATAAAACCAGTGCCCTTCTCCCGTGGATGTAGGACGTTAAAGTCCGAACCACGTAAATTCTTTTGTGTTGTTTCTGTTTTAAGTTTCTTGCATTGATCGGAGTGTTGTATGGTGAGCTTTTACGCAACAAGATTAACAATTCACCTCACAGCATAATGATCACAAAATATTATCCCTTCTTTTCGTCCAACTAAAAATGGCAGCAAACAATTTATCAATGGTGTGCATAATCGCTCAAATATCACAACAATTATTAAGGCAGTGTTCAAACCAATTGACAATATATTTTTCCCAACAAATTAAAACAATTGTAGCAACTTCCAACAATTATCCAAGGTAAAATTCAACAATACAACAACAAGACATCAAAATTTCCAACGATTCTCCAAGGCAGCAGATTATTTAGCAATTAACCAAGGCAAATTCACCCAGATAAGCTCTTTCTAAGCATATCAACAATTCCAGCAATGAAATCAACAAATTGATAGCAAGAAAATCAACAAAACTCCCGTGATGTAGGGCCTCCTCTGGCCACAACATTCAATTTCTTATTTTCAGAGATGATTTCCCTCTACCAAATCTATTCCTTCCAGTAGCGTTTCCTTCCTTCAAGCAGAACATAACAGCTCGTAGTCACCCTTCACTCTTTCTCTCTCTCTAATTTTTCTCTCGGTAAGAAAGCAGAAGAAGTCACTCACGCACTCCCTCTTTTTTTCCTCTCTTTCTTTTCACTCTCCCTCTTTTTTCCTCTCTTTCTTTTCACTCTCCTTTCTCCAACTCCCTGTCAGTCTCGGAAGACCACCAAAAGATAGGGAAGCAGAAAAAATAAAGGTTTACCTGCCTTAGAGAAAGAGAACCCCACTCCCAACTAAGCATCATGATGGGGGAGGGTGAGGTAGGAGAAATATTTTAATATGAGAGGGAGAGTAGGAGAAGGGTCGGCAAGAAGGTATTTGGGTAAAATGACAAAACATTCGCTGAATAAAATGAGTTTTTCGTGAAACTGTGCAATTTCGGTTGAGTTTCTCAACCGCACTCTCGACCGACGCCTCGACCGGTGCAACAAAATTCTCGCCAAACTATGTGGTACCGGTTGGCATCTACAGTCGACCGGTAATCTCCGGTCGACTATAGCAATCGCCACAGTTGATCGGTCCAACGTGTTTCTGTCGACGATCAAAACGCTGCGTTTCCGTTTCTTTTCTTTTCTTTTATTTCAATTTAATTAATTTCTTTTCTTTATTTATTCACTTCCCTTCCCACTTAACCAATTCCAATAATTCCCAACAATCAAATCTTCATCCAACTAATTCTATTATACCCTAATAATTTCTCAATTATTTTTACTTAATTATGTTATGGGAAATTGGGGTATTACAACCTATTTGTCGCCACATGTTTTTCTGGCATTGAATGAAGTGAGAATTGGTTCATTGATGATATTGGTTGTACAAATCACATGACACATGACAATAATTTATTCAAGGAACTAAACAATGCAAACTCATCGAAGGTTTGTGTTGGAAATGGCAAGTACATATCAGTGAAAGGAAAATGAACAGTTGCAACTAATTGAAAAGTGTTATAAAGTTGTGTTTGAAGACAAAAGTTGCTTGATTAAAGATGCAGTGGGCAGAGATATCTTCAAAGTAAAGTAAAAATGAAAGGGAAAAGTTTTGATCTAAATCTATTAGAGGAGGAGCAATCTGCTTACCAAATTAAAAAAAATATCACTGAAGTGTGGCACAAGAGGTTTGGACACTATCTCATAAGGGGTTGTTGCGGATGAAATTCAATAAGATGACAAATGATTTTCCAGAACTTGATGATTATATTCCAAACTATAAAGCATGTCAGTTTGGAAAGCAAAACAAGAAACCATTCCCTAAAGCAACATGGAGAGCAGTAAAAACAACAATTAATTCATATAGACATTGCAGGCCCACAAAGAACGCCTTCGTTGAAAGGTAGTCTTTATTATGCTGCATTCATTCATGATTTCACTCGTATGTGTTGGATTTTCTTCTTGAAGCACAAGTCAGAGCTAGCTCAAGTTTTCTAGAACTTCAAAGTCAGAGTTGAAAATGAGAGTGGTTGTAACATTCTAACTCTTCAATCAGACAATGGTAAGGAGTACACCTCTGAAGTATTCAACCATATTTGTGAAGGGGCAGACATTCAACATCAATTAACTGCTCCTTATACTCCACAACAAAATAGAGTAAGTGAGAAAAGAAATAGATTGATATTGGAAATGACACGATGTATGCTACATGAGAAGAATATGCCAAAACAATTCTGGGCTAAAGCAACAAACACTGTTGCCTTTATGCAAAATAGGCTTCCCACAAGAGCAGTGAAGGATCAAACTCCCTTTGAGGCATGGTATCGTTATAAACCATCTTTGAATTTTCTTAAAATATTTGGATGTTTGTGTTTCACTCATGTTCCACAGATAAAGAGAGATAAACTGGATAAAAAAGCAACTTCAGGTATCTTCATTGGCTACAACTTGGTTGCAAAAGCTTATAAAGTTTTTCAGCCACAAACTGGAAAAATTATTATAAGCAAGGATGTGCACTTTATGGAAGAAGAAGAGTGGAACTAGGATGATGCAAATGAGATGGATCCAACCTTGTCTACTGCAAAACAGAAGATCAAGTTGCAGATGTCTTCACCAAGTCATTGCTAGTTAACAAGTTTGAATTTCTAAGAACAAAACTTGGTGTTTGAAGCTCCTAAATCAAGGAGGAGTGTTGGAAAATATGTTTAGAATTGCTGATGTGGAGTCATAAACTTCACTTAATTGAATGTTTTAAATTGTTCCTTATATTTAGTAGTCAATTTTGGTTATTCATGTTAGTGGTAATAGCTTGATTTTAGGACCATTATGTTAGTGGCTTGTTATTCAATTAACAACTTTAAAGTTGTAATTTCTTCAATCAATCGAGTTCCTTTGATTTTTGTTGTTGCAATACTCTTTTATCATTAAAAAACAATTCACAAATTTCACCAGTTTGACCAATTGATTGAAACTTTACATGTGCGCAAATATAAATGGATAGGACTAATTCGGGCCAACACAGAACACGTGACCACAAATGACGTAGAAAATTTACGTAGAAAATTTATTTATTAAGATTAAGAATTTTTACATATGCATGGAAGAAAGTCCTCCAAAAAAAAAAAGAAAGAGTCCTAAAGTCAAAGATTACTCTTTTATCACAATATTTAGAGGCAAGTAGGCATGAAATTGAATGGATGTTTTGTATACATTGCTGATTTGAGAAGGATTACTTGTGGGTTTTAACATCTGTCCCATTATCCTATCAGTGTCAGTGGTACTGTGATGAACAACTATCGAAAATATAGTATTGTTCTTAGATTTGATGAATGAGTTGCTGCTTCTTTCTCCTTGAGATGATTCAAAATAAAAAAATAAAAAAGCACCCGCAATAAAATCTCGAGTGCATTTGTGGATGGCGGCGATTTGTAAACGTAAATTTACTGGTTAGATTTGCTTGTAATAATAATGGCAATTTTTTATTTGTAGTTGCAGAAAGTTAGTGCTCCAAAAAACAAAATGATGATTGCTAGAATCATCACGACTGATATGCGTTTGGATTTGCTCGTAGTTATTAAGCTAACAATAAAACCTGTAGAGAGCAGGTTAGAATGATCTGGTGTCACTTTGATCAAAGTGTAGTCATGCAGAACGAAATTACCCACCATGATTATGTTAAAATTTAGGTTACGTCTGTCAAAATTTAAGCAATATTTAAATATTACCTATAACATATTCTGTCAGAGGGATTCAAGATAAAAAGATTTCACATAGTGTAATAATAAAGATCAAAATAAAATAATAATATAAATCTAACAAAGAAAATAATGAGACGGTAGTCTAATTTCACAAAATAAAACTCTCAAAATATAATAAGCTAAGAAAAATGAAACTCAATTTTACTTTTGCGTCAGCTGCTAAAAATTTTTCTAATTAAGACTTAAAAATGGAGAGTCATTGAAGTGAGTTAACTATGCTCAATAGAAATAGAATTTTATATTTAGAGTAAATGTTTTGAAAATGATGTGAGTGTGTGATATATAAAACGTTTAACAAAAATTGAAAAGTAATGTGCATTCTTAAATAAAATATATTTAATGAAAAATACATATATAATATAAAAAAAAAATCAACGAGTCAAAAAAAAAATAGACACATTATTTTATATGAGAACACATATTAAAATAATGTTTTAAAAATTAATGCAATGTTAGACATAAAAATGAATCTCTATCTTAAACGAGCCTACCAAAGCCAAAAACTCAAATAGTTGAAAATCCAAGAAGTTCAAATCTTATGTGAAGCCTTGGAACTTATCAATATGTTTTTTTTTTTCTAAACCTTCAAAAATTTGTTGAAACTCATAATCGGGATAGGAATCAACTTGTGGATTTTATGAAATAATCCCACGAAAAATCAGCTCCAAAATACGTCCTAGTCTGGTCATCTAAAATGGTCGACTAGAAAAATTGTTGCGGTTGGTAATCTGGACGCCTGCTTTGACATGAGGACACTCGATCCTTCATGTATGGACGCCCGAACTAATGAATCGCATGCCCAACTTGCCCTGCCAATCGACACTCGAGCATACGCTCTGGGTGTCCGCTGCGTTGAGAAACCGTTATGGAATTTCAAAAAATTTTGACTTTCTTTGATAATCAAACTTAAATCAATAAAAAAATATATCAAAACATAATCCAATTCGTTTCTTAGAGTTTTATTCTCAAGTTTTTAGTTTCCACAATAAAATCCCAAATTTTCTTATACGGAAACCCTAGATCTGAATGTAAAAAGAGGAAATTTGAAACTTACCCTTGTATTTTCTTCTGATTTCCTTGGCGAGTGATACCCAAACAACCTCGAAATATATCATCAAATATGAAATTTGAATTTACATCAAATTATCATGTTAAAAACGATCTCTACAAACGAAATGAAAGATGGAGGAGGATTAACTTATCTCTTTATTTCCTATGTCGAATAATCACCAAACTCAATCTTTCTCCGGCCAAAAATCGACCTTTCGATCTCCGTTCTCTCTATTAGCAACCACCAAATGACAATGTTATAAATTTTAACTACCATCTAACTTTAAAAAAAATTCGGTAATTTCAAATTTTGAGATTTTACATGTTTCGAGTAGCTTTAATCTACCTCGTGTTGTAATAATATTTAACTATCGCTATAATTTTTCATTTTCTACCACTTTGATCATCTTGCCAAAATGTACCACATTGGACACAATGATTAATTATGAAAATAAAAATTATTCATGAGATAAATAAAATTCATTAGTTACTAAAAATATTTGGATGGTAGCCAACTTGACATTTTTCTCCTCAAAAGATGCACACCTTTAACTTTTATCAAATACCACAAATGACAATCAATAAGAGAAATAGAGGGCTGTTTTTCTTTAACATATTTATTTTTCCATCAAAGACAACTTCGCTCTTCTTAAAAGAGGGGGACCTGAGCAGCAGCTTATGCTTCTGCAACTTGAATCGCATTTGTTCTGGAATCTCTCTTCCAGCAGAAGAATGTTCCACCCAAAGAAGCCATCAACTATGATTTCTCACGATCAAGGCGACTCTGGCCTGGTCCTCACCACAGACCCCAAACCCCGCCTCCGATGGACCCTCGAGCTCCATACACGCTTTGTCGAGGCCGTCACCCAGCTCGGAGGCCCTGATAGTAATCATATTCTTATAATTACTCATCACTGTAATTCTTTTTGTTTTTCTCTTTTCTTTCTTCTGAAATTCTATTTTCTATTTCTCTCTTGCCTGCAGGAGCAACCCCAAAGACCATCATGAGGGTTATGGGTGTGAAGGGTCTAACTCTGTACCATCTCAAAAGCCACCTTCAGGTAGAACTGCGACAGAAATGAGACAACTTTACACTAATTTCTGTTGTTTTTATTCTATTTTTTTCATAATTTTAGAAATTTAGGCTTGGGAAGCAACCTCATAAAGAATTCACCGATCACTCGATTAAGCATGGTATGCGAAGCTAAACTTTTTTTATGATCTTCTGTGAATTTTGCGATATGATCGAGGATTTATGGAAGCTTCTTCCTTAGAACTTCAGCGAAACACGCCGTCTCCATCCAACGTTGTCATTGGCCGCAATACGAATGAGTGTGTTAGACATTCTCTCTTTCTTTTCTCATTGTTTTAGTTCGTAATTAAGGAGGAAAATAAAGCAATTAATGATAACTCCAAACAAAGTTCTTGTTTTCTTCTGATAATTGATTGGTCTTTCTTGTGGATTGTCTAGTAACTCGCACATGGTCGATGCAACTAAGATGCAAATGGAGGTGCAGCGAAGACTGCATGAACAAATAGAGGTAGACATCTTGTTGTTAACGTGCCATTTGATCTATTTAATCAGACAAGATGAGATAAAGATTTATCATTTGTTTTAGCGATACTTAATCGATTCTTTTCGAAAAAGCTTAGACCAATGTGGATGGTGAATTGCAGGTGCAAAGGCATCTTCAACTGAGAATGGAGGCTCAAGGGCAGTACATGCAAAGTATACTAGAGAAGGCATGTCAAACCCTTGTCAGTGAAAATATGGCTTGGGGAGGATCATCCTTCAAGGCAATGGTTCCTTGTTTTCAAGAACTTAACCTCTGGGGAAGAGACCAGTTTGACTTCGACGAACAAATGGATGGTTTTCTGCCCACTGACGACGACATTTGTCTTGAGAAGGAGAGTAGCTCGTATAGCGATGGTGGAAAGAGCCAGCTTCTCTGGTCAGAAGGTCTCCAGCTTCATGTGTTAGGGATGGCGGCAGCTTCAGGCGCTTTTGAAGGAGAGAGAATTGCGGATCTATTCTAGACTCTATTTCAGATTTGTACGACCCAAAGAAATTATAAATCTCGGCTGATTCGATGCAAGATAAGAATTTCGAGTCCTCAGTAAGACTTGAACAAAATGAGTGAATGATCCAGTAATGTTAAGGAATGGCCAAAAACTCATCCTCTTGGCAGTGTTATTTCACTTTGGTTTTAGTTCAAGAGCATGCTAATCAATTACCCTCATTCACGCTCTTTAATCACTACATTTTATAATATTTGGGATTTAAGAGAGAGAGAGAGAGAGAGAGAGAGAGAGAGAGAGAGAGAGCTTTTGTGGGAAAAAATGAAGGACGAAACTGTTGTGGACGATCAAACTCCATGACCCACCAATGAGAAAGGCTATAATAATGCCACCCTAAATGGAGGTGTAAGTGTGTCTCCCTCTCTTTGGCGACACCATCAAAACTCACCCTCCATGGATTACAACACGAGAATTACCAGTCCGAAGCTATAAGATCCTTCCACGATGGAATGTTAGGAAGAAAGAAAAAAAGAAAAGGAAAAGCTGGTTCGGCTCCACCACTTTCTTGATCGCAGAGAAAATCTTCATGGAGTGAGGAGAGAGACGATAAAGCGTAAAGGGGTGGAAGAATAAAACGCACTCCCACGAACTGCAGTTATCGAGGAAACTACTGAAGATTAGTTGTGGGTTGGTAAAGCTAAAGAGAAATCATTTGGCATCGGTGACGAGTGGCAAATGCTTGAATTTGATTGGTCTACTACAATTAAGGCCGCCATACAAATTGCAGACTTTACCTGTAATCATGGGTACAGGATTGAACGATAATCAAATCTAAAACTGAGGAGGAAAAGCTATTCAAATCTGCACTTGCCTCGATGCAGCTAAGCATATAATAATCATTTGTAGCTCCACTCTTCCACTGCACTACTCCATGGCCTTTTTTTTGGCTTTGCCCTTGTTCTGTCTTTCTCCTTCTACCACCACATCTAAAGTATAGCTTCACCTCTTGGCAGTGTCACTAGATCGAAAATTAAAATACAATGAATTAGACCTAAGATTGTAGGCTAAATATCATAATGGGTAAATAAGAGAAATTCATTGCGTAAAAATTGAAATATATAATTAGTGTTGTGACTCAAGTATAACATGTATAGTAATACATCAAAATCCTAAAATAGATCAAACAAAACCCTAAAACAGACACACCCCAACCGTTTGATCTCTTTGTTGCCACTGCATAAATATTCATAATTTTCTTCTAAAACTCATTTTTCGACTCATTTCAAATAGAATTTGACTCAACGTGCTTTAATAGTTTTGATAATGTCATGTCTCGGAGAGGACCCAGGACAGAAATGGAGAGTGACTTGGCCCAAAAACAAATTGAATCGTCCGACCATTTAGCTTTTTACATTTATTTAGACAGCATAATACTTAATGAAATACAATTTTGCCAGGGCCTAACCAACTTGGCTAAACAAAATATCCAATAATGATATCGAAATAAAATAATAATATATGTTCAAAATAAAGTGGCAAATTTCAAGAAAAATAATATAATTATTATTCTAGGGTTTTAACAAATGAGTTTCAACCTCACAAAACTCTCGAAATAAAAATGCTGAAATATTAAAATAATTGTTGGCTCAATCTTGTGACGACAACTAGAGATCTTCAAAATTTACATCTGAAGAAAATGTTGTTGAAGTGAGTCGACTAAACTCAATAAAAGTAAATTTTATATTCAACAATTAGAATTTTATTAACAATGAATAAACATGTTGGGAATAAAGCTTTTAAAAACGGAGTGAAATCGACAAGTAGGGCAAGTGTGGAAAATGTTCCACTATAGTGTGGTACATATATAAAATAGACTATACATAATCTCAGTGAAAATAAAGCCTCTCACGGGCACCGGGCACAGTATGCTATAGATATATAAAATAAAGACGATACTTGGCAATCGCTAAAGCCATGAAATAATATATTGATCAGATTTAGGGTTTTGCACCCAAGGACACAATACAATCAGCTTCCCAATTACTCTAGTTAACACAACAAACACATCCTTCAACGGTCGAATGTGCGTACATAAAACAAAACTTGTTCATGGACCGATCAAACTTGGTTCCCTCAACTAAGACAATCAATAAATGATGTGCATGCTCGAAATAAAACATGTTTAGGAAAAATCGTATCTATAATATCGTAAAAACTGACGGTCATAAACGAACCTATCATTTTATATGAGAACACATCTCAAAATAATCATTTTGAAAATAATGTCATGCAAGACATAAAATAAAATATCTAACTTAAATGGTCTACCAATAGCTAAGCAACGCTCAATCGAATGAGAATCCAATCGGTTCAAATTCTTTGCTAATCCGTTTGACCTATCAAAATATGTGAATACCAATTAATTCACTACTCAAAATCTTTTTAAAAATTTGTTGGAATCCATAACCAAGATAGGAACCAACTTGATGAATTTATAGAACAATCCCCAAAAACATATTCAAAGTTTTAAACTAATTCAGAAGTCTGTGGATTTAAATCTGGATGTTTGCTCTGCGTTTTCCCTTGGCAGAATTGAGGGAAAAGCCACCCTCAATTTCAATGCTGTTAAATGGGGTAGGCCATCCCATTCCAGCAGACATTATAGTTACTCTAAATGGAGATGTAACAATTTGAATAATAGTGTCGTTACAAAACACAGCATGGTAAACAACTTGGACTATTTGTTCTTAGTAATTTATCCTTCGAAACCTTATTTATTTGTCCTAAGATCTGAAATTCATCTTTATTCCTCAATTTAAAAGTTAAGTTCATTGTAAATTATCGCCTACACTATCATTTCAATTATTTACCATAAATTGTGAGTATGAGTTTAATACTACTAAAAAGGAAAAAATGAGAGATTAATATTCACTTAAATTCATTTATTTACCTGCATTATATAAATATATAAAATACATGTAAATCATTTTAGTGTAAAATTTAATCATAATTTGGATTCAGTTTAGAGTAGGCCTTTAATTGTGATATCTGGGCTGTTCAGCCTAGCCCAGAAGGAAAAAAAAAAAAGAGAAGGGGATATCAGATTTTTTTAAAACTCCCATTTCAGGAGAGTTGTTGCCGATTTTGTAGGGGAAACTTCCCCTATATCTGTGATCGGGGAGGGGAAGCTGATCCCCACTTCCTCCATTTCAAGATTCATTCTTCCTCTCCATCATTTCTTCTCTACCGGGTCGTACTGGTGTAAGGGTCTCTTTCGGTTTGCAAATCATCTGAGTCGAGGTAGGTCATTCTCAACCTTTGATTTAGTTTTGTCCTTGATTCCTCGGTGTATCATATTAATGGAAGATTGTTCTCAAAGGTTTGAGGACGCAACATCGGTCTTAGTGGACCCTTTCAGCGAGCGCAAGGTTTTGATTTCTCCCCTAGTTCAAGATTTTATTCTTTGACGGGTGAGGAACTTTCTCCACTAATGTTAGTCTAGTTTTCCCCGATTCGATTTTTGGTTTCCAATTACTTCGATAGATAGTGGGTGAGTGATAGATTTGTTTGCTGAAGGTTGTGTTTTGAGCATCGGACTTCTGTTGCTGGCTTAGGTGAGACTTCGACTGTGAGACGTTTCTCAGGTAAGAAAAACTGGATTTTTGCAACTTTGTTTCATCCTTGAACTTCTGCAAAAATTTTACAATTACTGTTGAATTTGGATTGGTTGGTTTGACTCTGGAAATTTAAGTATAAATGTGTTCTGTTTGTTGGAGTGATAACTGGAGGTCGGGAAGGAAATCCCGACCGAAAAAGTTTCGACCTTTCGACCAAGAACATCCTTCAAAAATCGACAATATTGATATGTTGGATTTCTAAATTTAGGTTTGGGTACTGTTGATGTTGCGGATGTCTCCATGATTAGAGACAATCGGTTGGAGAGTGATTTTCAACCCCTCTGCATCCATTGCCGATCAGCAAGAGTTGTTGGGAAGAAACATGTCACGACTTTGGAATGCCCAAGTCGTGAGACAACTTTACTAGACCATAGACCATAAAACTTCTTGGGCCGCGACCCATATTTGGATAAGGCCTTAGAACTATGTGCAAAAGTCTTTGGGCCTGATTGTTGGGCCATGGGGCTATTGACCAAAATTTTATTTTTTATTTTTGGGTCATGTTACCTAGGTCTTTGGCCCTAGCTAAGTAAGACACTATATGCCAAATTATTAGGCCATTGTTACTTAGATTAGAATCACGCTCTACGGTAGGCCGAGTTATACTCTTTTAAGACCAAAATCAAATAAGTGATTTTAAATTTGAAATTTTAATAATTAATAAAATTATTAATTAGGTTCAAGACCTAAGTGATATTGGACATGTTGCTGTCATGTCTCAGTGATTATTTTGGATTGAGGTTTAGCATTGGTTGACCCAGTTACGAGGTAGGGGTTATTTTATATTTAACGCACATTAAATTATAAAATATCTAATATTGTTTTTATTTAGACATGTTAACTCACTGCTCAGTTCGTTGTGTTTAATTTTTCATTTATTTACTATTATTGTTAACGAGAGTAATGAGACAGTTGTATGTGTCGTGTCCCTGGGCGAAAAATCCTAAACCTAATCAGGGTCTATTTGGCTGTTGCGATTGCCTGAACATTGTTGTTGTGTATTTTTGTTCATTATTTCATTGTTCATTTTGTTATTTCTTATATTAAATTGTGAATAATAAGACAAAGTTGTGAATATTAAATTGTGAATAATAACTGAAATCTCATACATGACTCGTATCGGACAAAGTTGAATATAAATTAATCCCTACTGAGTTTAGTCGACTCATCCCAAATTTGACTTTATTTTTTAGGAAATAATCAGAGTAGTTTCCCGTTGCCACCTCAGGAGTAGAATTTGGATTTTCCCCAAATTTAGTTATTTTCCTACTTTATTTAAGAGACTAAAGATATTTTAGTGAGGTTTGTTTCCTTAGTTTTATTTTAGTTTAATTTCTCAGTTGAACATATTTGTTTTACACAATCATCGTTTTAGTCACTCATGAACCTTTATTATGGGCTTGGCATGTAAGTTTAAATTTTGTTCAATTTTTGTTCCTACAAATTTTGGATTAAGAGATGGGTCAGACGATTTGGTTCTTTTGGGCTGGATCGTTCCCCATTCTGTCTCGGGTCCCCTTTGGGGCGTGACAGAATTTTTGGTATCAGATTCAGGTTCTATCTTGAAAGGTGGCTTAAATAAAATGTATAGTGTAAAAGAATTTAGGAAAAACATAAAATATTGCCCTTAGGGAGAAATTCTAACTTATACTGTGAACTATTTTCATATTCTCAAAATACCTCCTAGAAGAGCACCTAGAAACTGTATTCCTGTAGCTCCTACTGTGCACACGGCTGAGTCAAGGCCTGTTGACCCTATTGTGGCATTAAGGAATGTTTTGCAAAATTTCTCAAGGGATAATAGTAGTCAAGATCCAGAAACGCGTCGCATGAATTTCTTTATGCAACTCGAACGTTTAAGCTCACTGGTGTTTGCGGGTAGTGCGAATCCCCAGGATACTAAAAATTGGATAAGAATAATGCACAAGAACTTAATTACTATTGGTGTTCCAACTGAGTATTGGGTTGGTTTTGCGACGTTTTATTTCAAGAAGATGGCTGAGGTGTGGTTGAAGTCGCTAAGGTTGGATTATCCACTAGAGATTATAACTTGGAATCAATTTGAAAATATCTTTAGAGATAATTATTGCAATGCAAGATATTGTCAGAATATGATTACTGCATACCACAACCTGGAACAAGAAAGTTTGACGGTGCTTAATATTATGCGAAATTTATGGAGTTTTCCTAATATATCAGAAATGTTAATCCAGTTGATAAATTGGTGAAGTTCATGATGGGGCTGAGACCTAGGATTCACACCAATTATCTGCACTTGAATTTAGCTCTTTGTCAAAGGTTATTTCTGTTGCTCAACGTGTTAAGGTTGACCTGAAAGAACAATTTGGTGTGTACAAAGGCAAAGGGATTAAAGAACAACAAGTGAGAGGAAATATGACAAAAAAATATCAGAAAAAGAGGTCAAATAGAGATGGACATATTCAGAGAGTAGTGGGACACCATATGCTACGGGGCATTCAGACCCTTATATCTGTCATACCTATGGAGAGGCTGGACATCTGAGGAAGAATTGCCCGCGAATCCAATACCGACTCAAGAAAATTCTGCACCTACTTAGACAACATTTTTTAGACCTGGTTTTGGGGCTGGTTGAGGAATTTTTGGGCAAGGACCATGTAATTATTTTGGATCTTAGACTTTTAATTCTCCATAGCTTGTTATGTATAGACCGCTGTATCAACATCAGTATCAGCCTGGTGGTAGTGACTTTCAGAGGCTGGTTGGTTATCAGCAGAGTTTTCCATCCAGTCCCCCTACAGCAGGATCTTCTAGTATTATGGTAGGGTCAGTTTCAAATTCATCTAGAGGCGGTTTTAGTGGAAATAAGAAAGGAAAAGAGAAAGTGACTGGTCAAGCATATGCAATTTCAGGGTTTGAGGTTCCTGATCAGACTGGCCTGGGCGTTATTGAAGGTATACTTTCCTTCTTTAATACTGCAGTGCATGTTTTATTTTATACCAGAGCTGCACATTCTTTTATATCTATGATGTTTGTTCGTACTATGGGTTTAGAGGTTGAAAAGTTAGGAACTCCCTTGATTTTGAATACCCCAATGAATAAGAATTATGAGATGAATTCATTTGTTCGATTTGCTACTCTCGTTGTGTGCAAACACGAACTATTTGCTAATTTGATTAAATTACTTATGGATCAATTTGATATAATCCTAGGTATGGATTGGTTGAGTTTTTATAAAGCAAAAATTGACTGTCATAGAAGAAAAATAACGCTCATGTTAGAAAATGGTGAAGTTTTGGTGTATCTGTGTGATAGACCTATAAATTCTGTCGATCCTATTTTGCGAGTTTGTCTTGGCGGTCGAAGGAAATTGGAGATGTACAGGAAAAGTTTTGCTGTTTCTAGTGATCTCTTTACGATCAGTCAGTATTCTAAGATATTAGTCATTTCTGAGTATCTTGATGTTTTTCTTGAGGATCTGTCTAGGTTGCTACCCGATCGTGAGATTGAGTTTATTATTGATTTAGTTCCGGTACTTCTCCGATCTCTATTCCTCCGTACTGTATGGCTCCTGTTGAATTAAAAGAGTTGAGAATTCAGTTGGGTGATTTATTATACAAAGGTTTCATTCGTAATAGTACTTCCCCCTAGGGTGCACCAGTTTTGTTCTCAAAGAAACAAGATGGTTATTTACGTTTGTGTATTGATCATTAGAAGTTAAACCAAGCAACAGTTAAAAATAGATATTTGTTGCCAAGAATTGATGACTTGTTCGACTAGCTGGGCGAATGTAAATATTTTTCAAAAATTGATTTGAGATCGGATTATTATCAGATGAAAGTTCGTGATGCGGATATTCCTAAAACGGTCTTTAGAACCCGATATGGACATTTTGAGTTTCTAGTGCTTCCTTTTGGATTAATAAATGCACATGCATCATTCATGGATTTAATGAACAGAATATTTTGTCCTTATCTTGACAAGTTTGTGGTGGTTTTCATCGACGATATATTAATATATTCGAAGACTCATGATGAGCATGTTGAGCACTTAGGAATTTGTTTTGGAGACATTCTGAACATCGATTATATACGAAACGAGAAAAATGTAATTTTTGGATGACAAAGGTGAAATTTTTAGGCCATGTTATTTCTCAAGATGGTATATCAATGGATCTGGCTAAGGTCGAGGCTGTGTTAGACTGGAAGCCACCTAAAAATGTCACATAAGTAAGGAGTTTCTTGGGTTCGGTTGGTTACTATCGTCGGTTTGTAAAGAACTTTTCTTCTATTTTTTTAACTGTCGTCTAGGAAGAATGTAAAGTTTATTTGCGATGACGGACGTCAGACAACTTTTGATGAGCTTAAGCAGAGGTTAACTACAGCTCTAATTTTGGCAGTCCCTAATGAAAACTTGTCGTACATGGTATATGTTGATGCATCAGGAATTGGTTTAGGTTGAGTGTTGATGCAACAAAACAGAGTGATTGGTTATGTTTCTCGACAGTTGAAGACTCACGAACGGAATTACCCTATTCATGACCTAGAATTGGCTGCTATTACTTTTGCATTTAAAATTTGGCAGAGATATCTTTACGGTACTAGATCTGAGATATTTTTCAATCATAAAAGTTTGAAGTACTTATTTACGCAGAAGGATTTAAATCTTTGGTAGCGTCTATGGATGAAATTTATGGGCGATTATGACTTCTCTTTAGAATACCACCCTGGAAAAACCAATGTGGTAGTTGTTGTCTTGAGTAGACATCCTTGACGTTTATTATCTTGTTTAGTATTGGAGGATTGGAAACAATATTTGATGATTGAAGATTATGAGCTGGAGTATTTAGATGATGGCAAGACAATTCGAGTATTTAATTTGATTGCAACTCCTACTCTTCTGCAGCGTGTCAAGGATATGCATAAATTTGATGATGAACTTCAGGAAAGACTTGAAAAGATCCGAGCGGGTGAACAGTTTGACGGTTGGAAGATCAGTTCGGATGGTTTTCTTTATTTCAAATATTGAGTTGTTGTATCTAGTGATTTAGATTTAAGGTAGACTGTTTTGGCAGAAAACCATAAGTCGAGGTTTGCTATCCATCATGTTAGCATAAAAATGTATCATGACCCAAAACGTCAATTCTGGTGGAGTGGAATGAAGCGAGATGTATCAGATTATGTTTCTAAGTGATTGGTTTGTCAACAGATAAAAGCAAAACATCAAAGACCAGCTAGATTATTACAACCTTTATCTATTTCGAAATAGAAGCGGGATAAAATTACTATGGATTTCGTAACTGGTTTACCAAGAACGATACAGAAATTCGATGCAGTATGGGTAGTAGTTGATAGACTGGCTAAATCTGCACATTTTATTCTCGTTCGAATGAATTATTCTCTCACAAGGCTAAGTAAATTGTATATCGAAAGCATTGTGCGTCTTCCTGGTGTTTCTTCTAATATCGTTTTAGACAAAGATCCGATATTTACTTCAAAATTTTGGAGAGCTCTTCAGAGAGCCTTAGGCACCAAACTTAGTTTGAGTACTGCCCATCATCCTCAGACTGATGGACAATCGAAACGTACAATACAGATTCTCGAAGACATGTTAAGGTCTTGTATTTTAGATTTCGGTAACAGCTGGATTGATCATTTATCTCTAGTAGAATTTGTTTATAATAACAGTTATCAGATGAGTATTGGGGTTTCACCCTATGAGGCTTTATATGGAAGGTCATGTCGATCACCGTTATGGTGAGCTGTGGCCGAAGAGCGTGTTATTCTCAGGCCTGATGTGATTCATGAGACTACTGAGAAGGTTCGATTGATTAAAGAAAGACTGGGAACAGTGCAAAGTCGTCAGAAAAGTTATGCAGATCTTTTGCGAAGGGACGTTGATTTTGAAGCTAGAGGTTATGTATTTTTGAAAGTCAGACCCAGGAGAGGTATAAGCCGTTTTGAGGTAAAAGGAAAATTGGCTCCCATATATATTGGTCCTTTTCAAATTACTGACAGAGTTGACCCAGTAGCGTATCATCTGGACTTGCCATCGTAACTAAATCATGTCCATAATGTTTTTCATATCTCTATATTAAGAAAGTATGTGTCTGATCCGTCACATGTGATCTCTTGGACCGAGACACCTATGCAGGAGGATGTTTCTTATGGGGAGGAACCTGATAAAATTATTGATCATGAAATTAGAGTTCTTCGTCATCGTGAGATACTGTTAGTGCGAGTGCAGTAGAAGAACCATAATGAAAGAGAAACGACTTGAGAAATTGAATTGGAAATGATGGCAAAGTATCCTCACTTATTCAATGGTACGCTTGAGGTTATTCTAAATTTCGGGGACGAAATTCCTTAAGTGGGGAGGAATGTGATATCTGGGCTGTTCGACCCAACCCAGAAGGGAAAAAAAAAGAGAAGGAGATATTAGATTTTTTTAAAACTTCCCTTTCAGGAGAGTTATTGCCGATTTTGCATGGGAAAGTTGATACCCACTTCCTCTATTTCGAGATTCATTCTTCCTCTCCATCATTTCATCTCTACCGGGCTGCACTAGTTTAAGGGTCCCTTTTGATTTGCGAATCATCCGAGTCAAGGTAGGTCATTCTCAACCTTTGATTTAGTTTTCTCCTCGATTCCTCGGTGTATCATATTAATGGAAGATCGTTCTCAAAGGCTTGAGGACGTAGCATTGGTCTTAGTCAACCCTTTCAGCGAGCACAACGTTTTGATTTCTCCCACAGTTCAAGATTTTATTCTTCGATGGGTTAGGAACTTTCTCCACTAAGGTTAGTCTAGTTTTCCCCAATTCGATTTTTGGTTTCCAATTACTTTGATAGGTTGTGGGTGAGTGATAGATTTGTTTGCTGAAGGTTGTGTTTTGAGCATCGGACTTCTGTGGCTGGCTTAGGTGAGACTTCGGTTATGAGACATTTTTCAGGTAAGAAAAACTGGATTTTTCTAACTTTGTTTCATCCTTGAACTTCTGCAAAAATTTGACAATTACTGGTGAATTTGGATTGGTTGGTTTATCTCTAGAAATTTAAGTATAAATGTGTTCTGTTTGTTGGAGTGATCACTGGGGGTCGGGAAGGAAATCCCGACCGAAAAAGTTCCGACCTTTCGACCAAGAACATCCTTCAAAATCCGGCAATGCTGATCTGTTGGATTTCTAAATTTAGGTTTGGGTACTATTGATGTTGCGGATGTCTCCATGATTGGGAGGAGACAAGCGGTCGGAGAGTGATTTTCGACCCCTCTGCGTCCATTGCCGACCAATGAGAGTCACTGGGAAGAAACGAGTCACAGCTTGGGAATGCCCAAGTCGTGAGACAACTTTACTAGACTGTAGCCCATAAAACTTCTTGGGGCGCGACCCATATTTGGATAAGGCATTTGAACCATGTGCAAAAGCCTTTGGGCCTGATTGTTGGGCCATGTGGCTATTGGCCAAAATTTTATTTTTTATTTTTGGGCCATGTTACGTAGGTCTTTGGCCTTAACTAACTAAGACACTATATGCCAAATAATTAGGTCTTTGTTACTGGGATTAGATTCATGCCCTATAGTGGGCCGAGTTATACTCTTTTAAGACCAAAATCAAATAAGTGATTTTGAATTTGAAATTCTAATAATTAGTAAAACTATTGATTAGGTTCAAGACCTAAGTGATATTGGATGTGTTGTTGTCATGTCTCAGTGATTATTTTGGATTGGGCTTTAGCATTGGTTGACTTAGTTTCGAGGTAAGAGTTATTTTATATTTAACGTACATTAAATTATAAAATGTCTAATATTGTTTTATTTTAGACATATTGACTTCCTGTTCAGTTCGTTGTGTCTCTGGGCGCAAAACCCTAAACCTAATCAGGGTCTGTTGGGCTATTGTGATTGTCTGAACATCGCTGTTGTGTATTTTTGTTCATTATTCCATTGTTCATTTTGTTATTTCTTATATTAAATTGTGAATAATAAGAAACTGAAATCTCATACATGACTCGTATCAGACAAAGTTGAATATAAATTAATCCCTATTGAGTTTAGTCGAATCACTCTAAATTTGGCTTTATTTTTCAGGAAATAATCAGAGTAGTTTCTCGTTGCCATCTTAGGAGTAGAATTTGGAGTTTCCCCAAATTTAGTTATTTTCCTACTTTATTTAAGAGACTAAAGATATTTTAGTGAGGTTTGTTTTCTTAGTTTAATTTTAGTTTAATTTCTCAATTGAACTTATTTGTTTCACACTATCATCGTTTTAGTCACTCATAGACCTTTATTATGGGCTTTGCATGCAAGTTTAAATTTTGTTCAATTTCTTCTGCTACAAATTTTGGATTAAAAGGTGGGTTAGACCATTTAATTTTTTTGGGTGGGATCATTTTTCGTTCTGTTTCAGATGAGGTGTGACATTAATTGCCCAAAAAAGGTAGCCACACACATAGCTGGGTCACTAATAGATCTAATAGACACAGCTCGTCATGTTCTCTCTCATGCCCTCAAAATTTTCTAAATCCACCACTTTTATAAATAAATAAATTTTTTGAGATTAAATTATCTCATAGTTAATTTTAATTTTCTTAATTAATTATGTGATGGGTAGATAACAAAGAGAATATACAAAATATAAGTCTAAAATAACTGAACGCATGAAATTAAAATTCCTTATACCATCCCTTCAATTTCCATGCAGTGGTGATTCAAGTCAACCAACTACAAATAGGGGAGTTCACGGTTCGGTTAGGTTCGATTTTGATGTGAAATCAAACCAAACTAGTCGGTTTCGGTTTTAAAATTACAAACCAGAATCGATTTTAGAAAAATCAGAACCGAGTCGGTTTCAGTTTTAAAATCTTGGTTCCGATTTCGGTTCAGTTTCGGTTTTTTCTTTATTAATTTTTTTTCAAATATTATAATAAAAATTGTATAAAAATTATAAAAACATAATTAATAACAATAAAATTATTCTTCCTCTTCTCTTTTCAAAACAAAATTTTGTCCAAAAAATAGTTATTAGGTCTTTTGGAGCTAAAATCACTTCAGAGGCTGAGGCACAAATGACCGAATATGGAACTTCAAAAACAAAAAAACACTATAAACGTATTTATGCGGTTCGGTTTCGGTTTTTCGGTTTTGAAAAACTAAAACCGGTATCCAAACCAAAACACTCGGTTCTTACAAAAGAGAACCTTATTCGATTTTTTTTAATAAAAAAAACCTTATTCGATTTCAATTTTTTGATCGGTTTTGATTCGGTTCGGTTTTGTACACCCCTGACTACAAACACCATCTTTTAAATCTGACAGATGAACTATAAATACATATACCCAAAGCCTACACCAATTACAATAACTCCACCATCAACTTTGTCGGTTAATTATGCCGTCGCCATGGATCGGTCACGGATCACGGAGAATGCAGGTTATCAAAAATGTCAGCCGGAGCAGTAAAATAGTCGCCGGAAAGTCCGGGTACGTTGAAGACCACATCATCGACCGTCCAAATTTCCTCCATCCTAGTCCTACTGTGCTGCATTGACGTCTCACCAAAGCGGAAAACGGTGGCGATTGACCGGCCATGGTGGGCAATGAGCAATCCGTCCACGTCTTCGTACTCTCCGATGCTGCTTCCGATTGTCGTTTCCCAATACACGGCCTCATCGCTGTCTACAGATTGAACTCTCGTCAAGTGAGAGTCCTCTAAGTATATGAGGAGGCCACTCTTTTGGCAGAAGTAGCCGTACAAGACGTGTCTCATCACCTCGGCCGGCCCCTCGTTTCGTTCCATCACGGCTGCTCGATCTGCCGATACTTTCAGCACGAAGCAGTCGTCCTCGCCTATGCGTTTCTCTCCCAGGCACTGTGCTTTGGCAAATAGGCTGGCTGTTCTCTTCGGATCTAGGCCCTGCATATTTTGAATACCCTCTTCATCATCTCTCAAGATAATCACTCTTTGGCATTTATATTCAGATTTTACGTAAAACCCATGTGTAGTTAAGCCAACCAGAAGTAGTAACGAAGCAAAAAGTGGGTTGCGTAATGCAATAGACGCTGATACATTTCAACCAATGAAAAAGAAAAAGTTCAAAAAAGAGGCAGATGGGGGGTATAATTCACAATCACTTTAAAGAACTGTGATCGCAAATCCCACGATGAAATGATCGGAATTATGTAGAAGATGACATCACTCTTATGATAAAGTTTCATATGCTACTCTCACAGCTTCACAGATTCCTAAAAAGTGCATGTAATGTAGGGTAAAGCAACGGACAATTTCTCCATCATTGTCAGCCTTCGAAGCAATTATTTTTCCATTTCTTGGGATTGTAGATTCATCTTCATCGATCACCCCACTGTGTTTGGCGACCAGCTGGGTTGAGAAAAATGGTTTGATTACATCGTCTTACAGTGCATTTACCTAAGCTCTAATTATTAGATAACGTACCTGAATGATGCGGCGCAAAGGTCTTTGAGGGCCTTTTGCTGGATGGGTACCGAGCCACGGCGTGTGGCGCCAGACGGTCTTGCCGTCGCTGCCGGCGACCACCTTGTTCCCTCCGACGACCAATTCTAGAGACCACATGTCGGGAACCATTTGCCAAAGAACAAAGCAGCCGTTTATTTCTCCACTTCTGGTCCCTATGCTCTTCACATTTTTTCCTGAAGAAACCTCTGTTTCGCAGCACATCATCTTCACCGTCCCCGAAGCGTACACGTTCTTCGCCATTTTTTGCTGCTTTAAACATCCCGTCGCCGCCAAGTATTGCTGGATTATGTAATGCGCGATCGAATTTTCCTTTTGTTTTTGAAGATTCAGGTAAGAAAAATATTAGTGTGATACGCTCAACTGATTAGACACTGAAATGGCCAATTAGAAGGGCCTTCGGAAGGAGAGAAACTTACGAGGGGAGCATCCTTTATGCGGAGGTCGTTAATGGCGGATTGATGCAGATCAGGCGGGGATAAGAGAGGAATTGGCGCTAGAGGACAGCCTAAGACGCCGAGCAAAAGCCTCAGGTCTGGTATCTTCGGAGTGACGTAGGATGGGGATGAAAAACCAGCGGAGCCGGAATGATTCTTTTGGTTTCGAAACCATTCTCGAATTGCTTCCCACGAACTCTCCTTCTTGCTGCCTTCTTCTTGCATATCCGGATCAGGACCTTCCATTAGAGGCGTCAATGGCTGTGCGCACCACATTTGCGCCTTTCTTCGCGCTTTCGAAGCCATCCACCCCACCCTCACTTACTTAACTGAAGCTCAATAGTAGTTACTGGAATGACTTCTCTAGCTTTTAGCTACAAGAAGTAGTCATCGATGCGAATGCAGTTTCTCTGTCTGTCTCTCTCAGAGTTATTTGAAGTAGGTGAGAAGGGATATTGAAGAAGAAGAAGGAGAGCCACTGAGAGATGAGACAAAAAGGGACAGGATATCTGTACAACAGAGAATGGTATTATTATAATGAGCAGGCTTGCATGTTGGGGTGTCTTCAAAATCACTGCTTTAACCCTTTTCCTTTAGGTGACCTCTCTTTTTATATGTCTACTCATACATAAAATATGTATGTATGCATACATTCATACATCTACTTCTTCAGCAACTCCGTTGAGGAGGATCCATCATGGGAAGCTACCCTTTCCTTTTCAAATACGATCATGAAAACCTAATTTACTCCCCAACCCATCAACTACAAGATAATCCCATGCATCAATTCATTGATGGGCATTACTCAAAGGTTTGAAAAAGCTTTAGAGTTTGGTAGGTTTCTGTAGAGTGGCTGCACAAACATCCATGTCTAACATGAAATCTATCTGGATCTTCATTTGTCTCGAGAGATGCTATTGTCTCAAAATCCGAAACTCTTACAAACCACGCCTCTTCAATCATGACAATGTTGTATAATCGAAGATCATTTCTAGGGATTGGGTGTTTAATAATGTTATTAAAGTAAGGTCCCCACAAACAACCATTTTCGCAGACACGTAACTTCTAAACTTAGGGTATTTTGCTCAGAGTTTTGGAGAGGATGAAGGAGAGAGACTGAGAAATAAGTAACCAGAATTAGGTGGTGATAATGGAGGGTCGGCATCAGTGGCAAGGGTTAGGACATGGTTTATCTTTTAAGTCAAGCTGTTCTTCTCACACCTACCTTAACCTTAAGCTTAGGTTGTTCCTAAACTCTGTGATGTCCCACAGAACCGCTAGAACTAATCATCAACTGATCTTTGCCTGTATTGTTAGATTAATTATTTGTCTAAAATGTAAAAAAGAAATCTCAAGTTTTTATCGACAACAGGTCGATAATATTTAGAAATACTTGGGTAATAACTGAGGAAATTTCAGACAAGGAATGAATCGAACCCGGTAAGTAAAACCCTCCTATGTTTAGATGATGGGTTTTTTTTTTTTAATTTATGGAAATCAAATTCTTATAACCCATATCAAATCCATGTCTAATATCTTGTTAATCGATTGAGGAGTTGTGACTTTGGGTCGGAGAGATTTCGCACGTCTTCAAGAGGTATACTCAATTGAATAATAACGTTATTGTTGAATTCGAAATTTTGGTTTGATGGTAGATATGGTTTCTGATTTGAATATTTATGGTTATGAAATTTGGATTAAAAAACAGGTAATTTTGGACAAAATTGATCAAGTTTATTCTCTGTCATGCAATTGAATGTTTAATGTTGGAAATTTTGCCAAAAAAGTTTAGATTTTTGGAGTTTTGGGATGGTATGTGGCGCAACGACCACAGTTGGAAACTGGTCGACCAAATTTATGGCATAGAGGACGTCGTCTGGACTTACGAATCAATCAACCGGTGCAATAGACAGAGGAAATTTCCTAGACAACCGACATGGTTGACCGGACCTAGTCTGCGATCGATCGGACTACTTATGAGGACGATCCGTTCGGTTGACCAGACTTCTTCGAAAATTCTATTTGTAAGGTTGAAATCTAGTTTAAATTTGTAATAAGATTTTAGTTATTTATTTTTGTGATATATTTATTTTTAGATTTATATTTATCACTTTATTTTCAATGTCATGGTTGCACCTTTGGTTTAACTCAGTTTGTTGGGTCTGAATTTTACTTTTACATTTAAAACTTTTCTAACAATAAATCTTAAGTTAAAGGTTGGACTGGACGGTACAGTTGGTTTTAGGTTGGTACCTTTCTTATTCGGTCTCGGACACCATTTAAAGTATGACAGCGTGAAATTGTGCATATAAAGAAGGTGAAGTTTAAATAGATAGTAAGAAATAATGATAAAAGACTAAATTAAATATTGGGTAAAGTACATATTAAACTCTAAATTTTGGGAATTCATTTAATTTGGACCTCGTTGCTTTCGTTTTGTTGCTGTTTCAGGTCTCTTCTTCGGCCCTCCACCCTTTTCAAAGCCTCATTTTCCTCCTACCAACTTTTGAAGATTCATAGTGAATCTGTGTACACTGCGATCCAGATTGTCATCTCCTCGCTTTTCTCTATGTGCTGTTTTTGATGATTCCCTTCATTTGGGTATGTTTGGTGTAGATCTTTGTGTTGCTCCAACCTCTCAGCTTCTGCTGTTTCCTATTTTCCGTGCTTCTGGAAATGGACTACCCTAGAGCGTGTCGTCGATTGAATACATGAATTTCAATTTTATCCAGTTTTTCATTTGTTTGTTTTCTTCTGTACTGCGAGTCGGGTTTTGGATTCTGCATATTCTTGCAATAATGGAGCTTTAAGGTTCTCACTATGTATTCTAAGAGAAAGAAAGAGTTTCCTACCTCCATTGGATCTATGAAATCCGTAAAATTTTAAATGAGATACTTCAATGTAAATTTTTTGTGTAATAATCAGTTATCATATTGAAAAATTGACCCAAATTATTGTGTAGTGGTCACGTCGAAAATTTTGGTCAAACGATCAAAATTAGTAAATTTATATATCACTTAGCAGTAAATAAATCGAGAAAGTGAAAAAAAAAAAAGTTTAAATCAATCAAAAGATGTTTGTTTGCTATTGGAATAAATATGAAATAAAGGAAATTTTGGATTTGAATGATTAGATTTATAAAATATAATTGATTTATATTTTATTAAATTAAATAATAAAATAATATTATTAAAGAATAAAAAGGGAAAATGAGAAAGAAAACGGTGAAATGGAGGAAAATGGTGCGTCCTAGTGGAGAAATCGCGCCGGAGACTAATCTAGTCGACCAGCCAAACTGATCAACTTGAAGCATGTGGTCAATCGAAGTCAGTGGTCGATCAACCAGTAATGACCAGTCAACTGCAAACTGACTAGAGATGAATCTCGTTGATCAACTGGTTGATCAATCGACCAGTTCATCGACCGGAAGTTAGTGGTTGATCGACCGGTAATGGATCGGCCGACCGCAAATGACCAAAAATTGGCAAATTGCCTTGGAATTGTTCCAAGTCGACTCTGCTGTATATACCCACGTATAATAGGGTCAAATACACCTCAATTGGGTTCCCTAGTCCCGATATAGGACCATTCCACTTACTCTTTAGATATGTTTAATTATATTTTATTAGTTGGATTTTAGAAATAAATATTTATATTTATTTTTATAATGAGTTTTTAATACGTTGAATTTAAAAGAGATTTATGTTAAAAACTTCTATTGTTTGTGATTTTAAATGTAAGATTTTATGTAAGATATATTTAAAAAAAACAAGAGAAAGAGTTTTAATGTTTTGGGGCATTACAGACATTTTCTCTCAACTCACTTGAGGTATGCCTAAATTGTGGAAAAATCATGTGGGTTGAGATTATTGGTTGTTTATGAGGTCGATTATAGCATTGGATGAAGGTATTGAGTGAAGTTTCGAATAGTTGTCATTAGGGTTTGTTTGTGAAATTTGAATGTTCAATTCTTCCAATGATTTTGCACTTATTTATGTATTATGATGTGCTACTGCTTAAAAAAAGAAGGAATTTGGTTGGGATTTAAGTTAAACCTCTATCCACAAGATTTGGATTAAATTGGAGATTTTTCATAAATAGCCTAGTTTGAAGAATTTCAATTTCAATATTAATTGGTGTATTGTATCAGATGTTTCCAAGAAATTAAAAGCTTCAGGGTTAGAGCGTTTTGAGGATTGACCAGAGTAAGGGATAGTTGTGTTACGACTAAAATCGAGCTAAGATCCCTCAAGATAAGCGATGTTTATGTGTGGTTGGCCTATCGCCGACATCACAAAGACACTATGATTGTTTTGATGTATGATATTTATTGGGTGATGATTATATTGATTAAATTTATGATTCTCGATGATATGTTAAAATGCTTTGACATATTGTTTAATAGTCTAGGTTTTTCCTAATTGGGATTTTGAGGATATTTTAGACTGTTTGATGATAGACTAGATTTATTTGATTTGAGGATATTCTATTAGGTTATGTTTACTTCGAGGATATGCTATAACGTGCTATGTTTCGTAGTTTTGAGGATGTATTATGATGTTATGACATAGACATATGATAAGTTGATATATACGTATGTTGCATTGGTTTCATGCATCATGTTTTGCAGAAAAATAATGAAAATGGTTTTTTATGTATTTGTTTTTTCAAAGGAAGAATGAACGAATGGAACGATAAAACCAAAGCAACTTTGGTGATTCGGTATCCATGTAGTTTTGGCGGTTTAATCACCTCAATGTAGCTTTGGTTGGTTTGTCCCCTAATGTAGCTTTGGTAGACTTATTTCCCAATGATTTATTTAGCTTGGTGCTGAATCCCAATGGTAAAGAAAAAACGAACGAATGGAACGATGAAAACGAAAGTAGCTTTGGTGATTCGGTATCCATGTAGATTTGGGGGTTTAATCTCCCAAATGTAGCTTTGATAGGTTTGTCCCCTAATGTAGCTTTGATAGACTTTTTCCCCAATGATTTGATTTAGCTTGGTGCCTTATCCCAATGGAAAAGAAAGAACGAATGAAACGAAAGAGAAGAATAAGAAAGAAAAGAACTCAAGAAAGAAAAGAACAAGAATGAAAGACTAAGAACAAAAAACGATATGTTTATTTTATAAACTGCATTTCATATTCATGATTTATAGGCACCTCTTACTGAGTGTTAGATTCATTAGTTGAACTTTGTGATGTAGATCATGATGCTACTGAGGAAATAGAAACGAGTAAATAATGCAATTGAAGAGGAATTCTCATAGGTGAGGTTGCAACGTTGTTAGAGCAATGTTGACATGTGGATGGCTCATGAGACGTATTTTGGTATAAAAAAACATGTTTACAATCAAAACATTCAAAAATAGTGTTTGACTTACCTGAATTCTAAGTTCGTTCGAATTTGTGTGCTAGCCTGTATGATCTTGGTCACCTAAACCAACTATTTTAGTGCTAATAGCTGGATATTAATAAGTTTATATGAAAGCACGTATTTGGATACATTTATTTTATTTAACAAACTTTCATATAAATGAGGTAATAATCCTTACTTCGTAAAATTTGGGTTGAGTCCATTTTTCTAGGTTGTGTAGATTTCTAGCCTATATCGATTTCTGGGCTGAAATGAATCCTGTGGTTTGGTGTGCTTGGGTCGAATTGGGCAATGATAATTTTGTTGGGTTGGTTATTGGCCTTCTTCGAGTAAATCTTCTTGTTCCTTCTTGCTTTGTAACTTTAGAGTGGTTGTCTTCGCTATGAAACCGTGCAACTTCAGCTTGATGTTGGCTGAGTGGACAGGAGGTCGAAGAGGGTGTAGGAATGGAGATGGTCGGAGTTTTTCGTCATCATTGGAGATGGAATAAACCGGTTGTTGAAGGCTCGATCGAAGGGTAATTCGATTAGGGTTCGTCAAATTTCTGGTTCGAGGGAGAGTCTTGGTTGACAATTTACGCGAAAGAAATCCTCCTACTCGGTGGCAGACGTGGCTCAGTGTAATGTCCCTCGGTGCTCCCAGTACAATATTGTCCGCTTTGGGCCAAAGCCCGCACGAGTTTGTTCTTGGGGTTAGCCCAAAACGTGTTGTACTAGGTAGGGAGGGGATCCATACTTATAAACCATGCATTTTCTACTCTCCCAAGCGATGTGGGATTGTGCCCCCCTGATATGGGCCAGACCCACACCTGGGCCTTTCCTGGCCTTCACAGGGCGGGATGCCACAATCTCCCCCCCTTGGAAACCCGACGTCCTCCTCGGCCACACTTCCAGTTGGAATTTCGCTCTGATACCATTTGTAACGTCCCCCGGTGCTCTCAGTACAATATTGTCCGCTTTGGGCCAAAGTTCGCACGAGTTTGTTCTTGGAGTTAGCCCAAAACGCGTTGTACTAGGTAGGGAGGGGATCCATGCTTATAAACCATGCATTTTCTACTCTCCCAAGCGATGTGGGATTGTGCCCTCCTAATATGGGCCGGATCCACACCTGGGCCTTCCCTGGCCTTCACAGGGCGGGATGCCACACTCAAGTAGTTCGGTTGGCTGCTAGGATGCGTGTTCTCCTTCCTCTAATGTTTTTGTAAGAGTCTGGAATAAGCGCAGGAATGCTTTGGGTTCTCAATTTTGTTGAAATGGAAAGGAGATACAGAGAAATTAAGGGGCAGATAGTAGAGTTAAGAGTAGAAGAAAAGAAAGACCCAATCCAACAGCACCCAAGGATTTGATGGAGAAAAGAAGGATTATTTGAGATGAATATGAGAGATTGGCGTAATCTCTCATATAAATTTATAAAATTGTAATATAAATTTATGCATGCACACAATTTTCAGTTCATGTTTTTAACTAATTATTAATAAAAATATATTTTCTCGTGCATTTGATATTGTCTTGGTTTGTTTATTTTGGTTGGTTATGGCCTTCTAGCCTGTCCAAGATGTACTATTTAATTGTACAGTCAATTTTTATACAACGCAGGCATCATTCATTAATTACTTTAATAATTAAGATATATAATAAATAGATAAAATAATATATCAATAGCAATAATTACAAGTGCTCCCTAAAAGGATACAAATAGGATGATAAAATTAGAAGGTAAATGTATCCTTAATCTAAATAAAAAAACCCATGACTAGCGAATATTCTAAATTAAGAACCGAGAGTCCTAATCTCCACAACACAACAAAAGATGTGATGCCTTGGCTTGAAGATTGTAGGGCAAGTGATGTTGGAAACTTTAAGGTTGTGGGGTTGGGTAGCAACAACCATTGAAAAATGAGAAACTCAATTACTCTTCTCAACCCCCCACACTTTATTTTCACTGGATTTAAAAATAGTGTAGAAAGGGTTTATTTTTAATTATGTACAACATTTATAGTGGGTTGTTTTCAACATGTGTCATTCTGTACATTTATAGTGGGTTTATTTTATTCCTATTGTGTTTAATCGACTCACCTCAACGACATTCCTTTCATATCCTAGTTTGGAAGATCCTCAATTGCTGATGTAGGAGTATGTTCGACAAATATTTATTTTTATAATTTTATTTGAGATTTATTATGATAAGATTGGAGTTTGTATATTGCACAGTTGTATTGAGCCATAATAAAAATTTTATTTAAAGTCTTCCATTACTATATTAAATATTTATAGTCTTGGGTTGGGTAACTCAATTTGTTTTTCGAGTTGCTCCTCATTTGGTCTGGGCGTGAGAATGATGGTTAATATTCTCTTCACAAATATCTTCCAGTATTTTAAAAAAAATAATTTTATATTTACTTTTATACTTTATTTTCATTTTATTAATAACGTCTATCAATAATTATCTCATCAAAAGGAAAAACGTAAAATATAAAGGGCATAAGAATCTTCGAATGGGGTCTTGATTTGGAAGTAAAAAAGTTCATTAATATTTATATTAATTGACATTATTATTTTATTTCGATATCACTTTTGAACTTTTCGTATAATCTATTTAACTAGGCTATGATAAAAATTATAATTCATTAAAGTTTTCCACTGTTTAAATAAATGAGTAATTAAATAAAAAATTTAAAAAATCAAGTGATTTGGTCACGTGACAAAAGATAACGATAAAAAAAAAAAGATGAAATGGAAACAATATCTCTGATTGAATATTGGATGAGGGTGGAGACACGTTGGCAAAAGAGTTCAAAGCTTATCATCATCGTATTTCATTCATTAACCAAAAATTCCCCACATTTAATTACAAAAACATGTAGTAATAATCTAAACCAATTTAAACCAGCCTTAAAGTGAGAATTAAATTATATAATTTTCCTAAAAAATAATTATAAACAAAAAGAATATTCCTTCCTCGCCAACGAACGAACACGTTCTGGATTCAACACGAGTGATACAAGACAATCATATTTACGTACCCGCATATGCACAAGGTCCAAACACAATAATTAATCAACGACAAAGTCCCCCACGTGATCATTACAAGGTGTAGAGATTAGAGATAAAACACATATCTAAATATGACTTGTTCATAATATTGAACCTAAAACATTTAAGCAAGCTGAGCAATTTTCTGAATGGAGGGATGCAATGCAAGCTGAGTTGTTAGCTCTTGAATGCAACTCCACTTGGACTGTCATGCCACTTCCTCCTAATAAAAATGTTGTTGGGTGTAAATGGATATACAAAATCAAGTATCATGCTGATGGTTCGATTGAACGCTACAAGGCTAGGCTTGTTGCTAAGGGCTTCACACAGACTGAAGGCATTGATTTCTTCGACACTTTTTCTCCAGTTATGAAGCTTGTCTCTGTCAAACTACTGCTGGCTTTAGCTTCCATCAATGGTTGGCCTTTACTTCAACTTGATGTGCATAATGCCTTTCTTCACGGTGATTTAAATGAGGAAGTTTATATGGCTTTACCTCCCGGTTATAACGTTCCTAATTCTCCTTCATTGATTGACAATGTCTCACCATTAGTTTGTAAACTCCACAAATCTTTATATGGTTTAAAGCAGGCCTCCCGCCAGTGGTTTGCAAAATTTTCAACACCGCTGATCTCACTTGGTTTCAAGCAATCTGAATCTGATTCTTCTTTGTTTATCAGATTTCAAACCAGCTCTTTTGTTGCTATATTGGTTTATGTTGATGACATAATTTTGACGGGTTCTTCACTTTCTGAAATGACTTCAGTCAAGGATATGTTGCATTCCAAGTTTATGTTGAAAGACTTGGGTCCTCTTCATTATTTTTTAGGCCTGGAAGTTGCTAGATCTGCTAAAGGCATTTCCATAAATCAACGCCACTATGCTTTACAGCTTTTGGAGGAAACTGGTTTTCTTGCTTCTAAACCAGCCTCTACACCTATGGATGTCAATACAAAATTGTCTATTGACAGTGGCATTTTGCTAGATGATCCTACATCTTTTCGTCGACTTATTGGCAAGCTACTTTACTTGACCATTACAAGACCAGATTTGAGTTTTGCTGTGAATAAATTAAGTCAGTTCTTGGCAAATCCAAGGACTTCTCATATGCAGGCTGTTCATCGGGTTTTGAGGTATATTAAAAGTTCTCCTGGTTATGGTCTATTCTATCCTGCATCATCTTCTATTCAGCTAAAAGCATTTAGTGATTCTGATTGGGCTTCTTGCCCTGATTCTCGTCGCTCTATCAGTGGGTTCTGCATTTTTGTAGGAGACTCTTTAATTTCCTGGAAATCAAAAAAGCAGCACACAGTTTCCAGGTCATCTGCCGAGGCTGAATATCGAGCTTTAGCAATCACAACTTGTGAATTCATTTGGCTTAAAGCTATTCTTGCAGACTTTCGTGTGTTTCTTTCGCAACCAGCTTTGTTATTTTGTGACAGCCAATCTGCCTTACACATTGCTGCTAACCCGGTGTTTCATGAACGTACGAAACACATGGAGATAGACTGTCATATTGTCCGACAACAAATCCAACAGAACAACGTCAAGACATTACATGTTTCTTCTAAACATCAGTTAGCAGACATTCTCACCAAACCTGTTCTTCTTGGCTTGTTTCATTCTTTACTTCGCAAGATGGAAATGCTTAATTTGCATTGTCCATCTTGAAGGGGCCTATTACAGATATGTATTGAAGTCTTATTCTAAACTGAAGATAGCCGCCTCCCTTAGATGCTTCTAAGCTGAAGATAGCCGCCTTTCTACATCGACAATTATTTCACAGACAGTTATTTTTCTTCTTTTCTTCTTTGGAGCTCTGCATTATAAAGAGTTGCCTTTACTCTGTAATTCTTCAACTTCTAAATAAAAGTTTTCTTCTTGGTAATAAAGAAAGTGGAGAGGTACTTTCGAGCATCCAGAGTCCACACAGATAACAAATTGATGGCTATTTTAAATTGTTTTATTGGCGGAGCCTAGGAGTTTGGTGAATGAAAGGAGCCACAAATTGGTTGAGAAGATTTGAAATTAGCTATGGGCCAACCATTGGGTCAAAGGAGTCCAAGCCCTTTAAAGAACAGCTCATGGATTCGACAAACCAGTTCGATGGAGGGATATGGCGATCGATTCCAACAGTATTTGATTCTGCCCGGAGCGCCTAAAGTTGAGAAGTTGCGATCGTGAACCTGCTAAATACAGAGAGGGAGAGAGAGAGAACGATGGAGAGAGGAGCAGAGTAGTCGGAGAAGCTTGTCCCAGGTTCTCTCTCTCTCTTTTGGTAAAGTTTTTTTCTGTTCTGTTTTTTCCTTATGGGTTTTTGTTTTTGTAATTTGCCGAGAAGAGTATAACTTATAGGGTGTTTTTGCGGGAGTCTTAACATAGAATAAGTACAAAGTTTAAAACAAATGTGACAGGGTCCATAATGCGATCAAAATTAGTTAAAAATAGCCTAAAAATAACAAAAAAATACTGTGTAGAAAATGAAACTATTCACCGTAAGGAAAAATTTAACAAAGATAAAACAAGAAAGAAAAATCATCACCGATGACAACAGGAAATCATTGACCATCATGATTTAAACTTGATAAAAATATAAGTAGAGAGATAAGTGACCAACTCAATAAGAGAATCTATACTAAATGCAATGCATGAAAAAACTAATTGTTTTCCTTTCTTTCAAAAAAAAATCATGGTTAAATGTATTTTATTATCGTACATTGACTTCTAAACCATATTTAAAAACTTCATTATCATTTTATCAAAAAATAGGGGTCACGGGCCATCAATGAGGCTTTTTTATAAAACACACTTTATACATAGATAGTTATCTCATAAAAATAGGTTTGCATCGTTTGTCATCCAAAAACCTCATCAGTGGAGATGATCTCATAGGGACCCATCCGACACATACTATAGAAAGACAGTCATCCGTCGATAGCAATGCCTCATGAGTATGAAGAAAAATGTGCTCGCATTCCGGAGATTAGGCGATGACACCATACATATAATCAAATAACGGATAAGTTTGTCAGTGACAAATTACTCCACAACTAGCCTGTAATATCTCGATTTTTCGTAATGGAATTAAGTAAAAATAATTGAAAAATTAATTGGGTATAATTAGATAATTGAAAATTTATTTGATGAGAAATTTAATTGGGAGTAATTGGATAATTATTGAGGATTTATTTGATAGAGGATTAATTAAATAAAATAATTTAATTAAATTTAACGAAGAAATTAAATTAATTGAAATAATTAAATAAATGAAATAAGGAGGAGAGAAAGGAAATTAAAATAAAAAGAAGAATTTAAATAGAGGGAATGAAAAGATGAAATCGACTTAAGGAAAAGGTGGGGGATTAAATCGGTTTTCCACCGGTTAGGTCTGGGTTGGTTGAAGACAAAAGAGGGAAGAATCTGACCTAAGGTATTATGAAGAAAAAGGGGGATTTGAGGGAGAGAAAACCTGAGGGAGATCGAGAGAGGACTTTGAAGAAGAGCCCAAAAGAAGAAGCGAACAGAGCCCTCCTTCAATCGTTCCAGAAGAAGAAGCAAACAAAGCCCTCGACCCTCGTTGTCGTTGAGACGTTTGCCATTCAGAACTATGGCCGAATACCTTAACGACTCGTCCCAGAAGATGAGAAGAAGAAGCGAACTTTGAGATTTCTTCATATTTATTGTTACAGAACATAAACTAACCTGGTTTCAAATAAATTGGTTCCAGTCGGTTCTCGCCACCAATAACAAGGAACCGAACCAACAATTCATGTAATAACTAGAACCAACCCGCAATGTAATTGTGGAGACCAAGAACCAGAACCGACCAGGAATTGACCAGCGGTTCCAGGTCAATTCTTGGTTCTGGTTGGTTCTCGCCCACCCCTAATCACTTTTGAACTTTTTGTATAATTTATTTGACTAGGCTATGATAAAAACTATAATTCACTAAAGTTTTTCACTGCTTAAATAAATAAGTAATTAAATAAAAAGTTTTTAAAAAAATCAAGTGATTTGGTCACGCGACAAAAGATAGCGATAAAAAAAGATGAAATGGAAACAATATCTCTAATTGAATATTGGATGAGGGTGGAGACACGTTGGCAAAGGAGTCCAAAGCTTATAATCATCATATTTCATTCATTACCCAAAAATTCTCCACATTTAATTACAAAAAATGTAGTAATTATTAAAGAACACATTAAGCTAAACCAATTTAATCCAGCCTTAAAGTGAGAATTAAATTATATAATTTTCCTAAAAAATAAAAAAAAATTATATAAAAAAAAAAGAATATTCCTTCCTGGCCAACGGAGTCAACATCCCCACCCCCATATGCACAAGGTCCAAACACAATAATTAATCAACGACAAAGTCCCCCACGTGATCATTACAAGGCGTGGAAGATTGGAGATAAAAAACACATATCTAATTAAAGACTTCTTGATAATACACGTCCCACTAAAACAAGCAAGATTCTCATAAACACTCGTAAGTTTGGTTGACCATGAACGTCCTACGTGAGTTTCTTGAGGAGCCGGGGAACTCCAATAATACATGTTACAATAATTGAGTTCTGCAGTTTGGTTGAGTTCGAATCCGAATCTGGGAATGAGTTCTGCGACTCGCCTTCTCACTCAAACTGAATACGATGATTCATAAACTCACCTCCCATCCCTTGATTCTGCCCTTGAAGACTGTATTGGAGAGTTCGGACGTGCTCAGTTCTTTCAAGCCCTCCTCGTCTCTTTTGCATGGGTTTTCGATGCGCAACAGACCTTCATCTCCGTCTTCTCCGATGCTGTTCCGCAGTGGCACTGTACACCACTTGCACTCGCCGAAGACCAATGTCGTTCCTCCTCTGACGTCTGTAAACTTCCCAAGAACTCTTGGGAGTGGGATCGTCCTGCGCACGCTTCTGTTGTATCCGAATGGGGATTGAATTGCGAAGGGTCTGTCTTCGTAAGCCTGCCAACGTCGTCTTTTTTCACTGGATGTCTCGTCGGCGGCTTCCTTGTTATGCAGTGAATCAATATTAAGGTGGTGACGTGTGCAAAGTTTTGAATAACCGTTATTGAACGTTGTTAAAAAGGCAGGGGCTTTAAACTTGCTGGAAATAATCAACAACGTGGGTCTAATAAAGCTGTATGAAAAAGGCTCTGTTCTTGGTGCGAAAATCAGGGGCGAACAGAGTGCTACAGTGGAGATCACTAGTTCTTCGTCTGGATCACAGGTTCGATGGGTTCCAGGTTAGCGAAGAAGGATTGCGTTCTTTTGCATGCGTTGTGTTGATTGTATTCTGTAACATCTTCTGGAACTTTGAGTATTAATAAAACCAGTGCCTTCTCCCGTGGACGTAGGACGTTAAAGTCCGAACCACGTAAATTCTTTTGTGTTGTTTCTATTTTAAGTTTCTTGCATTGATAGGAGTGTTGTATGGTGAGCTTTTACGCAACAATTGGTGCGGTGAGCGCTGATTGAAGCTCACCGTCTGTTTCCGATTCAAGATTTGATTTCTTGGGGGTTGTTCTTGTTTTTTTTTGTACTTTGGGATTGATGCAGTTGAAGGAATTGAATACTACAACTGGTATCTAAGTAACAGAGGGATTATTGAAGTCATGGCGTGTGAAAAATGAGGGCGTTGTTGGTTCACCAAGGATTGGCCCAAGCCATTGATGAACCAGCGATGAAAGCTCTGAAGGAATCCATTAGAAGTATTTATGCTTTGAAGGAATTGAAATTCAGGAAAATTATATCGTTCTATTCGAAAAGAAAAGACACAGCTGCTGTTCCCAAAGAATTTCTGTGCTCAATTTCAGGAGAACTCATGCAAGACCCTGTTCTAACGACGAGCGCCGAGACTTATGATAGAGAGTCCATTGAGAGGTGGTTTTGTGCAGTTTGCATGGCATGCCCAAAGACCAAGAAATCTCTTCATAACACGACTCTTACTCCGAATTTGCTAGTTCGACAAATCATCAGAAGATGGTGCAAAGGAAACGGAATCGAGCCTCCAGAACTCGATCCCGGCGAGGACGAGGAGCTGGAAGTGGGCCCACCCAGAGCCGATAGAGCTCGTCTAGAAAAATTGCTAGAGAAAATGTCGTCGTCATTCCTATCGGATCAAAAAGAAGCTGCAAAGGAGATCAGCATGTTGACAGCAGCCTTTCCGGCAGCTCGAAGTTTTCTGGTCGAGTCCTCCAACGACATTTTCAAGCTGCTTAATCCACTCTTATCCAGAAGTGTTGTAGTGGATCCGGGTCTGAGGGAAGATTTGATCACGGCAATTTATGACATCTCAGTTCCTATGCCCAATAGAAAATAAAACTGGTCAACTGTCCGGTTGTTCTCCCGATTCTCAACGAATCGCTAGTGCACGGGACGATCGAGAGCAGGGGCGGTGCAGCTGCGGCCCTGGGAACTCTGGCAAGTCTTGAACCTAACGAAGTTCTAATAGGAAACTCCGGTGCATCCTTAAGTATGAATCATGCCTAAGGGACAGACAATCAGCAGTGGAACTTACAGTTGGGATATGTAAGTGAGCGGAGTCCATTTTCTTCATCCGGTATTCATGTTGAGGTGGAGTCAACTGAGGAAGGAGGTGTAGTTTATGTGGACAAGCTGCTGGATTACAAAGTTTCCAAGGACAAACTGGAGAGAGTCATCAAACCGGTTCAGAGGTTTGAATATGCTAGGAAAAGTGCATATGTTCTCAAGATTAGTTTGTGTAAATCAGGAGCTAAGGAAAGCAGTGACATAATGCTGCAAAAGAAAACTCCACGGTATTGGAACAACTGGTTGAATGGGTTTGTTTCAAGGAAATGTATATCTTCAGGAGTTTCAAAATCAATATTAAGGTGGACATGGATTCAAGGTGGAGATTGTTATGCAGTGAATCAATATTAAGGTGGTGACGTGTGCAAAGTTTTGAATAACCGTTATTGAACGTTGTTAAAAAGGCAGGGGCTTTAAACTTGCTGGAAATAATCAACAGCGTGGGTCTAATAAAGCTGTATGAAAAAGGCTCTGTTCTTGGTGCGAAAATCAGGGGCGAACAGAGTGCTACAGTGGAGATCACTAGTTCTTCGTCTGGATCACAGGTTCGATGGGTTCCAGGTTAGCGAAGAAGGATTGCGTTCTTTTGCATGCATTGTGTTGATTGTATTCTGTAACATCTTCTGGAACTTTGAGTATTAATAAAACCAGTGCCTTCTCCCGTGGACGTAGGACGTTAAAGTCCGAACCACGTAAATTCTTTTGTGTTGTTTCTGTTTTAAGTTTCTTGTATTGATCGGAGTGTTGTATGGTGAGCCTTTACGCAACATTCCTCTTCTCTACTCTCGCCGACTCCGTGCTTGACCGTAAAAACAGCCTTTTTCTTTCCTGCCTAACAATATCCATCTCTGCTCTACTCACAGCCTTCTCTACCAACATTTGGATCTACACCGCCTTGCGATTCCTCTGTGGATTAGGCCGCGCAACAATCGGAACGTCCGCGCTCGTCCTATCAACAGAGCTCGTCGGAAGAAAGTGGAGAGGCCAAGTCGGCGTCGTCGGATTCTTCTGCTTCACTCTCGGGTTTCTATCCTTACCTGCGTTAGGTTATACATGCAGGGCCTTGTCTTGGAGAGCTCTCTATTTATGGACCTCAATTCCAACTCTCTTCTACTCTTTTCTGGTTCATTTTACGGTTTACGAATCGCCAAGATGGCTTCTAGTCCGAGGTCGCAAAGAAGAAGCAGTAGTTATTCTCCGGCGAATGTCGTCGACTAAAGTGAGCTTTTCCGGAATCTCAATGGAGCCAGAAACGTGGAATATAAACCCCTATTCCAACATTAAAATCCTTTTCAAGAAAAAATGGGCGTTCCGTCGGCTAGCGGTGGTTATGTTGATAAGCTTCGGAATCGGAATGGTGTACTACGGAATGCCATTGAGTCTCGGAAATTTATCCTTCAATTTCTACTTGAGCGTCACCTTTAATGCTCTCTCAGAGCTACAAGCATCTCTTATAACCTTCTTCCTCATCGACAAAATGAACCGGAGAAGCTCCATCCTAGGGTTTGCTGTTCTTACCGGAGTTTTCAGTGTGATGTCTGCCATGAAAGGACGGGTGTGGGGGAGGTTTCAGATTGGGTTAGAGCTGGTGTCTTTCTTCAGCGCTTGTACGGCGTTAAACGTGTTGCTGATATTCGCAATCGAGTTGTTTCCGACGAGCGTGAGGAACTTAGCTGTATCAATGGTGCGGCAGGCACTGGTGTTGGGGGGAGTGATCACTCCGATGATTGCGGCGGCGGGGATTGAAGAAGAGGGTTTGTCCTACGTGGTGTTCGGAGTTGTTATAGGGTTAAGTGGGCTTTTTGCGATGTGTTTGCCGGAGACTAGGGGTAAGCCGACTTGCGACACCATGGAAGAAGAGGAAATTAAGAATTTACGTTAAGACTAGAGTGAAATATTTTTGTTATAATGAATAAATTGTCTTACGTATTTCATGCTGACTCAAATTTACTCACGATTCAATTAAGTTTGGCAATACGGAGAGTTTTGGTCATGTCACGACTAAGAGAGAGGCCTAACAAAAACGCTAGGGTTAGACAATTTTATTCTTGGAGTGGACCTGATCACCCAGCAGATGATCGTTATCAATCTGTTGTCGATCTGCAGTGTATTGTCATTGTTCAAGGGTTAAATTGTTAAAAAAAATGCTTAAGTGGTTGAATTGAGTCATCGATCCGCAGAGGATCGTCTGCAAATAAAAAAAATTCATTGTCTTTTTTATAGAAAAACCAAGAAAAACTGTAATTCTTCCATGGACTGTAAAACAATTCTAAATTATCCAAAAACTAAAATATTAACATTATTTTTCAAAATCTTCTTAATTATAAAATACGAAATCTTCTAAATCCATTCTTTTACAAATTCAAAATCTTCTAAATTCATTCTCCATGGATATTTACTTTTTTCCACTGAAAATCAGTTCTAAAATTACGAGTTCTTTCTGTTTTTTCATAGGTAATTGTTCTTTTCCACTGCTATTTTCAAAAAGTTAACGGTGATATTTGCAGTGGCGATTTTTTATAGTTCAATGGTTTAATTGTTAACAAAAATACTTTAGTAGTTGACTTTTTATTGATCACAAAGTACGATGATTGGTTTGTCATTTTTCCTACTTTCATTATTGAAAAATGATCTACCTAAAATATTTTTTCATAAAATCTATTTCTTAAACTATTTTTATTATCAAGATAACTTTTGAATTAGGCTAAGTTAAGAAATTGACTCAAGCAATTGAAAAACTATGTATCGACCCCTGTGATGGTCGGATTCATCCTCCGTCCATCCAGTTTAGAAGAACCAGAAACAAAAATGGGCACAAGAGAAGAAGGTTTGTGACAATGGCAGCAGAACAGACCCAAAATGTGGATTAGAAATTGGGGGTTGAAATAACTTCAAAACCTTAATTCTAATCCCCACATTTATGCAAAAACGCCTGTGATTTTCAATTTCTTCCATTCCTCTTCTTTTTAGCCATTTTTATATCTTTTTTCTCATTGCTGCTTTCGTTTTGATGCTGTTTCAGGTCTCCTCTTCGGCTCTCCAGCCTTTTCAAAGGCTCATTTCCTCCAATCAAGATTGTGTCAGATCTCCGTTTTGAAGATTCATGGTGAATCTGTGTACTCTGCAATCCAGATTGTCATCTCCTCGCTTTTCTCTTTGTGTCGATTTATGTGCGTTTTTGATGATTCCCTTCATTTGGGTATGTCTGGTGTAGATCTTTGTGTTGCTCCAACCTCTCAGCTTCTGCTGTTTCCTATTTTCCATTCTTCTGGAAATGGACTACCCTAGAGTTTGGTGACTGAATGATTGAATTTCAATTTTATCCAGTTTTTCAATAATTTGTTTTCTTCTGTACTCCGATTCGAGTTTTGGATTCTGCATATTCTCGCAATGACGGAGCTTTAAGGTTCTCACTACGTATTCTAAGAGAAAGAAGGAGTTTCCTGACTCGGACGAGTTGGATCCGAGTTTAAATTTTCTAGATGAGGTGTTGGAACGAGTTCTCAGTTTGGTGAAGTGCCATAAAGACAGAAGCTCACATTCATTGGTTTGTAGGGAATGGTACAACGCTCAGCTACGGTACAACGCTCAGCTACGGTCTCGGACTAGTGTGTTCATCGGAAACTGCTATTTTGTCTCGCCGGAGATCGTAACCTTTCCATTCCCTTACATGAGGGCTGTAACCCTGAAAGTGAAGCCCCGGTTCTAGGATTTTCATTTTGGTGCCGTTGAACTTAAAAGCTGATGTTCATTCTTGTCTGGTCATGCTTGTTCAAAGCACCCATCGGCCACCATTTTCTAAGCCACATTTTGGGTATGTTGAGCCACCAAATGTAAATCCACATTCGCTAATCTTTCATGACCCAAAACAAAAACGTTGGAATTGGAAAGTTCAGTGGCTTTTCTGCCCATTTTTGTTCTAAGATAGTGCGAATTGATACATATTCTTTTAACAGTTTGTTAAACCTTAGGGTTAAGGGGTCATCTTGTAAACAAAAATAGTTTAAATGTTGGATGGAAAGACTATCATAGATTATTTTGAATTTTACCTAATAAATAAATTTAGGTACCTAATTTTTAGGTCGAATCTTGTTAGTTTTTGTTTAGTTTTCATGTTGGATGTAAATTTCAAATGTTGAGTGCAAATAACATGAAATCGTTGGTTTGAATTTAGGTCCGTTGGTTATTGTTGAGTTAGGATTGCTTTGGTGTGGATTTTTCACTTAGTTAAGGTGAAATCGGAGGTGGAATTAAGTTTCTTACAAAATTCAAATTCGAGTTCAGGAAACCCACGCAGTGTTGCAGCCCTGTGTAAGGCGTTGCGACACCAACGATGTTCTTTGTGAGTGCTCAGATGAGTGACACGCGGTGTGCCGCTGCACTACTAAGGCAAGATCGCTGTGTTGATACTATTGTTACATGTACGCCTCGTGAGCAAACATTGAGGCACCGCTTCATCGGTGTTTGTAACTTTAAATCAATGGAGAGTATTGAAAACTAATTCAAAGTTAGTGTCAAATATTTAGTGTGACTAAAATTAAGGAAGCGGGTGTCATGAATTTTGTGGTGTTAGTGATTAATGTTAAATGAGTTGTGTGTTATATGGTTTAATGATATCTCATAAGATTTTATCAGTCATCTCATATTTATCATCTGTTGTATCTTTCAAACAACCAACGGCTTCTTACTTACATAAGATTGCATCAGCTATCTTATATAAACCATATTTTTTGCTAATTCTAATAATATCATGCATTCATACTCTCATACATTATGTTCTACAAATTTTATCTTTATAGATTTTTATATCAATGCTTCATCATGCTTGTACAAATATAATATCAAAATTAATAATAAATCCTAATAGGTTTGTGATATAGTGTCTACACTCAAAATATTGAAAAATGGTATTTTATTTACCGTATGATCTTTGTCACATAAACCAACTATTTTATGGTTAATAGCGGGGTATTAATAAGTTTATATGTAAACAACTATTTGGAAAGTTGATTTTAAAGAGACTCTAATTAAGGCTCCATTATGTCTGATTTGTATATTTTAGGCCTTAAATTCTAATTGGGGTTTAATTAGTATATTTTAGAATATAATTAATATATATATATTTTTTTTTTTCATATGTGATTTTTTATTAATATAAAATTGACAAATTTTACATCACAACTCCCGAGCCATGGGGTCACGGGACGTTGTGGGATCACTATTAAAAAGTTCATTGTCATTTTTATCGAGTCTTTTTGGTTTGGGTTCCATTTCTCGAAATAGAACCCAACTATTACTCCTAAGGTTTTAAAAAAGATTATGATATCGTTATTGTTGTAGATTCATAGGAGTTTGCAGACTTTGAGCCGATTATTGAGCATATCATTCCCAACAGAAAGAAAACTCATCGTCCTTAAGCTAGGGGCTTCTTTTATTATATTTGTACATATATCATAGTTTTCAAAACCCTTATTTTGTGATATATCAAGTTGAAAATCAAAGCATGTTTTGTCTTACAAAATGTCAGTTTTATATATACACACACGATGATTTTACATGTTTATTTTTGATATACTTTGTATTTCTTTTGATATTTCATATAGAGTATCCGGTTATACTGTGTCATTTGTTTGATGTACACGTTCTATCGAGCGAAAAGACGCTTGTTCGTTACGCGCGACATTAGTGTTGGCAAAGCTTACAATCTTGGGTGAATTTCCAAACTTGGTCCATAGTATTTGTTTGTGCCGCAATGGGTCTTCGAACATTCATTTATCTTTGTTGTGCACCGATGTGTAAAGGTCAGTGACCCGACCTTATTTTCACTTGGATTATTTTCTACCGAAAAACGACGGTAGCTCTATTTTATGTATAACAATGATATAGTATATAGCATTGTTTTCGCTAGTTACTTCATCGATGATTCATAGAACGAGTTGGTCTGGTTTGTTTAGAAACAAAAACATAATGATATCAACTAACACAGTTTAGAGTTGGTCTGGTTTTTTTTTTTTTGTAAATTCTAAATAAAAAAACCCATGACTTGCGAATATTCTAAATTAAGAACCGAGAGTCCTAATCTACATACACAACACAACAAAAGATGTGATGGCTTGAAGATGGTAGGGCAACTGGGCAAGGGATGGTGGAAGCTTTAAGGTTGTGGGGTTTGGGGAGCAGCAACCCACCCTACACCTTTTTCCTTTTGCTTTTTCTTTTTCTTTTTCTTGTTTTTAAAAGAGTATTTGTCCAAGTTCGGCCTCCCCTCGTGTCTATGTGACAAAAGATAAGGACAAAATGAAATGAAATCAATATGTCTAATTGAATATTGGATGAGGGTGGGGACACGTTGGCAAAGGAATCTAAAGCTTATCGTGTCATCATATTTCACCCGTTACCCAAAAACTCTCAACATTTAATTACAAAAATACAGTATTGATTAAAGAACACGTTAATCTAAACCAATTTAATCCACCCTTTAAGTAATAATTATAGAGAAAAACAAGTATTCCTTCCACGTTCTCGAGTCAGTCATATGCACAAGGTCCAAACACAATAATTAATCAACGACAAAGTCCCCACGTGATCATTACAAGGCGTGGAAGATTGGAGATAAAAAACACATATCTAATTAAAGACTTCTTGATAATACACGTCCCACTAAAACAAGATTGATTCTCATAAACACTCGTAAGTTTGGTTGACCATGAACGTCCTACATGAGTTTCTTGAGGAGCCGGGGAACTCCAATAATACATGTTACAATAATTGAGTTCTGCAGTTTGGTTGAGTTCGAATCCGAATCTGGGAATGAGTTCTGCGACTCGCCTTCTCACTCAAACTGACTCAGATGATTCACAAACTCACCTCCCATCCCTTGATTCCGCCATTGAAGACTGTATTGGAGAGCTCGGACGTGCTCAGTTATTTCAAGCCGTCCTCGTCTCTTTTGCATTGGTTTTCGATGCGCAACAGACCTTCATCTCCGTCTTCTCCGATGCCGTTCTGCAGTGGCACTGTACACCCCTTGCACTTGCCGAAGACCAATGCCGTTCCTCCTCTGACGTCTGTAAACTTCCCAAGAACTCTTGGGAGTGGGATCGTCCGGCGCACGCTTCTGTCATATCCGAATGGGGATTGAATTGCCAAGGATCTTTCTTCGTCAGCCTGCCGACGTCGTCTTTTTTCACCGGATGTCTCGTCGGCGGCTTCCTCTTCTCTACTCTCGCCGACTCCGTGCTTGGCCGTAAAAACAGCCTTTTTCTTTCCTGCCTAACGATATCCATCTCCGCTCTACTCACAGCCTTCTCTACCAACATTTGGATCTACACCGCCTTGCGATTCGTCTGTGGATTAGGCCGCGCAACAATCGGAACGTCCGCGCTCGTCCTATCAACAGAGCTCGTCGGAAGAAAGTGGAGAGGCCAAGTCGGCGTCGTCGGATTCTTGTGCTTCACTCTCGGATTTCTATCCTTACCTGCGTTAGGTTATACATGCAGGGCCTTGTCTTGGAGAGCTCTCTATTTATGGACCTCAATTCCAACTCTCTTCTACTCTTTTCTGGTTCATTTTACGGTTTACGAATCGCCAAGATGGCTTCTAGTCCGAGGGCGTAAAGAAGAAGCAGTAGCTATTCTCCGGCGAATGTCGTCCACTAAAGTGAGCTTTTCCGGAATCTCAATGGAGCCAGAAACGTGGAATATAAACCCCTACTCCAACATTAAAATCCTTTTCCAGAAAAAATGGGCGTTCCGTCGGCTAGCGGTGGTTATGTTGATAAGCTTCGGAATCGGAATGGTGTACTACGGAATGCCATTGAGTCTCGGAAATTTATCCTTCAATTTCTACTTGAGCGTCACCTTTAATGCTCTCTCAGAGCTACCAGCATCTCTTATAACCTTCTTCCTCATCGACAAAATGAACCGGAGAAGCTCCATCCTATGGTTTGCTGTTCTTACCGGAGTTTGCAGTGTGATGTCTGCCATGAAAGGACAGGTGTGGGGGAGGTTTCAGATTGGGTTAGAGCTGGTGTCTTTCTTCAGCGCTTGTACGGCGTTCAACGTGTTGCTGATATTCGCAATCGAGTTGTTTCCGACGAGCGTGAGGAACTTAGCTGTATCAATGGTGCGGCAGGCACTGGTGTTGGGGGGAGTGTTCAGTCCGATGATTGCAGCGGCGGGGATTGAAGAAGAGGGTTTGTCCTACGTGGTGTTCGGAGTTGTTATAGGGTTAAGTGGGCTTTCTGTGATGTGTTTGCCGGAGACGAGGGGGAAGCCGACTTGTGACACCATGGAAGAAGAGGAAATTAAGAATTTACGTTAAGACTAGATTGAAATATTCAACGTGTTTTTTTTGTTATAATGTCATGTAAGTTTTCCACGTCACTTATATTCTACGTATTTCGTGTTAACTCACGATCCAATTAAGTGTGGCAACATATAGGGTTTTGGTCATGTCACCACCAAGAGGGAGGCCTAACAAAAACACTGGAGCCAGGCAATATGATTCTCGAAGACGGCCAGATCGCCTAGCTCAATGGTAGGTTGATAGCGGAAGTCTTGACATAGAACGAAGCTCAAATCCCAAAATAAGAACCAAATTAAAACAAACAAAATAACAATTTCCCAACTTTATCCAATTTCATCAACAAGGCCATGGAAAAAGAACAGCGCATACCCCAGAAATTTTCCATCCCAAAAACAACAGCAAAATGGAGACCAAAATCAAACCTCGCTCAACTCATTCTGGTAAATTCGAAGTATAGACAACCCTACAACGAATTTAAATCCAACACTCGGCAAAACAGAATTCAACAACAAAATCCCTACAAAAATCCAGATTGGCCCAGAAACCCCAAACAGGACATAACCCCTCGGGTTATCAACAATACACCCGAGAGGAAATCATCAACACAGCAGAATTCAAAGCATATTTTTTTTTTCTACCATACAAACTCCATCACCCATCCAGAAATCAAAAACAGAAGCAATTAACCATCCGTGAACCGAAGAATCAAAACCCCCAAAATTTCAATCTCACCGAGGGATACGGACCTCAACCAGAGAAACGGAGGAAGCCCAGCTCGACCCTGCCCCCTGGAATGCTTCCGGTCTGAGCATCGTTGCCGCCCGCAAACGACAGCTCCGGTCAGCACGCCATCCTCACGCTCGGAATCGAAACAGAACCGGAATCCAAAATAAACGGAGCCCTCACTGGAATCAAAACACAAATCGGGCGCTCGAAATCACTCACCTAAATCGAGAGATGACGGAAGCTCAGCTCAGAATCTCCTCGGCTGGAGCTTCACCGTTGCCCGCGAAGGACAGCTTCGAGTTCGCTTCGCCCCTGCAGTCGTCGGCCGAAGTGACGCTCCTTCCCTGCTCAGGATATCCTCGAACGGAAACGCACACTCGCCCGCGCCATTTCCGCTCGAAATGCCCGTACAGAGTTGCTGTCGCCGGTCCTCGCCTCGCAAACCTTCCTCTCCCGCTCACGGTTTACAGAGGATGAAGGAGAATGAAGAATTAGGCTTCCTCTCCTTCTTAACACTTCTAATCAAATAAAAATTAATTAATAATTATGATATTATATATATTAAAAATATATATCCTATATTACATTATCTCAAATTTAAAATCTGATTAATCTCAAACACCCACGAAAAATGTTTTTTTATTCAAAATAATTTATCAAAAATATTTTCAAAAATAATTTTTTGCTTAGAAAAACTCAATTTAACCGTTTGATGGAAAAACTCACGTGTCATCGCGCAATAAAACTAGTCAATTCTTTACATTTGACCCAAAATACGAAAAAAAATTTAAAAATCTCAAATTTTTAAAATCATTTAAAATCATTTTAAAATTATTTTAAAATCTTAGATTTTACAATCTACCTACTATATCCAAATTGACAAGGATTGCCAGAGAACATAGCTCCGAGCCAACACGCCGACCTATCAAATGGAAAGGTATTAGGCGAGTAAAACTCATCGACGGACAATTTTCCAATCTGTGTGACTAAATATCCTGATCATGTTTAGGGATTTGAAACCCAAGGAGCGTGTCATTGTCACATCTTGGTTCACATTTATTTTTTTTTTAGCCATATAAAAATTTTTCTTTTTAAATTTATTTAAAAACATGTGAAGGAAAAAACAGAGTAAGCAGAAGCGGAAGTCAAAAACGATTTCAAAACATACGTTCTCCACATTAACAAAGCATTCATAGTTAACAAAACCATTTACCACATTTAAAACCGTTTAAAGTCATTGAAACACTTTAACACTCTTTATTTAATTTAGTGAGTCATAACCCTCAAGGTCAGCATGCGCTAATATGTTTTACAAAAAGGGGGTGTTACAGAGCCGTTTTACACTTCGAGGGGAGTTTTTCAACCTTCGATGTCATCTCTTTGTTCAAGAAATCTGAAGAGAGATTTCGGAAAGGGTATGGTCGCTTTGAGAAAGTTGAAACTTTCGCTCGGAAATCGAATAGGAAAACTTCAAAATTGTTTGCCCTAGCAATGGACGTCCTTTCAGTTTATATAGATGCAGTTGAGGGACATCCGTTGTGGGCTGAGGAATGTCTGTTTTAATATGGGGACGTCCATTGTAAACTGAGAGACGTTAATTTTAAGTTGAGGAACTTCCTGCTTCCGTTCCTTGTGGGCAGAGGGACGTTCATTTTACGATGGGGACGTCCGTTGTAAGTTGACAGACATCTGTTTTAAGTTGAGAGATGTCTGTTTTAACATAGAGACATCCATTTTAAGCTGAGGGACGTTTGTTTTAAGCTGAGAGACATCTGTTTTAATTGAATAATTTGTCATTATTCATTAAACACAATGCTAAAAGATACAAGTTCCAATACAATGATTCATACAAGTTCCATTCAATAATTCATACAAGTTTCATTCATCATTAAAAATTAAATACAGTCAATAACAATGTTACTGTAACATAAAGTTTTAATTCAATAATTCATTGTTAAACATACAAGTTCTAATTCAGTTCTAATTTATCAATAAAAAAAGTATACAACTTCTAAGTCATCACTCATCACTCATCACTACTGTCTACTCACTGCGTTCGACTGGTTCACTATCTCCATTAGTTGATGTAAGCTCTGCAAAATATAAATTCAAAACAAATTATGTCAAAGATATTAATCAATAAAAGGAATATAAATAGAAAAGAAAAATATGAAATACACTTTAATCAAATTTATCAATACTATCAACTACATCTTTTAAGTTGATAGATTGATGTTTTGATGATCGAATCTAGCTTTGAGTGCAAATAAGCATCTCGACAGTCTTTGGTAACAAAAAACTACGAAATGAATCAATTACATGTCCTCCACTAATAAAAGTAAACTCTAAAGCAACTGGGACGTGTCCCAAAATTCTCAAGGAACACTTGATTAAAAATCTGCTCAATAATCTGTATTTCTCTGTCCACAAATATTCAAACGGATATAACTTCAAATCCACACGTGAACTTTAGTTAATTTTTGGAGATCACAAAAATAACGCAACCAGGCAAATCGTATCAAAATTTAAATGTAAAATCCACTCAGAATCTCAAGTTATGATCAGAACAACACAACCCCGAAAATCTAGGGTTTACCCGGACAGATCTGACAGCCTGTATTCAAACGGCAATAACTTTCTCTGTATACATCCAAAAATTACCAAATTTGGAGGGGAGTAACTTGACTAATTATAGAACAAATCATCAGAAGGAACAAAGTCAAAAAGGCGTGCGTAAGGGCTTTGAATTTCAGTCGCAATCGCAAAGAAACAGCAGCCTCAAATCCAGAAACAGATTAGCGATAACAAGAAATCCACTAAAGAAACGATTTTAACATGAATCCTTCAACAATTCTCAACATATAAGTTAGTCACAACCTGTTAATAGCATATTAGAACAGCAAGAAACCAGAACCACTTGCAAGAACTTCAAGAAAACCAAGATGAGAACCGTGGAGTCCACTATCCTCCTATAACGTGAGAGGGACGAGTTGTTCGGTTTGATCAAAGATCAAACACTCTCCAAGGGATCTAGCGTTTCTCCTACCTCTACACTACAGAGACGCCACCAGAGTGATGCTTGGAAGAGGTAGTAACCCTTCCAACTTGCTCAAGAAACGCCACAAAGAGCACCAAGTTCGGGTTGAAGGGGAGGAAGTCCGTGAGGGGGGGAGACCGCGCGGTGCTTCTCTTCAAAATCCAAGTTTCTTTTCTAATTTTCCAAAGTGTGTTTCATTCAGCAACAAGGGGTATTAAACCCTAGGGCTTACAATATAAACAAAAGACTAAAATGCCCTTAACAAGTAAAAATTTGGGCATGAGGGCGCGGTTTACATGCAAACCGCGCACCTCTCAAAATTAGCTCACAAAACATAGAATTCAACCAAAATAAACATCAACACCACAAAGTTCAACCACAACACATCCTAAATATAAAATTGAAAAGTAGATAATGAACTAATATGTAGATGCATTGCAACCTTTAAGGTGGCCCAAAGTTGGAAGAAGAAATGAAATCCGTTGGATGTGAACTAATCCAAGTAATGGCATGAAACGGTCTTCCTTTATCTTCATGAGTCGTCTCTTCCGTAAAATCCCATAATTTAGGCTTTCCTGCAAAGAAAGAATGAGTTAGGGATGAAATAAGTCTCTTGGCTCGAGCACGCGTCATTGGACCTCGGTTCACATCAAACTGTTGAAATAGAAATAGTCAATCCATCTCTCGCCATTTTACCTAATATTGGAAATTTCAACGAATTCACTTTCTACCATGTTAGAATATCTTGTGTGCTTGAAAAAACTTCTAACCTTTCAGATAAATATTGATCGACTTTAGTTTTATTATTTGAAACATCCTGCTCATTGTGACGGTTACACAACATCTCTTTTATAATGGGTCAAACTACTACTTTATCTTGTCCATGTACTTGATGATGATGCTACAACACTTATAATACAATTATCTTCTCAATTTTCAAAACTCAAATCAGATTTATACTGAAGATATAATCTGTCAATCAAAATTTCTACTTGACTCACCAAATCATTTGCCTTGTCATTATCAACTAACATGGTAAAACAATACTTCAAAAACTTTGTTTTACATCTAGGATCTAATACAACTACCACATACATGAATAAATTAGTTTTATCACAACTTCCGCAATACTTATCAAACTTTCTTTACATTCCAATAGTCATTCTCTTCAATAATGCATTATCACATTGAGTGTACTTTTGGATAAACATTTTCAAATTACATACTGCACTAAAATAAATATTCAAAGTAACATGGGAGGAGGCCGAAACAGTTACAATTGTATCATAAAAAAATTTTACGAACTTGATAAGTTCTCTAACATGCACTCAATTTTCCTATCTTAACTTCTCAAAAGCTTTTTCAAAATTTTCAACACTTTCTAACATTAAATATGTAGAATTCCATCTAGTAGGCACATCAAGACAAATATTACTTTTGCATATGATTTTAACATTTTCAACACAATTTCTAAAATGTTGCAGCCTTGCAAGTGAAGATCGAATGTACTTCACAACTCTACATACTCTCGTGATAGACTCTTGATGATCTTTTAACTCATCACAAACAATCAAATTCAAAATGTGCGCAAAGCATCGCACATGAATGTGTTCCCCATTCAAAACTAACTCATCTCAATTTTGAACATTTTTTATCAAATATGAAATTACAACATCATTTGAAGAAGTATTATCGACCGTAATAGTAAAAAAAATTTCAATTCTCCATTCAAACAAGCATCTTTCTACTTCTCCAACAATGGTTTCTCCTTGATGATTCGAAATCAAGCAAAAATTAATAATCTTCTTATGCATGGTCGAATCACTATCAATATAATGAGTAGTTAATACCATGTTACTCAAATTTTGAATGGAAGTCCATGTATCGGTAGTCAAGCATACTCGTTGAGATGTCTCTCTAAAGTATTCTTTCAACTTCATTTTTTCTTTCTCATAAATACTAATAATATCTCTTGCAATGGTAGCTCTAGAAGGGACGACAAATTTCAGTTGCACATATTGAGAATATGATCTAAAACCCTCTCCTTCAACAAACTTCATAGGCAAGTTATCAATAGTAATCATCTTTGCAAGTAGTTCTCTACAAGTCGCAACACTAAAACATGATAGATTTGGTCTCACATTATCCATATTTTAAAAGCTTAAAGTCTTTTGCTTCTTATCAACATTTGCCAATATTTTTTTACAACTACGAATGTGTTTTTTTAAGTTCGATATCTCATTTTTTGATGCATGGCATGCATATGACTATGAACAATGATTTCATTTTACTTTAGGGTTGCTAAGATCAGTACTTTTAATCCTAGTAAAATGATCCCAAACTTTTGATTTGTTTCACTTCGTTTGACCAAAAGCAGAGTTAGAAATAGGACACTCTACTGTTTCATTAATGTTTTCCATCCTAGAATCAGTAAAACAAGTAAACAAGTGACTAACCTTCTTGTAGAAGCGTAGATGGAAGAGATTCTTCTAGCCTTGCATTGTTGTTGTGGGCTTGTTGTTCCTTGTTATGTTGAGAGAGTCGACTGTTGAGTGTTGAGGGCTCAAAGTGAGTGCTCGAGGGTGAGGCTATAAGCCTATTATGATTTCTGAGACTTGAGAGAGCAGACGAATTCATGGTCGTTGGATGAGACTCATGAAAGAGCGGATGAATTGTTGGCTGTTGAATGAGCGGGGTTGGACGTCCGTCAGTGATGGGGATGTCCAATGAAGGGATAGTTGTTGGATAAAAGAGCGGACGAATTGAATCAATTGATGGTCATTGGATGAGACTTGAGAGAGCAGACGAAGTGATGGCCGTTGGATGAGACTCATGAGAGAGTGGACGAATTGTTGGTCGTTGGATGAGCAAGGTTGGACGTCCTTCAGTGCTGGGGGACATTCTTCTGAAGCTAGGTGATGGACGTCCTTCAAGAGTTGGGGACGTCCATCAGTGTCGTGAGTGGACAGCGATGACTATGAGCGCGCACTAGTGTCGGTTCGGTTCGGTTCAGTTAGTGTCGGTTCTGGATATATTAAATCGAACCAATAAGTTTGGTTTGTACAAAATAGAATCGAAGTTTGGTTCTGGAGGTGTTCAAAACCAACGTAATTTGGACCGATTGATCGGTTCCGGTTCGGTTCCTCAATTCCGATTATATTTTGAACACCCCTTGTTTCGGCGATATGTTTTGTCCCTATTTTTTTTGTCATAGTATTTTAATTTTATTTCTTGGTGAGGACTTAAGTACTTATTTAGGTCTATAAAGAATTATTTGGATTGATGTTTAGACATTTGAATTTGATGCACAATACTTATTATTTTTTTGCTATTATTTCTCGTAATCACCCTGTAGAATTAAACCCATCTCATGTGGACTATGGGTACAAACCTAGGTTTAAGCTAGACGGTTGAGTTCCCTATGAGAATTGGGTTGTTCGACCCGCCCCTAATCATGACACATTATCTAACTAAGCTCATTGGGGCCGAGACTTAGCCCATTAAACAACTCATTTTGAGTTCAAATCAGCGTCGGGGCTAGTTTCTTGGTCTGCTTCTCAGGGAGATATCTTTCCACTAGTTTGGGCTAAGACTGTTGCTTGTCCCAACACTCATAGTGACCAAACAATATTGTAAAAGAATTGTTCAAATATATATATACAGTAATTTAATCTTTTTAAATAAAAATGGTTGCTTCTCTTTGTTCGTATTCAGTGTCGTCGAACAATGAACAGTCGCACAGCTGGCCTTCGGTGACAACTCAGAGGACATTTGATGGTAAAATATAATAGAAAATTAATGAAGGAATAAAAACTCCTTAATTAATAATATATGGATGCAGTGTTGGAACTGAAGACCCTTCTCTTCGTAATGACATAATAACGTCGTCGTATCATTATCCTTACAGATAAACCTAATGAATTAACCACCCAAAAAAGGATGGACAAGCTAAAAAAATCCAATAGCCTAAAGGCTTAAACACCAAAACCAATCGACCCTCAAAGCCCCCCTTCCAAAAAACAATGAAAGAGGACAAAACCCAAAACAAAAAAAATCAAATGCAGTGGACCCATTATCTTATGAGTTGTTGCTAAAATAATTTCTGTTCTATGAATCAAATCTACGTATTCTGTGAGGGCTTTGTGTGTTAATGTGTGAATGAATGTATGTGTCTGTGTTAAAAAAGGTAACTCAGTAGTGCTGCAATGGAAGCTGAGAGCTGGAGTTGTCTTGAGAAGAACATAGGGAGAAAATCTCTTCTATTGTCCCATTCATATAATCTCTGAATTTATCGTACGACGTGTATTCCTCTATGGTTTGATCGTGATCTGGAAAATCCTCAAGTTCTAATGGCGAATAAGGGAGTTGGTTCTGCAGACTTGCATAATTTGGAGTTCGAAGATCCTGCATTGTGAGAAAAAAATAGTATAAACAACTACTGTTAAGCCTCTGAGAGAGAGAGAGAGAGAGAGAGAGAGAGAGAGAGGTTTCTATCAGTCAAAAAGAGTTCATTGAAGATGATGAGCAAAGCCATTTAGGTCACCATAAGAAATTAGTGGCAGGGGTAAATCTTTATACAAAGTTAGTAGGGTTTATTTTACTTGGACTTTCCTTACCGAATCATAAAGAGATGACTAAAAAGGGCATGTTTTTGTGGACCCAGAACCAAACTATCAGTCGTAATCACAAATCCCATTAATTCTATTGCTTTAAACGCAACAATTGCAGGAGAGAGAGAGAGAGAGAGAGAGAGAGAGAGAGAGAGAGAGAGAGAGTGATTCCGTAAGTCTGTCTGTAAAAAATAAAAATAAAAATGTTATTTTGTACCTGCATTGGGTTTGATGAGCAGTCTGCTCCAAGAAAATAGAAATCGGAGACGCTGGTCCCTTGAGTAACTTCAGAGGACGACGCATCAGAAATAGGAAATTTTGCAAATTCAAGAATGGAACTGTCTTGTTCATTTTCAGTCCCACATCTTGAAATTTCCAACCCATTGTCATCGTCCCCTAATAATTGATCTTGGTCTTTCAGATCACTCGAAACTCGTTTTGATTTCGCCATTTGGAGTGCTGTTTTCTTGAAAACTCGACACAATGCATAAGAATCCTGTACTTGAAAATGACATAAACCAGAATTAGGCAAGATCTGGTTAAGAAATGAGATGTAACAGTGCATGACTTGTCCTTGAAAATACTTATAAAATTGAGAGATTGAATTGAATTATGTTTTTTGATACCTTTAAGGATGATGTCGGAGAAGAAGCAGTCCCACTAACGGAATGAATAAGCCGATACTCATGCATAACCCAATTAGTCCTGATCCCATGAGGAGCTCTTCCTTTATAATACACCAATGTCTTCTTCATCCCTACCGGAATCTTATTAGAATTCACCTGCCGGTCTTTCCCCGTTGCTTTCCAGTATCCCGCTCCGGTTGCCCGGTTCGTTCTCGACCCGTTCGGATACTTTCGATCCCTAGGGCTGTAGAAGTACCACTCCATATCCTTGCTTGGTAAATATGACTTTTCTGATCATATAATTATAGGTTCTTTCTTCAATCAAATGACAAAACAAAAAACAATGATTAACAACGTTTAAGAACCTGGTAATTCCCATGGTTCGCATTTGTAGAGGTCAATCTCCGGAATAATCTCGAGGTCAATGGTACGGCCACTGATTTTTCTGTCCAAGTAGTAAGCAACAAGCTCTTCGTCTGTAGGATGGAACCTGAATCCAGGAGGAAGAGTGGTGGGTGCCATCCGATGAACCTCTGGTCTACTTAAGAGAGAAAAAAGAAGATGGTAGACGACATCAAACTACAGCCGTATATATAAGCGACTGTAGGAGAATCAGATGGAAAAGAACAGCCCTCGCGTAACCACTATACTACGCAGCTGCCATTGTTAAGCGGAAGGAAGAAGGAAAGGAGGGTGGTAGATTGGTAAATAAAGGGGAAGGATGAGGTTAGAAGAGTAAAGAGATTGCTTTAGTGGCTTTAGTCGAGACTGGAAGAAGGAGATTCCATGAGTGAGGGTTTGTGTGAAAAGACAGGAGGGTCTGAGAGAAGCTTCAACACTTTAATGGCTTCTCCTCAAGCTTCGCAAACTAACAAAAGACAAAAAGAAGACAACGTGGGCCCGACCACCGACCACCTCAAATCCTATGGCCGTCGGCTGAGGCTCCCAAACTCTTTTCGGTCTTTCAATATAATAATCTAATCATATGGAGAATGTTCAAATCCTTATATACATTTTTTGCCCTTATAATCATTAAGAACTTAGTAAAATGCTCGAAAATTTAGTCAAAAACCGTAATTTCTTGCCCTCTCTTTTCTTGTAGGGCTCCGAATGGAAGATTAGATTTCAACTCATTTGTCACTTCAAGACATTGATGTTTTGTCTGAACTTTGGAATTTCTATTTGTTTGTAGTGATTTTCCTAACTTTTTATGACGTTAGAAGGGTGTTTAGGGCTTATGCTTCATTGTATATGGTTTAAAATAATGAAACTAGTCAAGTTACATTGCCATGGAAGTATATGTATACTTTCCTCTTGATAATTTTACATGTTCTACTCGATATAATTACTTTGAATTTATTTTCAATTTTTACTCCAAAATATATTATACTAGTTTAAAAGATGATATTACTTATGAATTACTCATCTTATTTTTTGGGTTAGACCTACACTGTTTATTCTGATCTTATGCCATTTTAGGCCAGAATGAGACAAGCCACCACAATTTTTGTGGGCTCTAAAGTTGTGCTTAGACCGAATTATATGATGTTATTTCACAATCTTAATACAAAAGTGTCTTAAAAACAACAAAGACATGAGTTTGATCACTTAATAAGTTGCAATTGTCACGCCCCAAAGGGAATTTAATACAGAATAGGAAACAACTCGACCCAAAAACAAATTTAGTCATCCGATCCTTTAACTTATTTACTTAACAAGTAACAGAAGACTTAAATGAGAAAATAAATAGTCAAGATCCAACAAAACTGGTATAACACATAAGTTCAATGGTGATACCAGATAGTGTAATAATATAAGTTCATAAATAAATGTGTCATAAAAATAAATAACAAAAATTTTATTACAAGATTAAATTAAGTTCCAACCTCACAGATAGAACTTTCAAAGGGAAATAAATACTAAAGTAGAAACTTGCCTAGCTCACTCCTATGTCGGCTATTGGAGATCTTCCAAACTTAAATCTGAAGGAAATGTTATTGAGGTGAGTCGACTAAACTCAATAGGGGTAAAGTTCTACATTTAACATTTAGAACCATGAGAAAAATAAGGAGCATGTCATATATTATACCATTAGTATAAAACAAACAGTAGGGAAAAATATTACAAAGCATTCCACTATAGTGAGGTACAAACATAAAATAAAGCCCCTACTGTACAATATGAAAAGCCTAATGAAAATAGAGCTGTTCATGGACTCTAAGCACACAATATCATAGGCATATGTAACGACGGCGATACTCGAAAATCGTTAAAACTACAAAAATAAGAAACTGATCAAGTTTAGAGTTTTGCGCTCAGGAACATGGCACAGTCACGTATCTCATTACTCTAGTTAACACAAACAAACACATCCTCCAATGGTCGAATGTGCGTACAAAAAACAAAACTCCATTACGGGTCGATCAAACTTGGTTCACTAAACCAAGACAATCAATGAATGTGCATGCTCGAATCAAAACAAATTCAATGAAAATACATATATATAACATGAAAACCAACGAGCCATAAAAATGGACACGTCTTTTTATATGAGATCACGTCTCAAAATAATATTTTAAAAATAATGCAATGTTTGAGATAAAAATAAACTCCTACCTCACAGTGGTCTACCAACAATCAAGACTCAAACCAAACCAGGAACGTCCAATAATCTGTTGAGTTCAAACTCAAAACCTCGGGATCTAAAGATAATCATATTACAAAATTAAGATTGAAATATCTCATTTTAATTCCAAACTTCAGGCTTAAGAAAATTATTCGAGAAAGATCGAGTGTAAGGCCCAAAACAGTTCCAAAATGGGTTTTGAAACAACCCAAAAACAATTGGGTTAAAAGTCCAAAATGGGCCCTAAATAAGGTATAACCCGTGACTCAAATAAAAAAGACATCATCCCAAAACTGGGCCTGAGCCACGACCCCAAATGGCTAAGCCATGGCTCAGCCTGGCAGAGGGGCTAGGGTTGCAGCCCTACCTGGATACATCACGGCCCAGCGCCTTCTTCCCTGATGTCGGCCACATTTTTTCCTTGGATTTACACGTTTTTCTTACAAATAGAGATCCAAAATAATCTACAATATATTGGGTTATGACTATAACACAATTTCGTCCATTAAAACAACAATATTTATCTAAAATTCAATTCTTTACTTAAAATCAACATCCGAATTACTCAAAGAAAATCCTAATTTCAAAACATGGATGATCGTCTGTAAGGATTTAAGATTTACCTCATGAGAACGTCCAATTCTTCAAAATCGTCGAGCGCCAATTCGCATCAACTCAAATGACTTTCAGAATACTAACCTAAAAAGAAAAGAAGATTTAAGTTTTGATTGTTCTACAAAATTTTTATCACAACGAGGGAAATAATTCCAAAATCAGCAATTTTTGGGATTTTATATTTTTATGAGTAAATTTTTCACTTTAATCGTAGTCAATTTATTTTGTGTTGACCAGGTCTTTGCTGCATATCATGGACCTTCGGCCACATGTGAGGGTTTGGTCAAATGGTCAACTAATCAAACCAGAGAGTGAACCTCGTTATTTTTCCACCTAATTTATGTTCATGGCTTCCCGATGTCTGACTTTTGTGAAGAAACTTCGCAGGTACGTCGATTTCTATCTCAGTCTTTCCCATTCAATTTTTTGTTTTGAGTCGGTTTGGTTTCAAGCTAAGAAACCCAAATTCTTTGGTTGTTTCTGTATTATTGTTGTAAATTTAGAGTTTATGCAGGAGTTTGGGTCGATTCGAGATGAGACTCGATGAAAGGGGCGTGTTTTCCTCATGGTTTCATGTTGGAAGCATTGTGCCCGGTCGATCACTACTGTGGGTCTGGTCGACTGCGGGAGTATTTTGAAATGTCTATGGATATCCTCAACGTCCTCAGCGTCCGCACAATGATGTGAGGTTAGACGTCCGCAGTACGATTCAGACGTATGTGGCGTCCCCAATACGAACTTGGCATCCACAAAAGTATGGACGTTTGTGGGAGTCCACAGACATCCACAGGAGCGTGGGTCATCATAATATGGTATGCATGGGATTTCTGCGCTTGGATCGAACGTCGGCACTTAGTTTTTGCTTCTGGTCTGGGCGACTACGACGGTCGTCCGCGGTACAATTCAGACGGCCATGACATCCCTTTTTGGGTCAAAATTTGTCACTGAGATGCATGCCATAGCTTCTTCCCTTTCGGTTTAGGTTGGTAGAATGCCGCTTGGTCTCAATTGATCGCAGTCATGTCTCTTCGACTGTTGTTGAGTTTTAGATGGCTGTAGGTGTGTCTTGTCAATCGCTATGAGGCTCCAGTTGACCGCATTCATGTTTTGTCAACACTGTGTGGTCCTGGTTAACCAAAATCGTGTGTTGTTGACAGCAGCTATAACTTTTAACCACTGTTTGATTTTCGTTTGGCCACATTTTAGTCTCATCAACTACTACCTTGTTCTGGGTGACTGCAACCATTTTTTGTCAACCCTGTGTGGTTCTGTTTGACTGTCATTGTGTCTTGTCAACATTAGCTGGTCCTGGTTCCCTGTAATCATGTTTGGTTGACTCCAGTTGTGTCTCATCGGTTGCTGTGTAGTTCGTGTCAACTATTGATTTTTTTGGTCGTCCGGTACTATGTCTTTGTCGACCGCACAGTGTGATTTCATAGGGTTTGAGTTTAGTGAACTTCACTTGGCTTCCTCAGCTATATCTTGTTTCCGGTCAATATGACTTCTCAATTCGATATGAAGTTTCATGTCGCTCCTTGTCTTGAGCTGGGAAGACTTGTGTTAGTCCTTCTTGTCTGGTTTCGAATCCCAATATGGTATTTGTGCTTTGTTCCTAGTGTTTATTTGGGTTTTAACACTGGTTTGGTTTTAGATTCCGATAATGTTTCTAGTTTTTGTGTCTGTTTTCGATGGCACATGCGGCGGGTCAGCTAGGTTCCTGTCGTCATTGAGGTAAGGATTTTATATTTTATTGCATTGTATTGCGTCATGGTTTTCAAAACTTTATTTTATAGGTTGTCACATATGAAAACCTGACGAGAACTATTTGCAGCACATTAGTTTTCATATTACATATGTATACGTGAGTTTTACACGTTTATCTTTACATGCATGGTATTTTATTGATTACTTTGTTACTGATAAGGGAGGATGAATCCTCTTGATACTTTCGACGGTCACTATATCAAAGGATCACGAGGCTATCCCAGCACAACTTCTACTATATGAAGATGCTTTGTTTGTACACTATGTAAAAATGAGTAAGAGGGCGGTGATAACACACTCTTTGGGTATTGAATCCCTAAATCTAATTATGGTGTATTTTTTTAAAGTTGTCATCACTGACTGGTTCGCCGGCAACCTCTGTGGTGCTGCTTGATCTTCGGATTGCCCTCATAGTTCTTCCTCCAAGTTCATGAGGTGTTGTCATCTTCGAACTGTCGTCTTTCTGTGTTTGTATCAGAGGAGTCTTTTAGTGATCCTCATTTTTCATGGATTCTTATTTATAACTTATGAAAAATGATGTGTGCTTATTTTACTATAGTTGGCTAAGTATCCAGCAATGTTTTGATGATTACCTCATCGGTGGATCGTGGAGCCTGTTTTGATGATAAAGAATGTTTTTGAAATGATTATAAACTCATGCACGAGTATGAAACTACATTTTTGCTTCAACATGGTTTTGATGAAAAAAGATAAAATTATTTTTTATGCATTGCATTTAGTATCAACTGCCTACTGAGTTAGTCACTCACCTAAACGACTCATCCTTCCTAGGTTCAGCTTGTGGCGATCAAGTGTAGTGTTCAAGGTGTAGTTACTTTGGATTTAGTTTCATATTTAGTGTTTCGTTTATTTTTTATTGGTGATGATTTATTTCTTTTTATTAGTTTATAAAAATTCGTCATATGATGTTGAATGGTTTCATTTCCTGCATAGTATTTTCCTCTATGTTTATTATTACATTATTTATAACTCTTGTTGATCATTATGTGGACTCTTGCTCATTTCTCTTAGGTTTGGGCTTTAAATTTTTGTTAAGAGTTCCGCTGACAACCTAGCCTTGGACGGAGTGATTGTGTAAAATTTGAAAATTTAAAAAAAAAACAGACAAACAAAATTTGAAATTTTAAAATTTTTTAAAACTCCCCTTATCTGGGGGGTTGTTGCCGAATATGGGAGTTCTCTTCCATATATCCTTGAAGCGGGGATAGGTTGATCCCCACTCTCACTTCCCTCTCCTTAAAAAATTTTCCTCCTTTCACAAGTTGATTCAGAGAATAACAATAGGAAGGGATTTCTTCTTCGGATTTGGTGTTTAGGTTCATCGCTAGGTGAGATACAATTTATGGACTTTTGTTTTCTTGGTGAATCTATGTCTGATGAGAAATTTATTTTTTGGTATCGAATGATTAACATCGACGTCGTATTATTATCAATGGTGAGACTATGTTTTTTGTTGCTAAGAATTCTATACTGAATTGGAACTGTTAGGTTTTGATAATGAAATTTATAAAAGAAAATCATGATTTGTGTGTGTTCTAGAAACCATTGTTGGATTGGAGGAAATTCTGACGTTTGGAGTTGAGTTGTGATCGGAAAGAACTAGAGTTCCGGCGGAATTCTAGCTGCCAAGCGACTCTAACTATCATGGGCCATAACCCATGGGCCATAACCCATAGGGGTGTGCATCCAGTGGTTTGGTTCGGTTTTTGTATGGAACCGAACCGAATCGCAATGGTATTGGTTCGGCCATCGTCGAACCGAAACTGAGTATTTAGTGTTCCGGAACCAAATTGAAACTTCAGTTCTGGTTTTCCCAACTTATTTATTTATTTATTTTTTCAAATAGCAAAATAATCTGCAAGATAAAAAGTTATCTGAAAAAAAACAAAAAACAACAGTATACCCATGGATCTTCCCCTAATTTGCGCAAGTCTGTCATTCCCAAGTCCCCCGATTTAGAGCAGACCTTGAACAGTATCGAATCCTCCACATCCTCATGCTAGATTTACTTTTAGACTTCTTCTCAATTTTAGGATCAGAAGGATGAAATACAAGTTAAAAGTGGAGAAGAAGTTTGTGGTAAATTTTCAATTTTTTCAATCTAATCTTCTACAGTTAAACTAACTGTATTTAACATAACAATAAGAAATTTCAAACTTCCATTAAAAACATTAACATGAAGAAAGGGGTAAAATAACCTAATTGGATTACTGTGAAATGTTGTTGAACACAAACTCATAAATCATTGTATTATGTGCTATGCGAGAGCTGAGAAAGAGGTGAGGGAAGTGGAACGACTATCTATTGTGCCCTCACTGCCGTGCCGACTGGAAGAGCCTCGCCCAAGGGAACGACGGTCGATAGAAGCTAAAGTCGAAGTCCCGGAAAACGAAACACTGAACTTAAGTGTTAGGAGTGAAGCGAGAGCCGATGGCCGAGAGGGAGCAACCGAGGCGAGTGCCGAGAGCCAAGAAACGAAACACTGAACAGGAGGGAGGCTGAGGGTTTACAACTGGCGAATGCGAGTCATGGCAAATTCTCATCATTCTTCAAGTTCGTAGTTCACACTTCACACACAACAGGTTCACACATTAAACAAAGTGAGTGTTTGCAATGCACTGTGCACTGTGCAGGTTTTTTTTAAATTGAAAATTTCATCTGTTCGGTTCAGTTATTTTTGGTTTTGCGAAAGGCAAACCAAAAACTTTGGTTTCTACAAAATTGAATCAAAAATTGGTTCTAAATTTTTCAAAATCGACCCGAATTGATCAGTTTTGTTGCAGTTTGGTTCTGCTCACCCATAACGACCCATGCCATTTTGGGCTGCGACCTAAGTTGTTTTTGGGTCGAGGCCTAGACTTTATTTTTTAACATAATTTAGTTTTTATATTTTACCCAAGTTTTTACCCAATCGTTCTTGAGTCGTTTTGGGGGTTGTTTTTTGTAATATCCCGAATTTTATAGTATGCATTGTCATAAGAATATGTTTAATTGGTGTTTAAGCATGTAGGTTGATGTATAATTATTAAGGTTATGGATTAATTGATATTTAGGATGGATTAAGAAAAACATAGATGGATTATAAAGATGAGAATGTTTAGTATATAAAATGTATATTTGGACAAGGTGCGGACATCCACATGTGAAAACAGGGGTCTGGAGTGAGTGTTCGGGCTTTGTGTATTTTTTTAAGAATGTATAAGTGTGGGCTTCCGCATTGGGGGCGGACGTCTGCATGTATATTAATGCTTCTGGACCAGACGTTCGGAAGGCAAAAACACAATCTAGTCTGGACAACAAGACTATAAACAATGTGAAATGGGGTGTTCTCGGATGGATTTGCAGTCATCCGGAAGTGGATTTGTGGTCGACTGAAAATGTGAAGAGTCACCAAAAAATAGAGTATATGTTATGTTTTTATTGGATGAAAAAGAGATTACTCAGCATGGATTTAGCTGAGACGTGTGACACCTCAACACCAACTTAATCACTACAGCTTTAAAGATTATTTCCTTGGAAGTAAGAGAGAACTTGGGAGAGAAAGAGAAAGGAGAGGAGAAACCGTGAGAAAGTGAGGGATAGAAGAAGGAGGAATCGTGGGAGATTAGAAGAGGAGAAGTTCTTGGAGAAAGAAGGAAATCCCTTAAAGTAGTTGTTGTCTCTCAACTTCTTCAAGAAATTTAAAGGTAAGAAATGAGTGTATGCGTTTGCCTTCGGGTTACATCACAAGAATTAGGGTTTTATGATTTTGAGGATATGTTGTTGTGTTAGAAGTTAAACTCTTTATATGATGGTTACTTTGAATTGAGGATATGTTGATGACATATGAAATTGTATGCATTCATTTATGCTCATACATCGTGGTTTTAAGATATGTTACGAAAATGATTTATCATGCACATGGTTTTTTAAGTAAGGAAAGATAAAGAAAATTAAAAGAAACATTGATAGAGGCTTTGGTGGACAAGTCCCCAATGATAGAGGTTTTGGATACTCGACTCCATTGATAGAGGATGTGGTAAACGTGATCCCCATTGTTGGAGGCTTTGAGTTGTGTTTCCAATGATAAAATAAAACAGAAAAGAAAAAAAAAAGGAAACGTAAATAGAACTGTATTATGTAAATTGCATCTTATGTTCATAATACGTCTCATTTCTTGCTAAGCATTAGGCTTATAGTTTATGTTTTGTGATATAGGTAAGCTTAGTAGAGAAAAAAAGAAAAGAGTAGTTGATGGAGGATTTACACGATGTGGATATTGTGCTGGCTGGACTAAATTGGAAGGGAAAAAGAAATTGTACATTGTTTTTAATTTTTGGAATGTTTTGTAAAGTGTTAAGGATTTAAAGAGGAAATTTTGTTTATGGTATTTCATTACGGTTATTTTCAAATGCTTTTATTAAGAAAAGTCTTCTACTACATGTTTTACAAAGAAAAAGTGTTTCAAATCTAAACGTTTAAAATGATAAGGAAAATCGGGTCGTTACAGTTTTGAATCGTATTAAGCTTCAAACCCTATCATTCTTGGGTCATCTTTGCTTAGCCTAGAAATTTAGATTTTAAATTTTAGAGTTTGAATTTTGATTTTGTAAAAATATTATGAATAGGTTCCAAGATTTAGGAAATTATTTGGACTTGTCTGATGTTGGATTTGTTGGATTGCTTATTATTCGGCTTTGGTATTGGTAGGCCTAAATTGACGTAGGGGTTATTTTATGTTAAGCATACATTATTTATTAAAATTTGAGATTTTACACATATTCTCGTATTGAATGATGTGCCCATATTTGACACATTGGATTTTTATAAAGTGTATGACTTTTTCGTTAACCTTGTTTAATTTAATGTTCAATTATATTTACATTTACTTTTATGCATTGTTGTTAATTAGAATAATGAAACAGCTGTATGTATCGTATCCTTTAGTGTAAAACTCTAAACCTGATCAAGGTCTTTTTGGCTGTTGCGATCGTCTGAGTATCGGTGTTGTTTAATTTTGTTATTTGCTCTATTGCTCGTTTTTACTTCCTTCATATATCGAGTTTAATTTAAAATAAAAGTTTTGGCATGCACACATCTTTCTATAATCTAAATGTCGAATATAAAATCTAATTTCTACTGAGTTTAATTGACTCACCCCAAATTTGACATCCCCTTTTAAGAAATAATCAAAGTGAATCACAGTTGACACTACAAGAGTATATTTGAGGAATTCACTTAACAACTTAGATTTTTTTTTCTTTTCCTAAGAGATTTAGCTTATTTTTTTGTGAAATTGGCAGTTAGAATTATTTTTATTTTTATTTTCACATAGTTTTTTACTTTATTTATTTTACATTATCTTAACGTCACTATTGAACCTTTATTTTGGGTCTAGTCAGCAAATAAAAATTTAAGTATTCCGCTACACTAATTAAGAGTTTAATATAATGGTAGAACGATTCGATCTGTTTTGGGTCGAGCCATTCCCCGTTCTATCTCGGATCCCCTTTGAGATGTGACAGATTTGGTCATCTTTGATGACCGAATCGTTCGACCCAACAAAAAAGATCCGATCGTTCAACCCGACATTTCTATTAGACTCATCTCCAAATCTTGATAACAATATTTACCAAATTCAGCGTTTTCGACTATACTTGGACAAAGACGTTTCCCTCCTTGTCTCTCCCGATGGAGAAGAGAAGTTATGGAGAGAGGAGGAGAAAAGTTTATTTAAAGAGAGAAATTTTCATCTTTAGCGTAACTCCTCCCTTAACGGGGTAAATTTTAATTTTCATTAAACTTATAATAATTCATTACCTTAAATTAAAAAAAGATTTTCAGTACTTGTTACATCAATAATTCCACCAAAATTCATCAAATAAGAGACATCAATCTAACCAAATACCAGGAGCAAAATGAAAACCCAGGAGAAAAGGAGGAAGTACTCTTCTAAAAAATAACACTTTTGTAGATTACATCGAATGTTCTTTGCTTGAGAAGGGATGGGGCCACCCCTACAGGCCTACACACTAGGCAAGGCTTCTACATAATGTGCTCCTTTTGCTTGTCGTTAATTTTGTTATTAAAAAGTGAACATTTTATTAAGTGGGGCTGAATAAATCTACCTGTCAAACTATCACAGCTCCCTACTTTATCTTTTTATTATTTTAATTTCATTTAAAAATTAAATTATTTTGCATGTTTTCTTGCCCACCAGCCCTTCCTTTTTCTTTTGTCTTCTTTGTTCGATTCAGTTCAGCTTTAGTTTCCTTTCCTGAAAATAAAATATCATTACATTTTCCGGAGGGAGAAGACACACCATCTGGCTTTAATGATTGCTGCTTCAAGATCATTGACTGACTGGGGCTATCCAGAGCTGTCAAACTGATATTCCTGCGTCTGGACAAATTTTGGGTCCGTAGAAACAACGATGAACTATGAAGGGTAAGTAAGAGTTTAATCAGAGAGATGGAAGGGCTTTTGTGATTTGAATTTACCCATTTGCAGATGCTTTTCAGAACATTATTCTCGAGTTACGTAGTGGACAGGGCCTAGTAGTAGTAGTAGCAGGTAAGCAGTGGTCTTTTTTGATGGGTGAGTCACTTGAGCCGTTTTACAACTCAGACGTGACTCAGTGTGATCAGAGATGGTACTGGTAGGGCAGGGTTTGAGGTCGAAAGACCCTTTTAGCAGTGGCTTCAAAATAACCTTGTATGAGACGCTCAAGGGGGGAAGCTTTTTGTGATGGGTGATGGTTAAAACAAAAGGAGAGATTATTACCAATCTTGATGAGATCACAACACCTTCGTTTCTTTTGCCTTTTTACCTTAATTTTGTTTGGGCCCATCGCCATCTGCGGTGGGCTGCCCCATCTCTGTCTGTCGTCGTTCTACCCCAACCATGATCAACCTTTCTCATCCTTGACTATCAATCAAGAGAGTCTCTCCCCACACTAATACATAGAAGAAGTCTCCAAAAATGTCTAAAATGAGCCTTGGGTCATAGCCACCAAATAATGGCATCACAATGCCCAGCATGATCAGAGCCGCATCTCCTAACTTTGGGTGCCCTTTTTTGCTCGACACATGAGCGATGCATGTGTTCCTAGCGCTATTACACTGACTCCTTGACGTCGAGAGATGAGAAATGCCGCAATTATGTGCAATCTGGAAAACTACCCAGCAGCACGGATCAGTGTTCTTCACAATCACAGCTTCAACCAATGGCGGGCACCGGGTGCTCGCTCCGTGTTGCCGACCTTGGGCTAAATTAGTCTTATCTTAAAAACCAGATCATTTTTTAGTTTCTCAACACTAATAGATGCACACGTACAATAACTTAATCTTGTGCATTATAATTGATAATTAACCATCAATTTCAAGTATATCCTTGAAGATCTTTGATAATATCGTAGATTGATGCTCCTAGATTAGCGATCTAATGGCAGAATTGTTGCGTCTTAAACAAAAATTCCTTCACTCTAAATGTGGAAAATAAGTGAGGGCCCATTAGGTCAGGCTAGTACACCATTAGCCTAGGGTCCACTTAATGAGACGTCACATTAATTTAAACGACTAAGGTCGTACCTTCTGGCAGAAGTGCGGGTTTCACAGAGTAAGAATTTTCGATGGTGATGTTGTCTTCGAAGAGACCGTATCGAACAACAAGACAATCGTACATCCTCCTTACATCCACCATCCAGCCTTTCAGGTCGCCCTTCGTTCCCATTATTTGCTTCTGATCATTGGAAGCTTTTCTTCTCCGACGTTCAATAGCTCAGAGTTTCTCATATTTGATGCATGAATTGCTCGATGACTATCTCCAGCTACGCAAACAATGAATACCAACTCAAAAAAGTTCCTCAATGATATCATACAATGAAGAAACAAGCTATTTTGGCTGTATCTATCACAAGAGTACGACCTCTGAATCATCCCCCATTGATTCAACTCACAAGTGCAAAACTTGTATGGCTCTGCACTTGTGAAAGCTAATTTATGATGGAATCTTCACCAAATAATCAATCGACCCAAAACATGACAACGTTTTTTTGTTTGGAAAAAATGAAATTTAAGACGGTAGCAGAGGCTGTCAAACAAAACTTTCTCTCACTAACACTCACATTGTTCCTTTTTATCATTAACCATGAATGTTTCTAATTGTAGCTTTTGTTAAACCTCTCTCTCTCCTCTCCACAAATCCCTCTCCACATTTTGCTCATGGATTGTGCGGTCCAAAGACCTCATTCCCAACCTCTCTCTCTCTCTCCCCCTAATTTCTTCTACCTTCTGGTTTGTGGGGTAGCTCTGTTCGGGAAGGAGATAGGAAGACAAACTCACAACTCCTTAATGTATGCATTGCCTTTCTGAATCCTCTCTACTTTGAATCTTTGTCTGAGTCTTCTACTATTCCGTTTGACAATATTGAAGGAATGTTCGAACGTATTATATTCTGGTCGCCTTTTCTGCCTCCCCACATATCAACGTGCCCCCCACCTCCCTCAATCCATCATTTTTTCCTGTTTTTGACAATCACAGAACATAAATTCAATCAAAACACCTACTTTTACATCGTATTTAGTATGATTTTGCCTATCTTCACCACTTTATAAGAGATTGTGTTGAATTATTTGGGGTTTCAAACGTGAGAAATGATGTGTTTTATCGGCTAGAAAGGATCTGTACCTTCATTTCCATGGAGGGTTAAGCTCATTTGATGATTCTTCTGTGTGTGTGTGTAGGCCTCGTCTAACATATAATGATCCAATCAGTGCCTAGTTTCTCAAGCAATTCCGACCAGAGCCCACGTTGAGAGAGACAGCCAGCGGTGCCGCTTATGTCATCCTGTCCTTCGAGACATTTATACAACCAAAACACCCGAGGTAATTGTTTGATATCTACTTTTCATCATCCACCTTCCATCGTTTTCATTGATTGTGATGCAAGTCCCACAAATAAAGATAAGTTATTTAGAAAAAAATATATTATGAGACATGGGGATGGTATTTGATTTAGTTTATTGAGCGGTTATTGTGTTTGTGTGTGAAAAAGTAGTTTAAAAGAAGGGAAAAACTGTCGAGAACGGGTGGGGAAAAATCTAAGACAAGAATTGTTAGAATGTTTTCTTCCAAATCAGAAACTGAATAGATTTGTGGTGTTTTCTGTAATTATGTTTGTGTTAATGTAATTGTGTTGTGTTTTGTGAATTGTGCCTTGTTCCTACGCAACAGATTGCTGCTACATTGCTGTCGGTTTTCCACTCTAATCGCACCGTCTCATGTTTTTGTAGATGAACCACAATAGTTCATCAAATCTGGTTCACAAAAATGGAGGCAATTGTGGGGATAAATCACATCATGATCTCAAAAAGATGGAGCGACCTGAAAAACACATGTCATCTACGCTTCCAAATTATGATCATCCGACCAACGAGGTCATCAACAATGGTGGAGGGAGTGGAAACAACTCCCGTGCCGACAGTTTAGAGAGCTCCAACACTCCCCTCAGGCCTCACACTGGCGGCGATGTGAGATGGGACTCCATTAACATGATTTCCAAGGGCTCTCAGCTTAATATCAGCCATTTCCGGCTGCTAAAGCGCATTGGCTATGGAGATATTGGGAGTGTGTATCTGGTTGAACTCAGAGGCACTGATGGCTATTTTGCAATGAAGGTGATGGACAAAGCTTCTCTTGCTAGTAGAAACAAACTACTCAGAGCTCAAACAGAGAAGGAAATACTTGGCCTCCTCGACCATCCATTTTTGCCTACACTCTATTCTTACTTCGATACTGATAAGTTCTATTGCTTGGTAATGGAGTTCTGCGGTGGAGGAAACCTTCATTCTCTGAGACAGAAGCAGCCCAACAAACACTTTACAGAGGAAGCTGCAAGGTTTGTTCCATTTTCTTCGTCTATGGAGTCAAAAATTTGAACCGTAATGATAGTATGGCTTAAAAATGCCCAAACAAATCCATGCCATTGCATTGTTGATGATTTTATGGGTGGTGCAGGTTTTATGCGTCGGAGGTGTTATTAGCGCTGGAGTATCTTCACATGCTAGGTATTGTTTATAGAGATTTGAAGCCGGAAAATGTGCTTGTGAGAGAAGAGGGTCATATAATGCTCTCCGATTTTGATCTCTCTCTTCGTTGCTCCGTCAGTCCCACTCTCGTCAAATCCTCTTCTGTTCAGGTGAGTAGCATAGGCGGCGGCGGCGGCAGCGGCGATGTCGGCAGCATCCTAGATGATGAGTTCGCAGTGCAGGGCTGTATGCAGCCATCTAATTTCCTCCCTCGGATATTACCGTCAAAGAAAAATAGGAAGTCAAAATCCGATTTCGGACTCTTCGTCGGCGGATCGCTTCCGGAATTAATGGCGGAGCCGACAAACGTTCGGTCAATGTCCTTCGTTGGAACGCACGAATACTTAGCACCGGAGATCGTACGCGGTGAGGGCCACGGCAGCGCCGTCGATTGGTGGACGTTCGGAATCTTCTTGTACGAGCTTTTACACGGGACAACTCCGTTCAAAGGATCAGAAAATCGAGCAACGCTGTTTAACGTCGTAGGGCAGCCACTGAGATTTCCTCAAAATCTAAAGGTGAGTTTCGCGGCGAGAGATCTAATCCGAGGATTGCTGGTGAAAGAGCCGAACCGGCGAATCGCGTACAAGAGGGGTGCGACGGAGATAAAACAGCATCCATTTTTCGAGGGAGTGAACTGGGCCTTGGTGAGGAGCGCAATGCCTCCGCACGTACCGGACCCGGTAGATTTTTCCAAGTTCGCAAGTAAAGAGGCGGCTCCGGCCGGGAAGAAGACGGCGGACGATTTAAGGAATACGAACAAGGCGAGTGCTGCTGAAGGCTATATAGATTTTGAGTATTTCTAGCTTTTAGGCAATTCTTTGACAAAAAAAAAACACTTTTTTTCCTATTTGATTCTTTTGTGGGTGAAGTCTCGCAATTAACCCTGCTTACTTTTTGAAATGTCATGAATACCCTCCTCTATTCTTCTTTTCTTTCGAATATCTTTGCTGCTGGTTGGGTGCTAAGTAACCAGACGTGAAAATGGAGATTTAATTATATATTTTTTAAAATAAACTTAGATTCCTAAAAATAACATTGTTGAAAAGCCTTAGTCAAATCATACATTATAACCTACCTATCCAATCCTATACTGATAGTACAATATTATTTATTTTAGGTAAAAAATTATACTATTTTATTTTACGATTATTTTAAAATACGTTGTAATAAAGAAGAAGGAAAATTCTACTTATAAACTTATGTATATTCCACATTTTCAATTATGTGAGTCAGATCTTCACATGAGTCATTTTGACTTTCAAGAGACGAGCTGCCATAGATATAATTATGAGTAACACACATTTAACAAAGTAAAATTAATACAAAAAATTAAGTATGTTTATCTAATTTTATTGCTTAAAGTCCAATTTATCACTTGAACTTAGGTGTTTTAGACAATAAATACTTTAAAGTATTTTTTAAGCAAAATAACTTTTGTGTATTGCGCTGTTCTCAAAACAACTCATATTTGAGTTCATGGTATAAATTGCATTTTCTTTAATTTAAAAACAGATTTTTAAATAATATCCACGTGGAGCAACCTGAACGAGCCAGCATGATAACAGATGTCCAGGCAAGAGATTTTTTTCTGTTTCCGATTGCCATTTGCCACTCAAAAGAGACACGTGGCCCCTCTACCCACCTTCTTCTCAAACTTATATAGCCTGAAAAATGTTGCAGTCTCTGTCAGGTTTAAAGAAATAGACATGTCCGGAGCACAGGGAGCGCAGCCTAAGGGGTCGTTCACGGCGACGACGTACGAGTCTGTGCAAGGAGGAGAAAATAGGACGAGGACGGACATCCGTTCGAAGGACGATCAAGGAAAGATTCAGATCGACAAGATTCAGGACAAAACTGAGGACGCCGCGGGCCAAGGAGGCCCTGTTTTCGGTGCCGGAAAAGACACGAACAAGCAGGACCTCGGTGTAACTGGCACTGGATAGCGACCCTTTTTTCCTTTCTGTCTTGTAAAATTTGTGTCCTCTTCATTTTTACTTCTCTTATGGTATCATTCTGCAGTAGTTTCTGAAAGTGGCGGCTATGTATTATCGAACTCTAATCGGAGCCGGCGTATAATCTGAGTTTGCTGACGTCTGATTTCTTTTTTACATTTTCCGGTCAAGATTATCGTACAAGGTTTTTGACTAATGGTACTTGAACTTGGAAGAGCGTCATTATGAAATAAAAAATGAATATCGCAAATGGCAGGCGCTGCCAGCCGGATTAGGGCAGCCTAGGGGTGCGTTGTAATTTTAGCCTAAAACCACAATGTCTATAATTTTGGAAGTTAGATTAAACCTTAAACTATTTTGTTTAAATTGAATAGAAATTTTGCAGTTAATTTCTTCCATAAATTTAATATGTGTTTTGCTTGATAACGTGTTTTAATTGAATTTCTACTTCTATGATAGATTTCTAATTTCATATGAATTTTATCGATCTTTCATCTAGCAATTGTGACCTCCATCATTGTGCGATAAAGTTTAAAAGTCAAAAAGTTAGAAATCATATTAAAATAACTCTGTTTTTTATGACTATTTCAAAGTTCGCAATGGTTCTTAATTTTTAGTGTTTTATGGCTACTTCAAAGTCTCTATGTATATGTTTAACTAATCTAATCTTTTTATTAGATTATTGACCTCTTCAATTTTAAAAGACCATAACTTTGGTTACAGGTGTCAGAATTGACTAAAAAATGTATCAAATCGAAGTTTTTTCATAGATCTATGACTTGTCATAGGGAACCTTATGACAACATTTCTCAAGCCTAAAATCACGCGTTTAAACCCTCAAATTTACAATAAAATTTTTTTAACAAACCACCAGTCATGAAACCTCCCCAGTCTCATGATAAACTAAGACGCCGCGGCGGTGTCTCGAGACACCTCGGCTGCGTTTCAAGATACTGCCGCAGTTCATCATTAAAACGTTAACGGCAAATGTGACAACGATGATAGCATCGTCAATTTCACATAGTTCACTAGTTTATTTGTTAAAAAAAAAAGGATGATAGTTGGTTTGTTACCAACAGTAAAAGATGATGGTTGATTTGTCATTTTCTCTAGATTATTTTACTGAAAACTCGGACTACAATAACACATTTACTCAAAAAAATAGTTTAAAAGTATCAATTGTCACTAATCATTAAATTTACAGTCTAAATTGCATTTTTGTCTATAAAGTAATGTTAGATTTATGTTTATAAATCATTTACTAATATGATATAAATAATTAATTAATATATTAGGTAAATAAATGAATGAACGATAGATAGAAGTGCACCCCGAACTCAAAATTATATTGTAAGCTTAAATGCATAGGTGGTAGGACTCTTATTCGTAATGTTAAAACCAAACTTGTTATTAGATAATTACCAGATGCCGTGGATATAAAAGTGCAGTCCAAACCCAACAATTGACATTGTCTAATATGTTTTCAGCGTAATTCCAGAGCACCAGTAAGACGGGAATTCCTTGTTTCTTATCTTGTTATACGGTCCCACGCGGCGGTGCATGCCGTTGCAGTTTCCGTTAGGGTTTATTGAGAAGTTCTCTGCAGCTTCGACCGAAGATGGCCAATCGGCTATACGGCCACACCGGGCCGGCGTCTTTTCCTCCTGCTACTGCTTCGTCGTCTCTGTCCAATGTTTATTCGTCCTCTCGTTCCCTTTCCGATTTTACCCCTGGTCGCTACCTCGCGTCTGACTCATACTTTTCCAATCTCGCTAGCAAGTACTCCGTTTCCAGTGAGCCAAGGACCTCTATGTATTTGAACGGGAGCGATGTCCCAAGGTTTCCTGTCTCCGAGATTGCTTCCCGAACTCCGCCGCATCTCTCCAAATCTTCATGGTTTGATGCTGACGTGGTGGCTGCTCGATACCTCGTGTCTGACACGCTCGCTTCCGATCTCGCTAGCAGGTATTCCACTGCCACTGATCGAAGGACCTCTATGTATTTGAACCAGAGCGATGTCCCAAGGTTTCCTGTCTCCGAGATTACTTCCCGAACTCCGCCATATCTCTCCAAATCTTCATGGCTTGGTTCTGACGTAGGGGCTTCTCGCTACCGCGATTCTGAGTCGCTTGCATCGGATCTCGCTAGCAAGTACTCCGCCATCACTGATCGGAGTACCTCTATGTATTTCAACTACAACGATGCCTCAAGGTTTTCTGTCTCCGAGATTGCTTCCAGAACTCCGCATTATCTCTCGCAATCTTCATTCGGTGGTGCTGATGTAGAGGCTTCAGTCGACCCTGTGTCCAGAACTAAACGTTCTTCTGACGGTAAGATAACTAATAATCTACATAAATGCGTAATCTTATCATTTTTATTATTTGGATAGTGAAATCCTAGACCATTTAGAACCGCTAATAATTAGCTTTGCCTATGACCTCGTTCGTGGTATTACAACATGCTCTTTATCTTATATTTCCAAATTTTAGTCAGTAGGTCTGCTTTTATTTACAATTCTCATTTTTTTCTCCCGCTGCTTGATGTTTTCTGTTTGGATGCTTCCAGTTGCTAGTGTGTTTTATGTGTGTTGATTTTCCTAGTGATATTTAGGCAATTTTATGTGTTCTCATGATTCTAATCTTAATCCACATTTCTTTCCTGGGAGTGGAATAAANGAGAGTCCACATTCGACAATGTGCCGATTCATCCATTTTGAGACCGTGTAAGGCCAAGAGATTCAATGTTGAATGCCGGCAAAATTAAAAAACTTTGATGAAGGACGAAACTCGCGCTCCCCAATGAGATTGAACACACTTTATTTTGGAGTTAAATTGTGTGAGAATGAAATTGTAAAAATTGCAAAACACAGAATATACTACATCTTTGGTTGGCAGGAAGAAAATCCAACAAGAGCGAGAATGATCATCAAGACATAACAAAAAATAGTGACAACCGGTAATAGAAGGGTTGGGCGAGGGTCCCTATAAATCAGTGTGTACTTGATCAAAAGCATTTGATGCACGAGAAATAGAGTTCGGAAACAGAAGAGTGTGATTTACTTAATCGACTAGCCTTACAAACTAAGTTTGGATTTCTTGAAATTGGAATATTACATAAAGATAAGATTTTAGATAGAGTATTATGGCTGGTATGACCAAGTCTTTAATACCAGATTGAGGAGTTAGTTGCGAGGAGAGCCATAAAAGCATAAAAAATGGAAGGCGAAATGAGAGCTTGATACAGGCCATTATGTAGAGAACCTTGCATGAGAATTATTCTGGACTTTAGATCCTTAACAAAGAAACAAGAAGAATGAAACTCAATAAATACATAGGTATCTCGACAGAGTTTGCTTACACTGATCAAATTGTGAGATAATAGATGAGTGTGTAAGGTTGGAGATAGGTGAATAGATTTTGAAGAAGTCGGAAATGTAATAGAGTCAACATGAGAAATAGGAATAAGCTTACCATTAGCTAGCATAACTTGATCTGTGTCATCGTATGGAACATGATTTGATAGATGTTGAAGATCTGGAGTGAAATGATTGGTAGCACTGGAGTCTAAAAACCAAGGTGACCTTGGAGGATTGGGTAAGATAGGAGACGACACATTTGTGGGTGAAGTGGAAATCACTGTATGCATTGACTTGGGAGGAGCTCGAAAAGAGGTATTAGTGCGGTGGTAACACACAATAGCGATGTGCCCTATTTTGTGACAAATCTGACATCGCGGCTTAAAAGGATCGATTTCGCGGTTTGGAAGAAAAAGTCGGAGGACCAGAAGGGTTTGTCCAAAAGACTAGGGTAGTGGAATCCCGAGTAGAGTTGGAAAGGGAAAACAAATTGTGGCGGAGGAAGGGAACGAAACATAGGAGACTGAGTAGCAACATTAGCTTGAAGAGGAGAAAGTTGAGTTGACAAGTTCTGTGTCTCCAAATGAAAATCATAGATCTGTAACAAGCTCTGTCCTCAACTGTCGAGTCATCAGATCGACGAGTCATAGCCGTGACAAACAGATTATACTCAATACCCAAACCGCCCAGGAGATACAGGATCTGGTCCTTGCGCAACACAAGTTCCTCAACCACAGCTAGATGATTGCACAGAGAAGTAAAGCGTTGGATGTATTTAGTGGCAGACAAGTGCCCTTTGGACAAACGAAGAAGTTGGCTACGCAGTTCTGTTATGCGAGCCATTGAGGTAGACAAGTAAAGCCATTCAAGAGAAGACCAAATTTCTGCGGTGGTAGTATAAGCCACAATTTGTGAAAGGAGAGGATCAGATAGAGAAGAATAAATCTAGCTCATAATAAGTCTGTTATATCATTGCTAGAGGGAAAATTTTGGGTTAGGTTGGAAGGAGATGCTGTCGATGAATTGAGGTGGAGAGGGAATAGTTTCATCAAGGAAGCCTTCTAGTCGGTTCGCAATAATGATATTTAGGAGTTGGTTTTTCCAGCCTAAATAGTTGTCTGGAGTGAGTTTGACAGGGAGAGTTTGATTTTGGTTAGGGAAGGGAGGAGGAAAGGAGTTAGCAGATTGTACTAGAGAAACCATATTACTGGAGGAAGACGCTATAGCTCTGATACCAAGGTAGAAAAGCTTAAGGAAAAGAGTTTTTTGTATTTTCTATTGTATTTCGAAAAATGTGTTTTGTCCATTATTTATAGAATATAAGAGCAAGTGTAACAAAAAATGCATACAGTGCCACATGGCAGCCTACAAATGACTACACTGGGCATGCCTAAAGCATGAATAATGAGAATATCCAGAATATGCTAATAGGCTGAACAAATAATAACTATACTGATATGTTTTCTTATCGGAAACGATATTCTTAGATGATATTGGAAAAAAGTTCTCAAGGTTTATTCTAGTTTTTTCATTTCATTCTAAAATAGTTTACACTTAAGCCTAAACAAACTATTCTCCTTAGGGAGTTTCTGATAGGAAGCTGTATGTGATTGTAAATACACATATATGTACTTATTAAATGTGTTTCTTCATATTGCATATATGTACACCATATGATTTTTTTATGTAAATGTCTAATCTACAAAGTTTGGATTTAATAGCTGACATTTTTTTAATATCTCATTTTGAATTAACTTTGTAAATAGTTCTACCATTATATTACATCAAATTTTATAAGTACCATCTAGCAACGTTATTATAATAACATACACATCTTTTTTGAGGGTCAGTAAAGTATAAATGTAGTATAGTAACATATGTATCTTCCTTTTGGTGTTCTTGTACATGCACTTCTACTACATGTTATAGTGCTGTATGGGACTATTTTGGGTTCCCATAACACAATTGGGCAAAGTGAAGCTTCGTATACTACAAACTCTTTAGCCAAGCGCACTAGATATGAAAGCACAAGCAATTTGCCTTTATATCTACAAAAGCCGGGGGAGAAGGATTATGCCCACCATATGCTCGCAAGATCCTCTGGATTAGGAGATAGCTGCAAGGTTGATCGTCCTAGTTGGGTTCCAGAAGGTGGAATTCCAGATTGTAAAGAGGTGAATTTGTACTACTATCTTCTGTCCTGAGTGAATAATTTCAATCTAGTCTATACATATAAATAATAAATGTAGTAGAACAGTTTAAATTTTATTTTTAGTAATTAGCTGTTTTCTTATTCTATAATTCTTCTGCATCTCACTTGATGCATAATATATAAGATGTTAATTTCATATGCTGTTTGATTTACCAATGATTTAAAAAACGAAGCATTGAAGTATTCTAAATTCTCACAGCTCATTTTGTATGTTTGGCGTAATTGGTTTTTGCCTGGCAGTCTTTTTGCCAGTTAACTAGGAAGGATTAGACAAATAATGACTGAGCTAGATAGTCTTATTGAACTCTTAGACTGATTACAGTTTTGAAATAAATATTCATGTTTATTATTATTTTTTGATATTGATGGTTAATTTATCACATTCTATTACTATTTTCTTTAACTTCTCGATCTGCTTGAGTATGGGTATATAGTAGGAATACTACATGATATTGGTGGGATAGATAATACAGGAATTAATTTGTTAGTAAGATTGGTTATCGCCAAGTGTCTCTTATTGCATTCATAAATGGTGTTTACTGTGGGAATGTTGTTAATTTTCTATACTGTAAAATATATTTGTATGTATGTATATATTATAATAATAGATGTCTGGTCAAGCGATTAATTAAATCTTATGTTGTTATTCTTAGTGATAAAATAAAATAAAATGTTACGTAGTAGTCTTTCTATAGTTCTTTAATTTTCTCTTCTTTTTCCTCGTTATTCACAATTCTTTCTTGTCAACACTGGTGCATTGACATTGTATATATCCTGTAAAATTATAATTGGGATGCATTGCATAGTAATACAGGATAATAGAAAGAAAATTTGATTTCTCTAGAGGTTGCTGTTTTCCTGTTTTATATGATAACATGTAATGTGTGTTTGTAGAAATTAATATATGTATATATATAAGTCTTTTCTTTGTCAAAGTTTGTTCGTTTCTGTTGTGGTAAGTTTCTTTCCTAAACAGTTCTGAATGTTGGATGCAACGTTCTATTTTATGACTATTTCTTATTTCTGTTTCCATCTATAATTGAGTATAAAATATAACAGAACTGGATCAGTCACTTTCTTGCAGAACTCCTGAAGCTTTCGTACTTACCTGCCAGATAGAAAAAGCCACCTGAACTCCAAGCCCTTGTGCAAAAGGGATTTGTTTTCTTTTCCTTAGGGGAACCAAGCGCTCTATTGGTTATCTGTGGGTGAAGAAGAAAAGAATAATAGAATATGATTGTTGTGTTCAGTCAGTTCCAGGGAGACTTGTTGCTTGAAACTTAATACGAGAGTATGGTCATGATCCTAATGAAAACTAACACTCTTCCGGGTTTGGTATCTTACATGGATCAAGATTTGCAAACTGATTAAAGCATAACAGAAAAAATAATTAGAAGTGCATGTCTGACTAAGATTAATTTTAGGTTCCGTATCCTTCTCTGTACTGTGCTTTTGAGAAGACTAAGATTCATTTCTTCGAAGCGTATTAAGAAGGAGAATCTTTTTATCAAGTCTTTTTACAAAGAGTTAAGAGGCAGGAAGGCTTTTTCGTTCCTTGAAGAGCGACTGAAGAACTAAGTCTCCTCTTAGTGGTGTCTTAAACACTTGATAAATTGTTTATCTGTTTGGATGATCTTATAAGAAGGGGGTTTGAGCTTCTCAATTCTTTTTTTGTGTTTGAAGGAGGAGGATGCTACCAACTTCCATGACATTGTCCAAATGTGTGGATGTGGTGTTCCTTGACATCAGCTGGTCTATGCCAAGGACGATGAAAAATTTGATGGTGGTCATGGAAAAACCTTCCTTTACACCATCTGATTGTTCTGATAAAGAAAATTTGTGTAAATCGATTCCTCCTTTCTGTTTTGGTTTAACTGGAATACAATGATTAGGTTTTAGTTCAAAGTAGAAAAGCCAGATGTAGCTACTTAATATAATTTTTGTCAAGTGCTGTAAAAAAAAATTTGGGGTTGGAGTTTGTTTAACGACCACCTCCTTTGACATGACTTTCTTCACTGACACACAGACAAACTTGTAGGTCAAACCGAGTGAACTAGTTTTATGATAACTCAATCGCCCCACTGATTGTCAATCACATTTCTATGTTTCGGTTGTCTGGTATGCAAGCGTCTTTCTGGTATTTAATATTTATGGCAGTGAACTTTGAATGTTTCCCTTTTCAAACATTCTTCGCTTTGTGTTGTTTATGTTGTTGATGGACTCTGCTCCTTCCGTTGTGTGGTTTTTATTCCCAACAATGTTCTGGTGGTTGTCCATTCTCGTAAACTTCTTTTTACGTCGCTAGGCATAAAAGCTTTTTCTAATTTTCCAGGTGCCGTAGATAGCCACAGATGAAACGCTTCCTGAAAGACCTGGGGAGCCAGAAATCAACGTTCTTTTAGGCTCTTATACGCAGTTATATTAAATGCTTTGAATTATGGTTGAGCCTTGTGATTTGGCAGTACTCTCTGAAGACTCAAAGATTGAAATTAGGTTAAAATGCAAGTTTAATAATCCAAAAGATCAATTTGCTTCTGCAGCAAGGCATAGGTACCTTAAATGTTACTGATCATAAGTTGCAAGGATCCTCCTCAGTTCGGGGCTAAATTGCATTTTACCCTTATTTTAATTACATTGCGTGGTGCAAAGCTTAATGCAATATCTGTTTGCTCAACATTTTTTGATATTTGACACAGGCTATTAATGAGTTAAAAAACTGTAGCTAAAAGTCTGTAGTTGTCTTTCACAGGTAGGAGTAAGTTCAGGCTCAACTATGTATCCTCAACGGCCTGGACAGACTGCATGCGATGTAAATTTTTAGAATTTTATGTTGCAAGTCTTGATAGTTTTCCATTCTTAATTCTGCTAAATGCCTGTAGTTGTCTTTCACAGGTAGGAGTAAGTTCAGGCTCAACTATGTATCCTCTACGGCCTGGACAGACTGCTTGTGATGTATATTTTTATAAATTTATTTTGCAATTCTTGATAGTTTTCCATTCTTAATTCTGCTAAAAGTCTGTAGTCGTCTTTCACAGGTAGGAGCAAGTTCAGGCACAACCATGTATCCTCAACGACCTGGACAGTCTGCATGCGATGTAAATTGTTATAATTTTAGTTTGCAATTCTTGATAGTTTTCCTTTCTTAATTCTTTGTTACTTCTTATTGGCATATTTTTTGTTTTTTCTGTATAGTACTATATGAGGAGAGGGATGTGTAAGTTTGGGGGAAGATGCAAATTTCATCACCCTGTTGTTCGATCAAATCCATCCACAAACCATGCCACCAAGCAAAATATCACATTCACTTGTGCGGGATTACCCAAGAGAGAGGTATACAATCTCAAATTTCCACTATGCTATGATTTATTTATAGGGAAATTGACAAAACAACCATTGCACTATAGAATCAATGACAAGTGTGTCACGAAACAATTTTTTCTAACAACTTAAATACTGAACTATGAGAAATGAACGGAGCAATCATCTTTATTACGTTTTCCGTTAAAAAACGTTGGCTTTCCTCTGCATAATGATGTTTTTCCATTGCGGAACGTTGTTTTTCCAATGCAGAATGTTGTCTTTTTGCAGCAAAACGTTGTATTTCCGCTGCGGAAAGTGAGTTTTTGAAATAGGATGTAAAAAAGACGGCTTTCTACAGCGGAAAGACGATTTTCCGCTGCGAAAAGATTTTATGATTCAACCAGAGAACGTATAGTTTTATAAACTACAAAACAAAGATGCAAATAAATTTTTTGGTTTTCAATTTCAATATTCTTTTGTTTATGTTTTGTAAGGATACACTTCTGAATTAAAATTTTTAAATATGAAACTTATTTTCTTCAAATAGGTAGATTCGCAATTAAAGTAAGGAATGAGAGACAAATATGAAAATAAGAGCCTCCATTCGTAAAATTTTTGAAAAATGTCGACTGGCGGAAATGAATTATAGTAATTTGTTTCAATCGAAGACATAAACAAAGACTAGGATAATCTTTCTAAAAAACTAAAAAAGGATATGTTTTACATGAAACAGATATATCCATATATCTCTTATTTATGTTTATGAGATGATAAAATATGACAAAACCCATACCAAGAATTGGTTCATGTAGGAATGGACGTATTGGTTTACGTAAAAGTACAAATAAAATACCAAAGGGAGTTACTCATGCTCACGCAAGTTTCAACAATACAATTGTTACTATTACGGGATGTAAGGGGTCGAGTAATTTCTCAGTCCTCTGCTGGTACTTGTGGATTCAAAGGTACAAGAAGAGGGGCACTGTATGCGGCTCAAACCGCAGCAAGAACTACTATTTGGATAGTAGTGGATCAAGGTATGCAACAAGCAGAAGTCATGATAAAAGGCTCCAGACTTTCCTTTTTTGAAAGTTGTATTTTCGCAAAGGAAAGATGACTTTTCTCTGTAGATAAGAAAAAAATTCATTGCCTTATTCATAGTAAAACAGTCTTATTCGTAGAAAGACACAAATAGATTGTGATTCTTTCATGAATAGTAAAACAATTCTAAATCATCCGACAACTAAAACATTATATATTCTTTTACAAAATCTTCTAAATTATAAAAATAAAAAAAATTAAAATCAACTTATAAAGTATTTTCTCAAATCCATTCTCTATGGTTATTGACTTTTTTTCACTGAAAGTCTTGGAAATCATAAGCTTTTGCAATTTTTTCTATGAGTATTAGTTCTTTTTCATTGCGAGTTCTTTGAAACGATATGATCGAGTCATTTCCTCAAGTTAAATGGTCATTTTTGTTTCGTTTATTTTTCATAGTTCAGTGTTTAAGTTGTTAACAAAAATTGTTCAGTAATTGACTTGTCATTGACTCCATAGTACAGTGGTTGTTTTGTTAATTTCCGTTATTTATACCCCAAAAAAAAAATGAAAGGTAAATCTAACATTCCGAGAGATTAGATGGAGTTGCATATCATGCATTTATCTGTATTTGGTCTGTTTCATGTTGTAAAATGACTCAAGATTGGAGTTAGTGACAGTTAACACTTCATGGTTTTTGAATTTAAAGAGATTGATATGGACAAGAGTTCAGTTTTTCAAAAATATTTTTGTAAAGTAGCCCAGTTCAATGTAGAACTTGATCAGTTTATATATTTTTCTGGTCCTCAGCCCCATTTGATATTTTGTGGAGACACGTCAATATTGAATATCCTCTTCAGTTACATAACATCTTGTGCATATGATGTCTGCATGTTTTGTTCAATTGTAATGTGTAAAGTTCAGGGATCATTGCCGAGGAACATTTGCACTAAGGGTTATATAATTTGATAGGGTATAATAATGTGTCCACCTTATCTGAGATCGGGCTCTTGCAAGTACGGTGCAAAATGCAAATACAACCATCCATCGCCGCGAGAGATGATTGCAAAGGCTTTGCAAGGAATTATCTCTACTGATAGTGATGAAGCGGATGAGTAAGTGGCTGCTCAGTTCGGACAAATAGCTATAAGAAAAATTCTCCGACCACATCAGCTGCCGCACGGTTAGTTCATTATGTGTACATCGATGGTTAATCATCTTACACTTTGTTTTTTCCCAACAATTAGCCAGACTTTCTTATAAGTACGTGTCATTTTGGATTATTTGGAAGGTATTTTAAGCTTAATCTGATTTATGAGATGGTACATTAAACTGATCCTAGCAGCTCTCAGGTCCAAATTGGATTGAAATGGAAGAAAAAGAATGAATTTCATAGGAAGAATATTGTTTGGCCACCTTAATTAATCAAGCTTAACTTACAACAAAATATGTTTCGGATAAGCCCCTGGCTGACTTGGTGGTGTGCTGTTTTCTGGATGGAGGCCAACTGGGATGGCCTTTGATTGCTAGAAAGTAGTGTTTAATTGTTTTTCTGGTCAAGTACAGGTTGGAGACTGATGAATCTTACCAGTTTTATCTCAATATTCAAAGCTGAAGAAGACAATGATTCTAATTGTCACTTTAAACCAGTTGCCATTTTCGAGCTAATTGGAATGGGGTGATGGGAAACTGAACTTACGCCGGTATTTACCCCTGATCAAGTTCTTCAAGCTCTCTTGACAAATTACCAAGTTTAGATTGAATTTATTCAAGCATTGATTTAAAAAAGTGAAAATGACAAATCAACCATCGTCCTTTATTGATTGTGACAAATCAATCATTATTTTTTTTGTTAACAAATTAACCATTGAACTATAGAAAAATGATGTCGCTACCATTATTGTCATGTTTACCGTTAAACGCTTTGACGACGAGCCGCAGTGGCTTGATGAGGAACTGCTATGGTTTGTCGTTACATTGTCGGCGGTGTGTCGTCAAGCCACTGCGGTTTGTCGACGAACTACTGCGGCTTGATGAGGAACCGCGGTGGTTTGACGACAAATAACGGCAATTCCTCGTCAAGAAGGAAACTCTCTTCTTTTACGTATTGCGACAGTGAATATTTGAGTATCGATAATTCTCTCAATTTTCAACGATTTTGGACGCTTAAGTGCTCGTTTTCTATTTACTTTTCACAATGCATAAGTAGAAAACATCTGTTTTGTCATTCGGTGCTTATTAGAGCAGATTTGGGCACAGGAAAAATGAGATGGTTTACTTGAAAACTTTGGAAGGCCATAACGCGCTCAGTTGCTCGATTTGGATGAATTTTTTTTTTTGATTTCGCATCTTTTTGAGATCTACGTGCTAACAAGGTGCCAAAGGCAGCTTGGCCCACTTTTGGGGCCTAAAAACGCTTCTAAGTCCTCTAATTTCCCTTACACAATTCAAAACCGCAAAGCTCCGCACATTTTTCAGCCGAATCTGCTCTGATAAGCACCGAATGACAAAACAGATGTTTTCTACTTGTGTATCACAAAAGGAATATAGAAAACGAGTACTCAAGCATCCAAAACCGTTGAAAATTGAGGGAATTATCGATGTTCAAATATTCACTGTCGCAATACGTGAAAGAAGAGAATTTTCTTCTTATCAAGCCGCTGCAGTTTAATAATTTAACCCCTGAACTATGACAAACCGCCGCGGTTTTTAGAATTTAACCCCTGAACTATGCAAAGCGCCGCAGTTTTAACAATTTAACTCTTGAACTATGACAACGAACTGTCGCTGTTTTATAATTTAACTCCTGAACTACGATAACAAATCGCTGCGATTTTACAATTTAACCTCTGAATTATTATAAACTGATGTAGATTAACAAATTAACCCCTGCACTATGATAAACCTTCGTGGTTTAACAATTTAATCCATAACGGAAAACGTAACCGCGGTGTTTACTCTACCATTTTTTCATAATTTAGTGATTAATTTGTTAACAAAAAAATGGTAATGGTTGATTTGTTGCAAATAATAAGGGAAGATGGTTAATTTATAATTTTCTCTTTAAAAATGATAAAAGTAATTGGGTGGTATGAGCATTAATAAACATGGACCATGATTGAAATTAAGATTCCTTAAATCAAACGCAGCTAACTTAATCATGACTGCCTGCGGAATTTCAAAACCTCGGTCTCTGTGCTTCTCTACTTCCAGTTCCTGCTCCAAGGTATTGAAACAGAAAATTCTGAGTTGAACCCCTAACATCATCACCTCCATTGTGGAAACTCAGACCTGCCCCTTTGACTCCATTGTTGGAGCTCGAAGCAAGAAGCTTGTCCAATAGCGACCAATCTCCAAACCTCTCCCACTGCGAGCTTCTGCAGAGTTGTGGATACCCAACTGATCCCACCCCTGGGTTCAAAGAAATTGAAGATCCGAAAGGTGGAGCTGCCGCGACTGAATTGGGGCTCAACAGCTGCGGCAGATGCAGGGAAGTACCAAAGCCGTAATCAGTCGAAGCAGGTTGAATTTGATTATGTTTGGTTAATCGGCCTGGACTTGTGCTTGCCTTCTGGTAATTAAAGTTCTCTGGAGAAGAAGAATCTGGTTGGAAGGTTCGGATGTAGTTCTTCTTCTTGAAAACCCTGCAGACAACCCAGCCTTCCTCCTGCAATCAAAAGTGAAATTTCGATTATGGGTGAACGCCTTTTCTTGTCTTAATGCAGTCTTTACACTTTTTATACCTGAAGTTGGTCGTTGTTTTGATCGTCGAGCCGATATTCATGCATGATCCAATCGGTTTTCTGGCCATGAGGTGCCCGGCCAGTGTAGAAAACGAGGGTCTTCCTCATGCCGATTTTTTTTGAGTATTCAGGGAGATGGATGGGTTTGTCCCTCCCAGTCGCCTTCCAAAATCCAGCCATGGTTGCCCTATTTGTTCGAGTACCAGTTGGGTATTTCTTGTCCTTGTGGCTGAAGAAATACCACTCACTCTGTTGCCCACTTCCAACTCTACATTTTTCTGCATTCATAATTAATTTACATTATGTCATCTAAGTTCAATTGTTTCCAACAATTTTCAATTAGTAAAAATTCTGATGACCTGATTCTATTTTAAGCTAAGTTGAAAAGCTCATGGTGACATAAAAGTTTTGAAATTTTTTTTTGATATTTTCACAAGTTTTATAATTGTAGTGACATGATTAGAGATTATAGATTGAAATATAGATCTTATTTCATAATTTTTTGAATAAGAATTTCTATGTTTTGTATCTAATCCCATTCGCTCTCCTAACTTTCGTCTCTCAGTGTCAGTGTCGGCCAGCAGAGTGCTTTCACCGTTGTGTTCTTTCTGATCTCTACGCATTTCACCGCTCCACCGGAAATTCCCTTTGCCCCTAATGTACTCTAGCTTGGTAGTTTCCACCGCCTATCCAGGGTTGAGCCCTAGGATTTGACGACGGACTTAAAAAGCCACCTACAGACGTTTTATTGTCAATCATTCCGGATAACGCCTGCATCCTCTGTATTACCACGGTTGCTGACACATAGTTAGCAGATGCTTATTCCCCCAGATACTATCATTGCTTCTTCTCCAGAAAAAGAAGAAGAGTACAGTAGGGGCAGAGGGAATATATTTACATACTCTCGTTGTACTTTGAATTTAACATAACAATTTCTCTCTTCTAACATAATTTTGTGCCCATTAGGGTTTTGCACGTAAAAATTTAGTATTGTTCTTCGTATTTTTTTTTGGATTTTGTGTTTATACACAATGCATAGAGATGTCACTTTCTATGGGTAATTTATGAACGTGCATGTTATTTGATTGAAAAATGACTTATTTCCATGCAAATTAAGATTGAGTCTTCATCTAACCTTTAAGGTCCCAAGGCTCGAGCTTGTTGAGATCAACTTCCCCAATTACATCAAGGTCGATGGCCTCGTAAGAGACCTTCTTTCTGAGATAATAGTGCAGAAGCTCCTCATCCGTGGGGTGGAATCTAAACCCAGGAGGCACAGTCAGTTGTCCATTGCCCGTCATCATATCTTCCGGTTGATCTCTAAAATATTGGAGCTTTCTGCATGCATGAGGACATCAAGTTGTTACAGCGATTGAATACACAGATTTATATCAATGCATTTGTGTGAAGATGGTGGAGAAATATGAGATGGTGCTACCGTATAAAACTTATCAGCTGAAACCCTAAAAATTTCCAAATATTAGAAAGAAGAAGAACATTTCATGACTGAGAACGAGATGTCTTGTGAAATTATCAAAGTAACTCTCCCAGAAATGAAAGTTCAAAAAGAAAACATATATAGTTGAATTCACACCTCGTCTGGGTCGAATTTCTGAAAAATGAAAATCTAAATAGGGAAAAGACGTTGAAGAAGGGAAGGCAGAGTAGGAAGGCTGAAAGTTGTTTTCTTCTCTTAGGTTAAGGGACGAGAAGAAATGAAAAGGGTTGAGGAGGAAGAAAAAGGGTCGTCTGAAACTAGGACAGCTCGAGCGTTTCAAATGAGAAGAAGATGGGAAACCCCAACATGGAACGAGGTAAAGTTGGAAAACAAAGAATGAATGAGTTGCCTTCAATGGCACGGCGTGGTTAAATTAAATAGGGAGAGAGAGAGAGAGATGGGGATCGGTCGAAAACTGGAGATTGACTGCAAAAATCGAGAATGGGCACAGAAATAAAGGAAAAGAATAGAATAGAATATAGTAACAGGTTTTAAGGGTTGAGGATGTGGTATTACAGTAAATTAGATGAAGAAGACGGTGGAGGGGATTGTGCTGAAATGTCTGTTAAATGGGAGACCTTGGACCTGAAAATGGCCGGATTAGATTGACGAAAATATGCACAACTGTCTAATTAGTAACTCTAATTCAACACCCCTTTTTTATTTTTTTTTTAATTTCTTCTCCGTCTTCTTCTTTTTTCCCTTCTGGCAATGGAGAACAGACCTGTCTGCCTGCAGAGATAGTCAAATTAAACAAAGATTATTGATTTTATATATATATATATTGGTGTCCATCTGTAGTTGTCATTCTCATTCTCGTCTGTAGCAAATACTGGGCAGGGGGACTTCATCTCTTAAACCTTTTTTTTTTGTATTTTGGCTGCAGCCTGCTGGGCAAGTTGCAATCATCAAAGAAGAGAATAGGATCCTCTCTCTCTCTCTCTCTCTCTCTCTCTCTCTCTCTCTCCTACCCACTTATTTGAATCAAATGATGCATTTTTTCAGGAAATTTCCTTAAGATTGGATCATCTATACTTTCCTTTTTTAATTCAACTTCAACAATTTTACCCAAATAATAGGTGGCTATACTTACACATTTTCAGTCAAAATATTCAATGGGTCCCACAAAATCTCTTTACTCCTGGTCAAACACGTTGCTATTTTAAAACACATTGCATGAACATGGTTAGCCTAATCCTTATCATGACTAATCCAACCTTAATTACGTTCACAACTTGGGATTTGGAACATGAAAACCTGAAAAGAAGCTCCGTTGCCTTTACGATCACTGCAAACTTAATGGTGTACGAATCATATTGCATGGCACTAAATGGCCAAGATGCATGCAATTCTCAAGTCTTACTCTCGAGAGAGGAGTCCCTAAAATTCTCTTCTTCTTACTTTGGTCATATCCACACCATTGAGAAGAACTAAATCATTATCTTGAGCTTCCGGCCATTGCTCCAAGCAGAATCCAGATAAGATTCTTAATAATTAAGAATTTCATTGCAGCTAGATTCTTCTAAACTACATGATTTTTTAAGATTTTGAGAAGAGTTGTTCTTTGGAGAGCATAATATGATGATAGTTGTAAGCTGTGTTGGAGGGTAGTTCTTGTCTATAGTTGTTGGCTTTTATGGTAGAATCAGTTAGGTCTTGTAATATCTATTAAAATTCTTTTATGGAAAGGATTTATTTTGCAAGGAATAAAAAAACTTAATTATTTCCTCGTTTTAGGGGTAAGGAAATCTCTTCTTCCATTTCACAGAGAGTTTTCTCATCTCTTCCTCACGCTCTATCTTAGACTCTCGCCCTCCATTTCACTCTCTCTGTATCACTCACAGTTTTGCTCTCGGCGGCTAAAGGATTTGGAAGACGATTTCTTCCCCTATAATGAAGAAATCGGCCGCGGTAAGTCGAATTTTCTTTCGAATCTACAATCTCAATTTTTGCTAGTTAAAGTTCTATTTTTTTACATACAAATTGTGGAAGGGAAAACGTAGAAATTTCTATTACCTTTGGTGCAACATTAATTACTTTTGGCTTCGGCCAGTTGGGTGACTGGCTAAGATAGGGAGTCTTGACCAGAGGCTAGGATGCCATGTCGATTAGGAAGATGATGATTGGGGTGCAGAGTCATCGAATGTTCTGCGGGACTCGGCCAACATTAAGGCCGTAGTCCATAACCTATGTTGATTGCAGACCAAGAAAATATGGGCTGCAGTCTGGGTCTGCAAGAGTTGCAAACTAGGCCAGTTGGGCCACGATCCAAACCCTTTTTTATTGCAGTCCATAGCCTATTTTAGACTTGTTTTGAGCCAAATTTTGGCTATGTTCTACCCAATTAATTTTGAATTAATTTTAAGTTTAAATTGAGGATTTTAATATATAAAAATTTAACTCAAAATTTAATGATTTTATTTTTGGATAGATACTAAAAATTAAAAGATTAAAAATCGTGGACATTAAAAATTGGGCTTTTTGGATAATTGGGTTTGAGCTGGTGATAAACTCATTTCGAAGTAGAGATTTAATTTTATGCACAATATTGCATAAATTTTTATAAAAATAATATTTTGAGACGTGTCTCATATAAAATGACGTGTCCATTTTATAGCTCGTTAAATTTTTATATTATTTGTAATTTTTCATTATTCATATTTTATTAAAGTATATGCATAAAAATTATTGAATCAACTTGGTCGTGTGAACCAAGTTCAATCGACTCAATTTGGTGTCCTCTATTACTTTATACATATTCGACCATGGGAGGATGTATTTTTTTATTGTTAACTAGAGTAATGAGACAATTGTATATGTTGTGTCCCTAAGCGCAAAACTCTAAACCTGATCATGGTCTTTATGTGGCTTTTGCAATAGCCGAACATCGCTTTTATTATATGATATGCATATGATATGGTGTGTTCAAAGTTTGTGAGTGACTCAATTTTCACTGAAATTTTATTTTGGTATAACAATGGTCTATTTTAATTACGTATCACATTATAGTGAGTTATTTTAAACGTGTGCTCTTCTGTACAAAATTTTCTAAAAATAAATTTATAAAATATCAGTTTTAAGATCATACTGTTAGCCTAAAAGTCATTAGACTTAATTGTTTTGATGATTAATGTTTTAATTGAATTATAAGTTGTTTATCTTTTGAATATACTTAATTGTATTATCTTTATATTTATATTGATTTTCATTGGAAATACCCCTTAACAAGAGTATTTATATGTTTTAATATGTTTGTCTAATTCCATGTAGTCTATACGTTGATTATTGAGACTTAGAAGATTGAAATTGGGCAAAACATGAAGTTCAGATCGACTTCAGTGAAGAAGTGGTCGACCACTTAGCTAAAGAAAGAGTCAGAATAGAAAAGCGGTAGACCGGTTTAAAGAGGCGGTCAACCAGAATTATTACAGATTGTTCCAGTTTTTGATAATGTGAAGAAGCTGTCAACCTATGATGGAGAGCGGTTGACCGGTGTGACAGACAAAAGCCAAAATTGAACGACTGCAAAATAGACAGATTCAAGTCAGTTTTCATAATGTAAAGAAGCAATCGATTGGGAGGTCCAACTGGTCGACCGCAAGACTGTATTTCACACAACTGTTAGCTTAAGAGTGTTAAGCTTAATTGTTTTGTTGATGAATGATCAATTTGATGATAAGTTGTTTAAAAGTTGAAAATGATTGAATTGTTTATGTGTTTGTAATGAATTATTAAATTGTTGATAAATGGTTTATAACTTGAAAATGATTAAAATTTTTATCACTTAATCTTCATAAAAAATACCTTTAATACGGGTATTAATGTTATAACATTATTGTTTAAGTCCATGTAGGTAATTCTTAGGGTTTTGGGACAAAAGAAACAAAAAAAAAAATTAATAAAAGAGGTCGACTAAATAGCATGGGAGGTCGACCAAATTTTTGCAAAACATGGGCGGCGGTCAACCTAGTTACTGTAGAGGATCGACAACATAACTTACAGATTGTTCAAGGAATTCTGAAACGGTAAAGGTGGTCGACCTATTGACTATAGTTGATCGACCGCAAAAATGACAGATTGCTCAATATTTCTGAAGCACGAAAGAAGGTCTACCAAAACACTGTAGATGCTAGACCGCAAAAATCACAAATTGCTCCAGAATTTCTAATGAAGTAAAGGCGTTCGACCGGGCCACTGTACATGATCGACCACAAAAACTACAGAGTCAAATATGTGTATTTGGAAATGCATTAAAGCGGTTGACCTAAGCGAAGCCGTCGACCGGTGCAATTGACCAAGGCAGAAAAATTGGTCGTGTAACGCCCCGCGTTATTAAACTATTTTATTACTTTCATTTTTAGCCATAAAATTTTTTTTTCTTTAACTTATTTAAAAACGTGTATTTAAGAAAGCAAATCAGAGTATTAAGCGGAATAAATTCAAAACATAATTTTAACGATTTAAATAACAGTTCATAGTTTATAGAACATTATCAAAATTAAAATCAAAACTAATTATTGAAAAACAATTGGTCTTATTTTTTTCATGAGCCATAACACATCAGGTCGAATCTGCCTGATAATCCAAGATCTTCACAAGCAATGCTTCCTCCTCCACATTGATATAATTACAGGCAATGCTTCCTCCTCCACATTGATATAATTACCATTATCTGCATCACAAGTAAAACAATGAGTCTAACGCTCAACAAGAAATAGAATGAAATGCTTATGCTCATGCATGCTTATGCAGTCTGTCTCCAGAAAAGAACCTATCTTTTCTGCCTTTACATTTCGTTATTAGAGAAATGGTACATCTGTTGGTCTGTGTGGCTTAACCGACTCCATCTCTTTATGAGACGAGGTTTCCATCAGGGGTATCACCACGACCGTCACCAAGTCTTTTCAGACGTTGGGGATTTTCGAAACAAGAGAAGGGATACATCTGTTGGTCTTGTGGCTTAACCGACACTCCACCCCTACGTGGAGTGAGCTTTCCATCAGGGGTGTCACCACCAAGAATCGTCACCCTATCTCCCGAACCCCCACATAGCCATTTACATTTATTCGTTCATTTCATTAAATATGTCATGCATATGCCACATTTTCATAAATCTTATCATGATGCATGAATGTCATATCATATCCAGTCCACAACAGTCTACAAAATATATCAAAAGAAATATTAAAGTAGTCCACAACAGTATCCGGTCAACAATAATATACAAAATATATCAAAGAAATATATTAAAACAATCCACAGAATATATCAGAGAAAATATTACAATAATTACAACAAGTCACATTAAGCCAAAATAATCCATTTTTATTTTTTAGCATTTTGTCCACAATTTTTAAGAAACAATTACGAGGACTATTAAATTTAGGCTAAACGTTTGTTCATAGAGAACAATTCATATGTTAATGCTTACAACAGAAAAATAATGTTTTAAACTCATTTCCTCACTGTCTATTTCCTCACGATTAGTAGCCAGTACAAGACAACCGAATAATTTCAAAAATAGCACAATAATACTCCAAGAACAACAATTCCCTGGGAATTTTCTTATTAACAGGGATTAAAGTCTAAAACCATGCTTCAATATTGAACAGCCACTAGACTTCATTATTTTACAATTTCAATAGAAAATTCTTCATACTCAAAAATTCACAGCAGTTTAATGAATGACAATGGTTTCATCTAATTATAAAAAATCATCGCGGTTTAATAAATGACCATGATTTCATCTAATTATCATCAACAATGTTTATTTTCTTCTATTATAGCTTAACTATTTCATTCATAGCTAAACAAATTATTTTCATTTGTAGCTTAACAATTTGCTTTTATTCACAGCATATCAACGATTTGCAGCAAGAAATAAGGCAGAAGCAAAACCAACAATTTCTAGCAATTATCCAAGGCAAACTCAACCAATTATTCATAGCAGCTTTTGTTCCAACAACTGCAGCAAGGAAATTAGCAACAATTATTCAAGTAATTTCAACAAATTATCCAAGAAAATCAACTAATTTCAGCAAGAAATCAAGGCAGAGCAGAAATCAAAACCAACATCCCATGATGTAGGGTCTCCACTGGCCACAAGCATCCAATTTCTTACCTAAAGATTTCTCCTTCAACACCTTGTAGCTCACAGTTTTCAAACAATCCAAGAACAGCTCTTGCACTGTAACTCATCTTTTAGAGGAGTGTTGCGATTTCTGGCCAAAAATCAAGGGAGGTTTCCCCTATATTAGCCTCTGGAGGGGGAGAAGTTATCCCCACTCCTTCCATTCGAAATTTCAACTCCCTCTTTGTCATTTCTTCTTCGTTGAGCAAGTTGGTATAGGATCCTCTTGGTTTGCAATCGTTCGGGCCAAGATAAGTTACTTTCAATCTACGATTTTCTCTTGATTTTCTTCCTCTTCGGTGAACCATGTTAATGGGAGTTTTTCCTCTAAGGTTTGAGGACGTAGCACGAGTTTTAGAAGACTATTTTGGAGAGCGTAAGGTTTCGGCTTCCAGCAGTTTAGGACCTCGTTCTTCGTTGGATAAGTTTAAGTTTTCTTTCTTTAATTTCGGTCATGTCCTTCACGAAGTTGGTTTTAATGGCTGTGATTTCTCCAAAGGTTGAAGATTGGATTTTTATTTGGGCATCCGATTCTAGTGAGACTTTGGACAAGAAAGAGATTGTTCAAGGTATCTAAAAATTTATTCTTTGTGCCTTCTAAGTTTCTAGTTTGAATTGGTTTTAATACTATGAAGTTGTATTACTCTGAATGTTTGGATTAAGTTTAGAAATTTTGAAATAAATTCTTGCGTTAGGAAGGAGTTCCCAACTCCAACCTACATCTTCAGCAATTTGGCAGAATCGTGATTAAAGGTTGCATTTTTTTAACTCAATCTTCAAAACAGAGTTTCCGTAAGAAACTGGTCGCCATCTGCCTACCATAGACTGTCGCCGGAAGTCGCCGTGCGAGCGCAACAACCGGATTTGTCCGTGGACAAAGTAAACTCCAGCTCTGTCCACGAACGAGACTCGATAGGGTCCCCTGGTTGGAAACTAGGTGCACTCTGGACCATATCTAGGTTTGGATCCTGGATTGCAGTCCAGATTTAATTGGGTTCTTACCCAAATTAAATTATGGGTCCAACCCTTGGACCAAAACAAAGTTTTTGTTTATGCATTGGGCTGAACCAAAATGTATTTTACTAGGCTAAACCATACTTCTTTTGGGCCTGTTCAAGTCTTGATTTTTGGACGGACCATGTAATATATTAGATTGAATTTAAATGGTCATATCTAAACCTTGGACTCATTATTTTAGGGTCGTCTTGAGTTAAAATAAAATTTTATGGACCGATTGGACCTCCGACGTTAGGTCTAATCTATAAGCCTAAAGATATAAATAATAAGCTTTAAATTAAATTCTAATATTTTTATGAAATTCATGACTAAGTTCTAACACTTAGAAATTTCGGAAGTTTTTACGGTTGGGCTTCTTCTTATTGGATTTGGTATTGTTAGGCCAAAATTTGAGGTAGAGATTATTTTATATTTAACGCACTTTAATTCCTAAAATGTAAATATTCAATTTAATTCGAGCATGTCACATTTACTTTTCAGTTCATTTTCATATATTTTACATTTATTTATTTTTTTATTGTTAACTAGAGTAATGAGACAGTTGTATGTGTCGTGTCCCTAGGCACAAAACCCTAAACCTGATCAGAGTCTTTTTGGCTATTTGCGATCGCCTGAGTATCGCCTTTATTTAATTTTATTATTTAAATTATTGCTCATCAGCATTTTTTATATGTTAACCTGTTAATTTAATTAAATGAAAAACATGTCAAATTCATATGCTATAAAAGTTGAATATAAAGTGATTTCTACTGAGTTAGTCGACTCATCCCAATTGACTTTATTTTTTTTTTCAGTAATTAATCAAATTAGTTCCCAAATTCCACCTCAAGAGTAGAAATTCGGAAGTTCATCTCGCTCAAGTTATTTTTTTCACTTTCTAGAGACATTTAGTTAATTTTAATAAGGTTTGCATTTAGTTTCTATTTAAATAAAATTTTACTTGTTGTCTTTTTTAATTTAGACATATTAATTTCGGGTTATTTGAAAGTCACTAATGTACCTTTTTATTGGGATTGGCTTGTAAGTTTAACTTCATTTATATTTCCGCTGCTTATAACTTTTGAATTAAGAGATGAGTTGGATAATTCGGTCTTTTGGGCCAGATTGTTCCCCGTTCTGTCACGGGTCCCCTCTGGGGCGTGACACTAAGTGTACGGAGTTCGTGGAGAGCTGGTCACTCGAAACGGATAACCATCATTTGAGCTGTAGGAATATCCATTTTACCATGGAAAATGAAATAAATAATAAACGAATGGTAAATGATAAAAAGTAAAGTAAAGTAAAGTAAAGGCAACGGTATGATGTGAGGCCGTTTCAGTCCTTGGTAGACACGGTCGCTAGTTGGGCTTTTGGATTATCCACTGCTGCTAGCAAAGCTTTCGAATTCTGCCATTGCTGCTCATATCGGTTGTGGGACTGGCCAATGGTTAGTTGGGCTTTCGGATTATCCATTGCCGCTATAATGGAGACGTCGGGTCGGATGCGTTGCCGGGACCCGTCAACAGCTAGTTGGTCTTTCGGATTATTCATTGCCGCTATGCCGGGGGTGTTGGGGTCCGGTGCATCAAAGAAAAAAACTAAAACATAAAAGATAAACGAAAACAGAAAACAGAAAACATAAAATAGAAAACAGATTTTAAAAGAGCATAACATGTGCATTGTAGGTTTTACTTTATATCACTTATTGAGCATTAAACTCATTAGTTTAAATCTTGTTGATGTAGGTATGTACAAGATCAGGAGAGCAGGTTAATGAGCAGTTGATAAAGGATTTGCAAGTGCTCTTGTGGTTGACTAGGCTAAAGGATTTAAAAGATAAAAGAGCTTTGCAAAGATAAAATAAAAGATAAAGTAAAAGGTTTATTTATTGTATTTTAAATTATTGTTTTATGTTTCCGCTATATTTTTCAAAAAGGTTTTGAGGATTTTTATAACAAAAAGTCTTCTGCTGTTTTATAAAAGAAAAATATTTTCAAATGTTTTAAATTTTTACACGTTTTCAAAGAAAAGAAGTTACGGGTCATTACACATTCACCATTTCCTTTTGTAGAACCCTAGGGAAGGATGGAGGGGACCTAAACCAAGGTTAGGATCCCAAAACTACTGTTAAATGGCTCAAAGTTATGAAACACTACACTGCGCGGTCTATTAAGGACCTTCACAGGTTGACTTGGGATTAGTACTAGTCGACTAGGACCAGTGTCAGTCAACCATGACACATTCCGTACTCGACCGGAACACCAATGTAGTCGACCGGACATAGACACCACAAATAGGGGCTCTTGGCCAATTTCTTGATGACCGAACCCAACTAGCAATCGACCAAACACAAGACATCTCAAACATAGAGGCTCTCGACCATTTCTACGATCGATCGGACTTAACCAGCGATCGACCGGGGAAAGCTTTCCACTGCGAAACTGTGAGGCAACTCATATTCCCTTGCTGATTCCTGCCATGAATCGGCTTAAATCTTTGTACAGACACTAAATCTACAACAATAACACATAAACAACCAAAGAATACAAGTTTTCAAGCTCAAATCCGAACCAACTCAAAACAGAAATTCGAGTGGGAAAAATGGAGTTAGAAATTAACGTATGCGCAAAGTTCTTTCACAAAATTCAGAGATCAAGACACCATAAATACAAATTGGGCAGAAAAATGACAATGTTTGCTCACTTGATTTCCCCAAATCTTCTCATGCTTCCTTCATCTACTAAAGAGAAAGAAAACTAAGAGAAAAAAAAAAAAGTTAAAATAAAATTTTAATTTAATTATTTTATTATATATATATTAAAACTCAAGTTACACTAACACGAATTTATTGAACATAATCTCACGGTCCAAATTGCACGATGATACACAAATCCATGAGTTGACTATTTAACTGAAAATCTACATATAGTCGAAGACCCACGATACTCAACAAGAATCTGATTAACAAAAACAAAATGACGTCGATTAAACCAAAAAATTTACTTAAAAAATTACAAATTTTACCGACGGTGACTTCTCATAATTCTGCGATCTTCTTGAGAAAAGAAGATCCCGAAGAAATAAGTACGTAAGAATCCATTCGAATGATGGAAATATTTGCGGTAACTGGTTGGGATGCTCTTATATAGGTTTGTCAAGGTCAACCAGACCCTTCTGGCCATGCCCAACCCTATGCCGTCCTCTGGCTTAAAGACAGTAGGTTGCAAAATGGAAAGCCCAACCATAGTATTAAATTAATAAATTGGTAATCAAAGATTAAGCAATTAGAGATGAATGATGGGATAATCACGTCAAGGACATAAATAATGGTATTTAATCGAGCTTCATTTTCTTCGAGAAGGTTTAAATTGAACCAACTCTCAAAGTTTAGAGTCTAATTTGTACTTTATCCTTTTTATTATATATTTTTGGTTTAATATTTGTATTAAATATGTTAAAACAAGATAAATATATAAAGTAATATTATCCACTATATTCTAATTTTCCTTTATAATATCACACTTTGATATAATGTCATTTAATTAATTAATTCATGTGATTTATTATTTTAAATATTTATATTATATTATAATAATTTTTTTAATAATTGAATGACACAAAAACGTTACATCACAATGTGAGATTAAAGTATAAAATTAAAATGTAAATATAGAATTACCCAAATATGTATTGATAGTGTTTTTATGTGAAAATTTCAAGGTGAATGTTTAATTTGATAGACTAAAATAACTATTTTGGAGTGACAAGTCCCAACCAAATATCAAGCGATCAATAATACCTTCTTTTGCGGTTGATCGGACCAATCAACTGATAATCAAAATAAATAATAGAGTCAGTTTGGTATTATTGTAGTTTTTTATGGTCGACCGGACCAAGCAACTGATAATCAAAATAGAGAATAGAGTCAGTTTGGTATTATTGTAGTTTTTTTAATTATCACTGTTACTTATACTTTTAAAATAATCATATGTGAAAAAAACATCAACTATTTGATAAATTAATTCATTAATTACTTTTAATAGTTAACAAATTATAATATCTAATTATTAAATTACAAAAAAGTGAGGAAAAATAAATAGTTAAATGTCATTATTAAAAAATTTCAAATGATTAAAATGAAAATATATTTATTTTGTAATTTTCACCTTATTAGAAAAACAAGTCTCAAAAACTATATTTTCCACCTTTAAATTGTCGTGGCCTTTAAAAAAAAGTTAGAAAAATTTTATGTCACTAAGCATTAGATTCTCAAATAAACACTTTTATCATTTCCAACAATAACCTTAAAGAGGATTGACTAAGGTAGAATTTCAAAATTTTGTGCCTTTTCAAAGTTTGTCAACCTTTTAAGATAACATTTTACTAAGATTTCAAAATTAATTAATAACATCTTCGTTCAAAGAAATATTCACGAGTAGAAAAAGTTCATACTCTATAAAATACAATGGGAGATTGATCTAAAACAAAAGTCATTTTTTCTATTTTTCTTGTATATCTACATATATAATATCATATTTATTCTTGTCATGCCTGAAAGGGAACTCGAAACAGATCGAGAAACGATCCGACCCGAAAACAGACCTAATCACACGACTCTTATATGTAATTATCTCAAATAACAGCAGAAGTCATGACCCAAAGCATCTAGGCTAACATTTAGGTCTAACAGTGATATCATGATGGTATGATAATAAAAGACCAATAAATTGTGCAAAAGTAATTGAGTAATAAAAAAGGCTAATATAATAGAAAGTGAAGTAAACTAAGTCTCATCTCACCAATAAAAACATCTAAATGAAGGAAATAACCAAATGGAGTGAAAATGAAGTCACTCACAAATTTCAAACACATCATGTCATCGGCAATAATAATAATAACAACGATACTCGGCTACTGCAAAAACCACGAACGACCCTGATCAGGTTTTGGGTTTTGGGCCTACAAACACGACACATACAATTATCTCATTATTTTAGCTAACAATAAACAAACATATCCTCCAACAGTCGAATGTGAGTAACGAAAACATGACACTCATATAGAGATTAAAATTGGTTTACACAACTAATATAATCAATGAAAACAATATGCATGCTTGAATAGAAACATATCTAGTGAAAATACATATATAATATGAAAATTGACGAACCATGGAATGGACACGTCATTTTATATGAAAATACATCTAAAAATAATGTTTAGCAAACGACACAATACTGAACATAAAAAATAAACGACTTCAATCGAGCCTACTAGAGCCTAGCCCAAACATCCAAAACTTCAAGTAAGTCCAAATTTCACATTAAGCCTTGAAACCTATCATTGTATACATTCATCAGTACACTATTCTAAATCCTCAAAAGTCTGTTAGAACTCATAACTGGGATACGAACCAACTCAGAGGCCTTAGAGAAGTAATCTTACAGAAATATGACATTAAAACATGTTTCAATTGACTTTGGGAGTGATCAATTGAACTCTCAAATGAGTGGTCGACCTATCCTTGAGCGTCATCCTAATTTATGCCCTTGTTGACGCTGTGACGAACAACTGTCCTAGAGCATTGAAAAACTCTGATATTTATTTGATCATCTTACTTTAATCAACCCAAAAACACTTCAAAACATGTTTTCATATTTGAATCAAACTTTATTATCCATCAATTTGATTCCAGAATCAAAATTTCAAATCTTTATTAATCAATTTAAAAATTCTGAAAATTTACAATTTTTCGGAGAACCAATGTTGGTTTTCTACTAACTTTTTCCAATCCATAATTTTTCCTTGCCAATCCCTTGTCAAGTCAAAATCCGAGCTTTCCCTTGAGAATTCATGACTAAAGATCAAAAATTCAGAATTTCCAAGTATGAGGATTAGAGTGTACAAAAACGACTTACCTACACAAATCTTAATTTCTCGCGATGCCAATTTGCTATTTCCGTCAACAATCTATCCCCCTTCCCTATTTACCACATTTTATGAATAAAAAGAGGATTTATAAATTCCGCTTACCATCCAAAATCACACACATTACGTCTAAGTCAAGAGTTTCTCCAATGGCGTTTCCTTCCCTTCCCTCCCTTCGTAGAAGCATTCCCCTTCCCAAATGAAAATCTCTTCTGGAATTTTAGATGTGTGTGTATATGTAACACACAGGAAGGGATTGACCAAGATAGAATTTCAAAGTTTTGTGCCTTACAAAAATTTGTCAAAGATAAAATTTCACTTTCACTTCAAAATTAATTAATAGCATCTTCGTTATAAAAAATGTATATAAATGATACTAGTACTATACTTCATAAAGACAAAGGGTGATAGATCTAAAACAAAAGTCATATTTCTATATTTTGTTGTATATCTACGAATATAATGTCACATTTACTCAGCTCTTTATTGTTCTATTCGTTTCTCTCGACTTCGTGTTTGTTTTACAGAGACTGAACTATGCCGAGTTTGACACTCATGGAATCGAGGGTCACGAAGAATTGCGATTTGGAAAACTCCCTCTTCTCACATTCATTGCACACAAAAAGAACTAGTTTGCTTCTAATGGGCAACATTTCTGTCTAAAATCAGTACAAAAATTTACCAAACATACCTAAGAGCTAAACCCTAGATGCCATATGAAAGTGGATACAAACTCATAACATCCCCTAATTTGTCACTGAAATTTAATACAATAACTATGCCAAACCCAACTTTCTAAACTTTTGTAGCGAGAATGTCTTCTGCAAAGTCACTAAGATCGTAATTGTTAGCATAACTTGTACCATGTATGATACGGGGATTTTAAGTAGGTTAGTCACGTTAAAACAACTAATATATATTTTTATAAATTGCTCGGAAATTGATCAAAAATTTAATATGTTTTCACAATGTTTTTAGTAGTTCTCCTTTTTGTTTTTAGTTATTATTTTTTTGGAGGAACCATATCTCATTAATATTGTTTGAAAATAAATAGCGAGAACGTCCATTCTTTTCTTGGAAAAACACGGAGGCGCAATGTTTTGTCTATGAACCACCGCGACTCCACATCAGCTTCTTAACGGTAAACGTGACAGTGATGTTAACTTTGTCATTTTCCCATACGTCAGTGGTTAATTTGTTAGAAAATAAAAGATAGAGGTTGACATATCATTGACTGTAAATCACGATGGCTAATTTATCATTTTCCCTATTGTTATTATTTCGTCACTTGGTCGAGCTGGTGAGGTGAAACGACATGAGGTAACTCGCTAAACGCAAGACAAGGTGGAACACGAGGATTTTACCTTAATACCCTTTTTGGTGGCGCTCGAAGCTTGTCAATCATATACAAGGAACCAAAATAGTTTTATTAGTTGTTGCAGCTTGCGCTCTGGTCTCTGAAACGGTCTATGCAACAAGAAATTCATGGAACCACCGATTGAAATTGAAAGGTGGCTCAGCTTTGATTAACCTCTTCAAATCACTGGACCGGACCGATTGCCGTTCCGGTGAGCGGGGATCTGGCGTTGCCTCTTTGCCGGAATCGGTAGGTTTTCTTTTTCCTCTTCCTGATCTGCGCGCTCGTCTTTCATAATTGAGTACCTGGGATCTACGACGGCTGGCTCCTTAATTTTTATTGGAATTCTAACTAAGGATGTCTTGTTTTTCAATTTCATTTAGGTAGCATAATATGCTTAATCGGAATGATTGAATTTTCCAATCTGCAGGTCCATTCGATCTTTCTCACAAATAGTACATTTTCTTCTCGTGGTGTATTCTGTGTTTTTACTGCAATAGTCGGAGTTATCTGAGACGAATCGCAGCTAGTATAATTTTCATTTCATTTCTCATTTAATATTATTCTTTTGACTTTTGAGGTCATTGAGCGGCTGCTGATTCTCTGTTGGAACATAGGTAGCAGCGTTGTACCAATATGCAGGTACCCGAGGATCTATCTAGGGATACGGATAACTCTAATCCTACGTCATCCCTGTCATCTGTGAGGCTAGCAACACCCCAAAAATCTCTTCGGCGCCTGGGATTGTGTACTCAAATAGCAACAGGAGGTCAGCATTCCTCCCCACTGGTATTCCCTGAGAAACGCAGCAAGATCAAGTCTTCTGGCAGGCGGAACAGAGAGGCTAGTGTCTCCACCCCTGCCCCTATGGCCTGCAGTGATGATCGTGAAAAAGCAAAGAGCTTTGAACACACAATCGACGTCGGAGGAGGAGGAGATGAAAAGACAGATTTGTTGGGGGATTTAGTTTTTTCTGGAAAGCTGATATTGGACAAGAGAAGGACTGCAAGCAAGAATACTTCGGATGTACAACAGAACTCTGCTGAGATTCCTAATCAACAAACTATCAATGCTAAACTTACCAACAGGGCATTGATATATGGCTCTTTCGTGCTTTCTTTAGACGATGTCATCTCCGTAAGCTGTGCTTCTTCCTATCAATCGAAGATGTCCTTAGATTTCTAGTGACCTTCGTTAATCCATGACGTTGTCCTATTATTTAATGACTTTGACAGGTTTCATACAACGTTGGCCTCAGACATTTTACAGTGCATTCATACCCATTAAAGAAGGGTTCTTTTTCTTGTTTTATGAAGGCCCGAAGAAGTAGGAAGGATTTTCGCTTCCTGGCTTCTAGCATAGAAGAGGCAATTCAATGGGTTGGAGGGTTTGCAGATCAGCAGTGCTTTGTGAACTGTTTGCCTCACCCTTTGGTATCGTCAAAAAAGCAGGCCTCTTCTGAATTATTTCCAACGGATACTCCTCCTGAGTTACTTTTTAAATGTAAAAATCCACCAAAGATGCTTGTTATTTTGAATCCGCGCTCTGGACGAGGTCGCTCAAGCAAAGTTTTCCATGGTATTGTAGAACCAATATTTAAGGTATGAGATCTTATTTCTGTAAGTTATCACCAGTTTCTCCTTTTATCATCAAGCTTCTGCTCATATTTTAAAATAACCTTTTGGGACAGAATCCTTTTAAGTTAATTTCAAGGCGAGAGCATGTCTTAGGAAGTTGGAGGTGGCCATGGACTAGATTGCTTGACCTAAGGTTGTGGGTGCTTTGTCAAAGTTGGTGGTAGTAGTTGTAATTATGACATATGCACTTTGTGGTCTGTCTATGATGGTCCTTATCATAGAGGGTTAACTTGTGTGCATGAGCTTATTTTTGGGAAAAAATTGTAGATATTGCCAAGAATGATAACTTGGAAAGAATTTCTCAGAAGATACTATTTATTAGTTTTTTTCCGAAGGAGTGTTGATGCGAGCTAGCTTCATTTAAAGTAGAGTTTGTGAAGCATATGAATAGTGTTTTAGTAAACATAATAGAAATATGTGTTTAACATGGCTTATCATATCCTACATGTCTGAGGTGTGTTATTTTTAGTTCTTGTTTTCTTTTTTATTCTCCATAGGTAGACATGACTCAACACACATAGTGAAACCCACTCGTTTTATCTCATTCCCTCATCCCCACTTCCTTTCATTCTTGCAACAATCAATCTGTCCTTGATGACTATAATTGTAATTTTTGTATTTAAATCTTGATTAAAAAATTTAGTCAATTAATGCTGATATTAAAATGAACTCACAAGATTTAGAAGAGGGAAAAGATAGCCGCACCTTCTAAACTCATAGGGGGAAGAAATTAGAAATAATCCTCTTTTCCTCTACTGCTAATTGGTTCCAAAGATGAGGGGAAGTGGAAAAGATTTCCCTCAAAAGTAGGGGAAGAAGAAAAAGATAGTGTGGGATTAAAATTTAACAGTGATTACAATGTGCGTCTGGAGATTGCACTTGCCTGCAACCAGTACGTATTTGTCCACTTGGAGGAGTAACAAGATTTCGTTTCAATAAACACCATTACGACAACATGACTAAAAAATTGTTAATTGATGTCATAATCTGTATGTCAAATTTTAGCCTATTTATTTTTTTGGCAAAATCACAGTTTGTCTGTTTTAGTGCCTTCCTCGTCCTTTATGTCAATTTCTAGTTCTGTGTTAACTTTATTTTCACTGAATTTACTGGTTCAGTTTTTGAATCACGTTATAGGATAGTACTGGACATCTCACTTGAAGTGGTTGGTTTGTATGGCAATGTCGTGAGTAGGGAGTTCTTTCTGTGCTGTTGTCCTAAATCTTTTTTTTTTTTTGCTTCTTTGTCATATTATCTGACAGCTTGCAGGGTTCAAATTGGAGGTAGTTAAAACAACATCAGCGGGTCATGCTAGAAAACTTGCGTCAAGTGTTGACATCAGCACTTGCCCAGATGGTACTATTGTTGCCTCCTAAAACTTATCTTATTTTAGTTTGTATATTTTTTTGATGATCTCTTTTGCCTTTTGTTTTGTACTACAAATTACAGGAATTATTTGTGTTGGAGGCGATGGAATTATTAATGAGGTTAGTTAACAATATGAAATCTTTCAACATTCTTATAGAATAGGAAAGAAGAATTATAGTTCCTCTTTATTTTCAAATTAGATTTAGGGGCTATCATAAGTGCGTAAATTTTGCGGATGAAAAAAGGCACCTGGAGTCTTAGAGCAAAATGATATATTGTATTCAAGGAAACTGATTGGAAATCTAATATTATTGTGCTCATGCTGTGATTTTTTTTAATTTAAAAACTCTGCCCCGCTGAATGCATTTCTAAAGTGACATGGAGCATGTACCCTTCATTTAGTTTTCGGGTAGCATAGCATTTTTTTTTTGTCATCTTGATGTAAAAAATCCGCATGTAAGGATATCAAAATTGTGGTAAAATTAAAAAAGGGCCGTACCATTGAAAGTTAAGGAAAAGAACATTATGCCATATGTCAATGTCAATCAAAATGGGCTATTTTTTTCATTATATTTTGGTAAGAAAAAAACATTTTTGATGTAAAATCCACCCGTAAGGATATCAAAATGGTGGTCAAATACAAGAGTGTCAAAAATAAAGAATTGCGAAAAATAACTTTTTTGATAATTATTCTTCTAACGCTAGATATTTAACAACTAAACAAAATTTCAAACTCATTGATTTTTTAAATTTAAATTTAAAAGAACACAAACCTATTCTAACTAGATAAACATAATCCTAGTTATTCAAATAAAGTAATATAACTAAATAAGGCATATTTATAAATAAAAAAAAAGAGGCATTTTAGTGAAAGTAAAAGTGAAGGAACATTACTCCATATCCTGTTAATGTCATGAAGAGGCTATTTTTCTGTTCGCTTTGTCATATGTTTAGGTGTGTTTTAGTAAAATAACATTGCATAAATGCGTATATATACAGTTGACAAAAAAGGATCATGTTGATTGACATTATAAATTGTTGGCGTTGTAATTAATTTATATGAAATTCTACAATGCACTAAAGAACAGGCAGTAGAAGCTCCTGCTCATTAGTGATTGTTACACTTTTTTATCTAACAGTTGTGCACAATCATTTATGATCTATGCCATGGTATTTTCTTGCTGACAATGTGGCAGAGACTTGTTTTCAGGTTTTGAATGGTCTGCTCGGTAGAGACAATCAGAAAGAAGGAATTTCTATACCAATTGGAATCATACCAGCTGGTTCTGATAATTCACTTGTTTGGACTGTTCTTGGAGTTAGAGACCCTATTTCTGCTGCAATGGCTATCGTGAAGGTGGTCCCATATTTATTTAAATAACACACACACATTTAACCATTGATGCATATTGTTTAGGAAACTTCCTTTTGTGGGACAGGTTGAAATTTTTTTTGTCCATTAGATATCTCAGCAGTATAGATTATACATTTGAAGTTTAGCATGCCACCATAGTCATCTTTTTCCTAAAACTATTGTTATGAACTTTTTTTTAATTTTTTTTTTAAATTTTTTATCCTAATCCTACTTGGTTGCAATAGTTCTGGATGCAAGGCGAAAGAGCTGTTTGGGGGGAACGTAGGAGGTTGGCTGGGGTAAAACAGTAAATTAAGGTTGCTTAGATGGCAAAATTAGTTAGGTAGCAGACCAGTGGGAAGGGGTTTTGGAGAAAGACTTGTAGTGATGGGGTTTTGTGGGGAGAGATTTAATCAAGGGAGACTAGAGGGGTGGTTATTGCTTTTGTGAATTGTTTTGTTTAGAGGGAATCTGTCTGAGTCAATGGTGTACCAGGCTTGTGGTCATTAGAGCTCTCAGTAGGGTTATTATGTTCGAGTAGTCTGTGGTTTTGGAATTTAGACTCATCATAGATTTAAAAACCAAAAACGGAAGACGTGACACTTTGGATATCGTTGATCACCAAACGTCTAACCCTCTCCTGTAAAATGTATAAGCTTCTATGTAAAATTTTGCCTCGAGCTTTTTTTTTTCTGTGGACAAACTTGCTTGTATCAATGTGGTAATGAGGATGAATCTCTGACACTTGGTCTAAATGTTAGAAGCACCACAAAAGGTACTCAATACAATGAGAGTGAAATCATCTGTTTGCAACACTCATGATCATCTATCGAAATAGAAAGGCTCAAATACTATCCACGTCAATGCGGATGTAAAAATAAGTTGACCTAATAGTCTTTCAAACAATACTTTGGAGGAAGAGGAAGGGATGAGGATGCTATTTTTTGTATTATCTTTTTATTGTACTTTCTTGTTATGATAAACTATTACAAGGCTGTAAATTATTTGTTTCTCTACTTTTCAAAGAGATCTACTTGTTCTATTATGTAAGTTATACCTCTATTTCCTTTTTTTATGAATTGCGTCTAATGTATTTTTTGAAGTTAATGAAACTTGTATGCTGCTGATTTCAGGGAGGTCTTACTGCCACAGATGTTTTTGCTGTCGAGTGGATACAATCTGGTGTTATTCATTTTGGGATGACAGTTTCGTATTATGGATTTGTTAGCGATGGTAAGTTTGTCTCTTAATGACTACTGCTTTTTATCTTTTGTTATGCCTGGTGAAGAGCCCGTGCTTACGTACTGTGTAAATGCATTAAGCATGAATCTTTCCAGTTCAAATCTAGATTGCAATTTAGGAAAAACTAATTGCTGGATTAGATTCAGTTATTTTATAAGAAACGATATTCATTAAGAAAGGAATGAACAAAGAGACAGGAGTGGATTAGATTCTGTTTTATTTCTCATAACTCTCAGTTTTGGGCATGAGAAAGGATTGAAGTCACGGTGTATTCTCTTAATGATTTTTATCTTTTGTTATGCGTGGTGAAGTGCTCGTGCTTATGAACTGTGTAAACGCATTAAGCCTGAATCTTTTCCCACGCATGCAATTATAACATTAATTTGAACCTGGATTGCAATTTACGAAAAACTAATTTCTGGACTAGATACAGTTTTATTTCTCATTAGTGTCATATTTGGCCATGAGAAAGGATTGGAGGGGTCATGGTGTATGAATAGTGGAAATGGATGGGTGATAAGGCTGCTTAAATCAGGCAACATTGCCTACTTTTTTGGCTTTGTGCAACCTGTCAAATGCATTTTCCTGGAGTTTATTTATATTGGATTAATAGCTGTACTTCCCGTAGTATTGTTGTAATATTCTGCTGCGATCAATGCTTCCTGCTTCGTAGCTATGGTTAGCAGCTTATTGTACATAATATTTTAAGCTGTTACATGCGTTGTAATTTACTTTTTTCTATTTTATATGATTTTTACGATTCTGTTTTATTGCATTGGGTAAGGTTGAAGTCCTGGTTTGCATATGGCTGCTCATTGTGTTTGTAATGGAATTTCCATTATTTCTCTTTTTTATTTACCTGTTTCAATTAATAATCCTTCCCAGTCTCGTCTTGTTCATAATTCCTCCTTTTAGGTGTCATTATTTTTTTAGCTAACATTGAAACAAAATAACATCTGCAAATAGTGAGAGAATTCTGATAATGATGATGCGTATATTTCACTTTGCCAGTGTTGGAGCTTTCAGAGAAGTATCAGAAGGGATTTGGGCCTCTGCGGTATTTTGTTGCTGGATTCCTTAAGTTCCTATGCTTACCTAAATACAATTACGAAATAGAATACCTCTTGGCATCAAAAGAAGATGAACTGCAACAATATATTGAAACGGAAGTAGTTGACATATCAGATGTGTACACGGACGTTTTGGGGAGACCAAATACAGAAAGAATTCCAAGAGCATCTAGTCTTTCAAGCATTGATTCAATAATGACGCCTAGTCGAATGTCTGGAGGGGACTTGGAAACCACTTGTAGTAGCACGCACGCTAGTACTGAACCATCTGATTATGTCCGTGGGATTGATCCAAAATCAAAGCGTCTTTCATCTGGAAGAAGCAACATGCCTGCAGAAGCAGAAATTATTCATCCACAGCTTCCATTTTCAACTACTCCCAACTCTAGAACCAGGTCGAAGTCAAGAGCAGACAAAGGATGGACTGGGGTGACAGGCACCCAAGATTTATCCAGATGTTCCTGGGGTAATACTGCGGCAAATGATAGAGAGGACAATTCTTCAACATTGTCTGATCCAGGGCCCATCTGGGATGCAGAACCAAAGTGGGATGCTGAACATAATTGGAATACAGAAAATCCAATTGAATTGCCAGGTCCGTCAGGTGATATAGAAGTTGGAAACAGAAAACTAATCTTCTCAAAAATTGAGGATAAATGGATTACGACGAAAGGACAATTTCTGGGAATTCTTGTTTGCAACCATGCATGTAGAACTGTTCAGAGTTCGCAGGTGGCTGCACCAAAAGCTGAACACGATGATAACACTTTGGATTTGATCTTAGTTCATGGGAGCGGACGACTGAAGCTGTTGAGATTTTTTGTGCTGCTTCAGTTGGGTAAACATCTTTCGCTGCCATATGTTGAATATGTCAAGGTATGGTGGTGAGCTATTAACGTTTTTTTCGCTTTTGGAGTTTCGTAAAAGTTCAATAAGCTGCTGCTTTAGTTATATTAATGGAATTGATTGTATCTAGTGCTTGAATTTTGTAATCTGGTCGATGCTTTCTTCAAGCTAAAAATTCTCATGTGGTTGGACAACTTTGTGCTGGAACTTTATTTTAGCAAATCTATTTAGAGTCCTTTTTTTTTTCGGAATAATGTGATTGAACTTGCTAAGTTAAGCTCTGTTTAAATGCAGGTGAAATCAGTGAAGATTAAAGCCGGAAAACACACCCACAATGGCTGCGGAATCGATGGCGAACTTTTTCCACTGAATGGGCAGGTTATTTCTTCTTTGCTTCCAGAACAGTGTAGACTTATTGGCCGTCTTGCCAATCCTCACTTATAACAACGGGGTTCTCTTAATTATTTGTTGTTTTGTTTTTTGGAGGGGGGGGGGGGGGGGCATGGGTAATCGAAGCAAAGCATTTATGTGTATTTTGTAGAAGAAGCAGAGCATTCATACGCCAAACTAGAATCCTGTGTTTTTAATTTCCTTTCTGACCCATCTTGTCTCTCTTGCGCTTGCACAACCTTGGATCCTGTAATTCTTTTGTTTGTATCTGTTGCTTGTTCATTTGTTTGTGGTGAGAGCTGCTAAAATTAGCGCACAATCTCGTGTATTTTGTTAGTCCAATAGAAAGAGCAAGTGCTCATTTGGTTATTTTGTTGGACTAAGAAGTAGACGCCCAATCCTGAATATCCAATCACACTTCAGAGTTTCATTCTTCATGGTTTGTCTTACTTCTAATCATATGTTTGGTTTAATTTTATTTATAAATCAGATATTAAATTTATTTTTTTGATAAATAGAACATTTATCTTATTGCTATTAGCAATTTGGATTTTATTTGTTAATTTATTCGTTAAATTTAAAATGTGTGGATTATGTTTTTCATATAGCGTGACGATGTAACTTGATTTTTTACTGATCTAGTGATTTTTAATTTGATTTCGACGGTTGTTGTGGGATTGATGGAGTTTGAAATCTCTGCAAAGAAGTTAAATTAACGGACGATTAAGAAATAGGTTAAAATATGTGATTAGTGGATTTAATTAGTCAATTTCAAGTTTAAATTAGAGATTGAAGGTGTATTTTGTGAGGAAATAACGAAAGATTTAATTTGAAAATGCATAGGATTTGCAGTTTTTAGACCAAAAGGTTACAAACCCCGGTTGGATGGGAACGTGTGAGAACCACATGCTCACGTGTCGTACAAGATAAGGGTAGCCCACAACAAGACATTTTCGGTAACCAATATCTCCTTACCCTGTCTGTCCATCCATCAAACTAGGAAGAAGACAAAACCTAGAAATTCAAGACTAAAAATGATTATTAGTGGCGCAACCTGCCTCGGTTTCACAACTCCGTCGTCCAACCCTACAGCGGCCACCTCTTCCGCCGCTCGCTCTGCCCATTTCTTGTCTTTTGTCACTTGCGTTGACATCAAGCCGTCTGCTGTGTGCTCTTTGAAAAGAGTAGGGAGGTATTCTTGTAAAGTTGTGCTCGGATCGGATTCTGGAACTTCCACATTAGCGTCGGGATCGACATCGACGTCGCCGTTATCGTCGGAGGAGGAGGAAAAAGATGCCGGCGCCGCTGCCAAGGTTGGAGCTAGAATTAGGGTCAAGGTACCGTTGAAGTTTTATCATGTTCCCAAGGCGCCGGAAGTAGATGTTACGGGGATGGAAGGGGTGATCAAGCAATACGTTTGCGTTTGGAAGGGTAAGCGGATCTCTGCGAATTTTCCGTTCAAGGTAGAGTTCGTTACTCAGGTCGAAGGCCGCGGCCCTGTTAAGTTCTTTGCTCATCTCAGGGAAGACGAGTTTGATTACCTTTAATTACTCCCTCTTTCACTCCCTCTTTCTCACCTTTGTATCTGCTTCTACTGCCTGATTGATAGATTTTATCATCAGATACAGCAAATGTTACTGTCCTTATCTGTAATATCCGTATTTCATATTTGTTGATGAGCTCTTGTCCGAAACAAATGGTGTTCTTGAGTGTGTTATTGCGTCCTACGTTGTAGTGTTATTGAGCGTGATATGTTCTTCGGTTTTGAAACATGAAGATCATGATCATTCTTCTTATCCCCATCATTTTACTTCTACATTCATACACAATAAATTGTTTAGATTATCTAAATTGATGTTATAGGTAGTTTTAAGCCATCCAGTGATCCTGTTGGTGTTCAAAGATTGTTCTTTTTCTCGAGTGTTCTTGTCCCCTTGGCACTTGGATTAGAACTCAGATGTTAACGATGAGGCAAAACTCAAGTGCTTTTGAGGGGACTCCAATTTGGGAAGTCATATCTATGCTTTGATCAGATCACGCATTGGTTTCTTGGAAATCTCACTAGTCAGATTCCAGACACTATTTTTTTGTGAAGAATTACATCAAATCCATGGCATAATATCATGAAAATATGAATTTCCATTGTTGGATTCCACTTGGTGTGGGCAATAGGGTCTCATTTGTTAACTTCTGCAATGAGTTTCCCATAGCAAGGTGGTGTGTGTTTATCGATATGGCGTGTTTGTTTGAATCTTGTACATTTGCATTGCTTTCCTTGTGTTTGAGATTGATGATTTTGATTCTACTTGGTAATGTTTTGCTGCAAGGATTTAATTTACACAACCATACCAACTACCCTCCTTCGTTATTTCTTTGCTGTTTTGAAATTCACCATCAGCTTTTAATCAAGTTTGAATCTTGAGATGAGTATGGCAATATGTCTATCTACTTAGTTGTTCACTTAAAATTGAAATAGGTAGCTCAAAAATATTCTTTATATTATGGATATTCAGGCTCAAATGTTCTTTATGTTCCTAGTTTTGCAAGGGATTCAGGGGTCAAGTGTCACGGTCCTACTTTCGAGAGACTTATGATGGACCGTGCGACACTCGTTGTTAGGGGGGAACAACGAGTCAGCCTATGAAGTGTGCCAACGACACTAATTGCTCATGACGTTAGAATGAGCTTTATGTCTAATGAGCGAGCAATAAGCGAACGAGATTAATCGAAAAGAGCGTCATTGAGCATAATAAGTATAGTTTGAATGTAAAAAGTCTTATCATTAATTGTTAGCAAATTACATTGGGTAGGGGGGTCTACGTGCAGTCATGTCTCTTCCCCTAAAGAGCAATCTAGACCATAGCAGGAATAAACATGCTATGGTGGTGGGGAGTCACTTGCCCAAAATAGAAAGAAAAAAAAATGTAAAGGAATTGTCATAAATGAAAAGCAATCTAACTTAAAAGTATGGGCTGCCATGAACAACACGTCCTGGACAAGTCTGATTTCTTACACTAAGTCTCTTGGGACTTAACCTGTTGACTTGGTCTACGAAAATCAGGCGCAAGTATGTTTGGGCGGGGCTTGACTTGGATATTTGTTCAAACTTGGGCTGGCTAATGGTTTAAGGTTTAAGGTTTATGGTCTGCTTTGCCCACTGAGACCATTGGGTTGTCTGTTTTTGGATTTTCACATCAGGATTGCAACTTAAGAGTTAAGATAGCTCCTAAATAAATGTTTTGGCAAACATAATTTTGGGCATTGCAAAAATATGTTTGGGTAGCTGCTTCAACATTTTGAGCCACGATTCTATTTGTGTTATAATAAAAAAAATTAAGACATTTTTATTGGTGTTACGGGCAAAGGCTGCACTGTCAGTTTGACTTTTGAGCTGCAGGTCGACCCAGTTCAGGTCAAGGTCGGGCTTCTCCAAGTTGAGCCTCTCGTTGATCTTGGGGCGGCGGGAGATGGCTTCGAAAATTCTAATTTAGTTATCCCACGCCATAAAAGAGCATCTGATTGACAACATTACTTTAGAGAGGAGTTTCTTGCATATGATGCATAATCTATTACAGATCTGAGTGTTACGATAATTAATGGTTTCTAATCAATTGCTTGCTTTCGTTTCTTTTCTTTGCCTGAAAGAATACCTACATCTATATTATTAGTTACAGGTTCAATGACTTCAAATTTGACTAAAGATAGATAATTGGACGAATGAAGTAATAATGTGAAATTAAAGCAATAATAACATAAAAAAATGAACTCCAAAATTATGAAAAAAAGGTGAGAGATGGTGGGAGATAATAAGAAGGCATAATGAGGGTGGGGTTGGTTTGCTGCTGGTTAGTCTTTTCATTTTGATTTGAGACTGGAGGGATGGAAGAAGGGAAGGAGAGGAGGGGTCCCACCGAACCCAACCAAAGCAAAAGCTTGTGGCTTTAGTTAGATTTGGGCTCCAGATCGGGTTTGGTCCAACCGCCTTGTCTCCGAGGGAGATCGGGCGGTGAGATGTCCTTCTCATACTCTATTTTCTTCTGGGTCGGGAAAAATGAAAGATTTTTAATGTTAAAAGAGCGAACTTTAATGTTGTAATTAGGAAAATAATATTACCCTTGATTCATCTGATTTACTGTGTGTAGATAATTTTTATAATTTCCCAGTTATCCATTTAGTGAAAGCAAGCGGCTTTGGTATGGATAATTTGAATTGCAAGCCGCATTGAGTGATAATGGAGTCGAATCAATTTATATAATTAAGGAGGGAGACGGAGCACGAAACGTGGAAGCGCCTCTCTTTTCTGGTCATCGTCCGGTCTGAGTTTCTCCCTGTCCTCCCCTCTTTTTTCTTCCTTCCTCTTCTCTCCTCCGTCTCCATCCTGATTGTATTCTGGGGTAAGTCGGTGGTTTTCGGTTGAAGCTGCGGGCGAACCGCTGGTAGACTTGGAATGGTAACTTCTTTCTCACTTTTTACTCAATGGGTTCTCGTTTTTCTTGTTGCGTGCTGTACTGAACTCTTCCCTCTGCTCTGCTCTCTCTCTTTCTCTCTCCGCGAATCGTTCTGAAATTGTAGATCGAGTTGTCTTCTGTCGCTAGGATTTTTTTGTCTTGAATTTGTATTGAGGGGTATGGTTATGAAGTAAGACAAAGGAGATTGCTGGAGAAATATTAAATTTTCAGTTCCAGTCTGTCTTTGTTTCTCTGTCTTGCATTATTTTCGCCTGATCTACTCGCCCATTCGATTTTCTCTCTCTTTTGTTTTTCAGTTGCAGTATGTAATCAAATTGGAGGCGAATGAGATAAGAACATGCGCGGATAGCTGGCGGGATCTAAACTACTTCAGTTTGAGGCCTTCGATATGAGGTCAAGATTGCGGCAGAGACATAAATCCCATTGTTTGCGAGCTTCTAAACTCTAGAGAGCAATTACTAGTGCCACTGCCGTTTCAATTCAAGTTCCAGTTTCAGTTGGTTGGTTTTCACCTGGGCTTAATTAGTCCTTCTGATCTCGGTGCCATGACTACCAAACGAGCTTACAAGCTGCGTATCCTACTTCAATGTTTGGCGAAATCACATAATGGGGCCTTTTCTTTTTGTAAATCGAGCTGCTATTATTCGCATGGTCTACATGAGTTTTCTTCATTTCTATTCTCAATTTTGGCTGTTATTACCTCTCTTTCCTCTTAATCTCGGTATGTACATGGACTTGGTTTTCAGTCATGTAATTTTGTAAGCCTTAACAACAGTTTACACAGAGGAATTTGTTGCTCATTCTTCGACTGTGAATTGCCTAAAGATTGGAAGGAAGTCATCTAGGGTTCTTGTCACTGGAGGGGAAGATCACAAGGTCAATCTCTGGGCTATTGGTAAGCCCAATGCAATACTGGTATGATTTAATCATATTCTTTCTGCCTATAGCGCAGATCTTTTTCCCTTCAAAATTATTTTCTGGCCGTTTAAATTAGTATTTCATACGAATTTTCATTTCTTTTAACACTAATCTCATGCCATATTCTCGGCGTACTGATTGTGTGGGATGTCTTGCTATTTTTTGCAGCCATTTTTTACTTCTAAATGTTAGATTATGCTCTTCCTTGTGACTTCAATGCTTATCTATTACAAATAAGATTTCAGGTTGGCGTTTCTAATCTAATACTCATGATTTCATGTACAGAGTCTGTCCGGACATACAAGCGGGATAGATTCTGTGAGCTTTGATTCTTTGGAAGTGCTAGTAGCTGCAGGTGCTGCAAGTGGTACAATTAAGCTTTGGGATTTGGAGGAAGCTAAAAGTATGCTTTCATAATCCCGGAAGTTACATCTTCTGGCTTCATATGCTATTGCGTTATTTTTTTTAATGATAATCCATTAAGTATATTGAACCTGACTTAATTTTTAATATATTAAGCATATAAATAATTTGTCCTCCTGAAGTTACAAAAGAGGCTCTTAGGTTTTCCTTAGCTGCAGAGTTCATGTTCCAAAATTCATCTGGTTGAATGTTATTTGTTGATGTTGGAAACTTAAACATTATAGATAAATACAAAACTTCAAAATCAGGACAGACCCAATTTATAGTCAAACGCCAATATTGTTTTGTTTGTACTCCCAATTGATTTGGATGTCCTTCACTCTATATCTTGTAGTTGTTCGTACTCTAAATGGGCACAGATCCAATTGCATTTCTGTGGACTTCCATCCCTTTGGAGAGTTCTTTGCATCGGGCTCCCTGGACACTAATCTTAAGATATGGGATATTAGAAAGAAAGGGTGTATTCACACTTACAAGGGTCATACTCGAGGTGTTAATGCAATTAGATTCACTCCAGATGGTCGCTGGGTTGTATCTGGTGGAGAAGACAATACTGTCAAGGTTTGAATGCTTTCCTAGTAGGTTCAGAGTATTACCATTGGTAGTTAATGGTGTTTACTTATTCAAATGATGTACATGGTTGCGCCTTTTTCGGAAAAGAATAAGTATTAGGCGATTCTTGTAATAGTTGATGAGTCAGTGATTAAGGGAACGTGTATGCACTTTCTGGACTCCCGAACTTGAATGCTAGTTTGTCATAATCATTTACAGTACGGTATTTCTAACTGATAATATTCTAACTTATAGCACATGATTTGAAAATGTTGCAAATTTCCTTTTGCTACTTTATTTTCTTCACATAGAAAGTGAAGTCCGTATTTATTTTGACATACCTGAAGAGCTAAAAATGAGATTTACAGAAATAAATTCCATGAAACTCACAAAGCAGCTTGGCGTATTGATCTCAGTTGGTTTTTAAAACCTCACAAGCACATTCCTTTTACTCCCTATTTATGTACCTTCAAAGCTTTTCTAATAGAATTATTTTCTTATAAAAAAAACTTACCAAAACACTATATTTACAGCTGTGGGATTTGACTGCTGGGAAGTTGTTGCATGATTTCAAGTGTCATGAGGGCCAGATTCAATGCATAGACTTTCATCCCCATGAGTTTTTGTTGGCAACAGGTATGCTTTATTCTTTAATTTACAGCTAGTTCATTTATTTGTTTTTGTTTCGTGCATCATTATTTGATGGAAAAAAGCATATTGTTAGGACACAGTAACAATGTGGATATGCCTAATAATAAAAGGATATGCACTAGGTTTGTTGGATGTCTTTGTTAGTGTCCAATAAGATGTTGAGAATGAAATAATAAAAGGAGAAATTAGAGGGTAGATTGGGAAATTAAAAGAGTGATGTTACATAGTTATTGTAGCAGGGGGAAGTTCTTCCACAAAGGGATGACTAATGGACTATTTATGAGGCATGCAGTGGGGGGAAGAATTATCGTTGAGTATTGTAGCATTGTTTCTTTAGAGAGATTCGAATTAGAGTTTTGAATTTGTGGATTTTCAAATTTGTGGTTAGTTTAGATTGATTATTTTTGTTGAACTCTTGGTTGTTCTTTTCAATTTCGCTACACATCAATAGTACCATTGTCACCCATACAGAAAAAAAGGATGTCATCGCTTTCCGGCATGACCCTATGAAGTTTAGCCTCCGGCTATTCGTAGTTCAAAGTTCCCCTTCCCCCATTGGCAATGGTGGAACTTGATATGTGTGGCTATCTCAAAAGACCACCTCCATTCTATCTCAAAAAAATTGTTGGGTTGGGTTGTAACAATGGTGAAGCTGAAGAAAGACCCTTTTCAAATGGGCTGGGCTAAAGAAGATGGTGAAGGATTTTTTTACTTAGGTTGGTATGAAATGATGTGAATTTTACCAACAAATTGGGTGAGCTGGGCTTGCAATGGAGTCAATTGGAGTAGGAAGGAGGACCCGAATTTTTTTATAGGTCTCCTGAATTTTTCTATGGGTTTGAAATCAGATCATTTTGGTGGGCTCGGCTGGAATGTATTTTGCATGGACTTTGGAGGAAGTGCCAATAATTAGATGGGATGAGCTGAAATATGCTTTAGGCCTAAAATTTGGGTTCAAAGAATGCAAATTTAAATGGAAAATGTTGAATTATGTTGTGGGCCTAAAATTTGGACCAAAAAATTTTAGATTCATCCAAGACCAACTAAAGAGGAGTAAAGAGGCGAACAAATGTGTATATTGGACAAAGGAGAAATTAAGGAGAAGTCGTGGGACGTGAAAATCAAAATTTTCACTTATAACCTAGAGGTCAACGTTGATTTCGAAGGGAGGGAGTAATGTTGAGAGTGAAATAATATAGGGAGAGTTTGGAGGGCAAATTGGAAAATTAAAAGAGTAAGGTGACATTATCAGTTCCTGTAATGGGGAGGTTCTTCCATAAAGGGGATGCCAATGGGCTATTCATGAAGCATGTTGTGGGGGGAAGGATTATCATTGAGTATCTTGCATTGTTTCTTTAAAGAGATTAGGATTAAAGTTCAAAATTTGTGGATTTCCAGATTCGTAGTTAGTTTAGGTTAATTTTTTAGTCCTAATATTGTTGCTAGACTTGTGGTTGTACTTTTTGGATTTGCTACACCTACACGTCATAAGAGTCCTGCATGAACACATTCACTAAGATGGCCTACCCTTACTTAAAGTTTGTTTGAAAGGGTGTCTAAGATTTTGGAAAAGGTCTACTTACCTTAGGATAGTATTGTTGAATGGCCAACATGCTGTAGATTATGATTTGGGGCGCAAATATTGGATTTGATATCTGTTTCCCCCAATACCTAATTGAATTAAATTTAAAAATCATGGCATTTTGTGTTGAGCTAGGCTTACTGAGGTTTGATTCACATTCCATCACACGCAGTGGTTTGTTGATGAGACGGTCCCTCAGAAAAAAAAAGATTTTGAAAAAGGTGATAGCTTGTAGACATAGACTGTAGTCTGCAGGGTGTTTCTTTAAAGCCGGCATGTGTGACTTTGTACTTTATAGTGATAAGAAATTGTAGAAGTGGCTATCAGAGCTACTAAGTACATTTACACGGAAACAATAAGAAGATAACATGGAATTCTGTGGAGTGTAGATACATAGAAGGTGTATGACCTTGTGAATTGTAATTTTCTTCTGTTTGCGTTGACTTAAACGGGATGTAGGGGAGGCTGTGGATTGTCATGCATATCTTCATGAAAGTTTGAAGATGGGGTTCTAGTTATTGAGGTTTTAAGTCATCTTTTTGTAAAAATCTTTTTATGGAAGAAAGCCTTGGTGGTTTTTTCATGTATTTTTTGTGTAGTGGGGTTTTCAGGGTGTCGATTTGTATTGCATCACTCCGTGGTGCAACTCTGTAAAGTTTTAATGTACATATTTTTGCCGAAAATAAAACTCATCTCATGTCATGCGTTTGCTCAGTTTTTCATCTCGCTATCATGCAAATATACAGAATACTTCGTGTTTCAGTGGTCCCTCAAATCCTGGAATTTGATGACTTGAATTGGTCTAATTTTTTGTGCCAGTATAATTTTAACCATTTTCTTCTCTGTGAACTCTTTTAAGCGTCATGTTTTTTTTGTCAGGTTCGGCAGACAAAACTGTCAAATTTTGGGACCTTGAGACATTTGAGTTGATTGGTTCATCTGGACCAGAGGTATATCTTTCTGATGACAATCATGTTTCTGAATAAGAAATAAAGTTATCCACATGCCATTCGTTGTGTAAGTTATCTAATTGTTCTGGTCAGGAAAATTTCACATCTTGTTTCTATTCCAGGCCACTGGTGTCCGTTGTTTGACTTTTAATCCTGATGGGAGAACCTTACTTTGTGGATTGCATGAAAGTTTGAAGGTAAACTCTATTAGTTCTCTACATGACAATGTTTATTCTAATTTTTACTCAATGTATTAAACTATTGTACAGGTTTTATCTTGGGAGCCAATAAGATGCCATGATGGTGTGGATGTGGGATGGTCTAGATTGTCTGATCTTAATGTCCATGATGGAAAGCTTCTTGGCTGCTCGTACAATCAGAGTTGCGTCGGTGTGTGGGTTGTTGACACCTCGGTATGCCCAGTTATTTTGTTTTTATATCCATAGTTATTTAACAGAGACTATTTTCTGGTTCCACTTGCACATGATATTAACTCAGAAGTGTTTTGTTTCGTGGCCTCTTGGACAGCGCATTGAACCCTACTCAATTACTAACCCCAAAAGACAAAATGGTCATTCAGAATTTAAAAATTCAAGCGGGAATCTGTCTTTGTTGAATGAGAGCAACGGCAAGGCTAGTTTGGGTCGGATTTCTACAACGGAAAATTCTGATAATTTAATAAAGGAAACTACGGGCATTGGAAAGCTGTCTGTTTCACAAAATTCAGATCCTGTCAAAGAACCCAAAATTCTGCCATGTATGTGGCTTTCTCATTAGTTCTTTACGGACTTGAATCCTTAAATTTTCACTTTTACTTTTTGATTGGTTCAGTTATCTTCTAACAGTATTATTTCCATACTAAACTAAGATATCTATTATCTTTGCTTTACTAAAAGTTAGTTAGTCATCCTTGATTCTCTGTGTTGCTTGAAGTGGCAGGAAGTTTGCCTGGGACTCCTCAGCGGACTAGTTTTAACGCAGGTCCAAAGCCACTTTTAGCTAGTTCAGTGACAGTTTCTAGTGCTGTAGCCCCAAAAAGGAACTCCGTGAAGACTAATTCTAATTTGAATGCTTTAGTTTTTAGCAAACCTGATGTTGCACCTGTAATTGTCCCCAGAACTAGTTCACGATCTGAGCAGGTGGACTCAAAAAAGGAATCGGGTGTCCCTGGAAAAACATTACCGTTACAGTCAAAGGCTGTTGATTGTCGAAGTTTCCCAAATACCAGGGATGAAGTGGAAAAGCCAACGATTTCTTCCCTCCCTGAATCAAAAGGTTTTAAGGATCCGGAATTCAGGAATATCACAGATAGGAATATCATCCATGGAGTTATTAGTTGTACTCAAGATACATCAACCGAAGCAACTGAACTAAAGAATGTGAAAGAGAATCGTTATATTGAATGTGGGAAGAGTGAAACAGATCCAATAACTGAGAACATCACTGTCCACCATGATTCGCGTACGTATTAACTTCCAGAACTACTGACCCCTTTCATGTTGTTTTATGTTCCTCATGCAAAAGCAAGTTTATATGGTACCTTAATTAATTAATATGGTAGTTTATTTAATTTATTCTTTTTCTAGTAACTCAACTGACCACTTGCATCTTGTGTTGTAGGCCAGTATGTTCAATATGTAGATCTTCTTGTGAGAGTATGAGAATTTGTTTGAAATCAAGACAGCTTTTATGTGGAGGAACTGTTCTTGTTAGGAAAGCTATGCTCCTCTCATTCTGCACCTAGCACAAATATTTTTTATGACATACCCTTTTTGGTCCCAGTCTTGACAATACATTCAACTTATGAAGGAACAAACTTAAGACTAGAAAGAGATTAGGGTATTCCATAAAGACTGCATGATTCAAATCCCATGTCGTAAGCACCCTTTGAGGGCTTTTTATGTATGGAATATGAACTTCATTGTAAAATGTATATGGTTCAACCATGCCATTAACTGTGCTAAATGAAATTCATTAGGAAATTATTGGACCAAAAACATGTTCCCATGGAATTCAAATTAGATCAAAGCATGTGAACAAAAGAAAAAGAAATGTAAAGTGGACTTACCGCTAACCAGATAGCTTGCACTTGTCTTTTTTCTGTCTCTGCTCTAACATTTATTCTGTATTTGTTTTGGCCTGCTGGATGTTTTTATGGTCTTCACAAGCCTTATATTTTGTCTATCTTAACATATTTATGTGACAGTTTTTTTTCCCTGGTTCTAGATGAAACTCGAAGGCATAAGATGAGTAGAGATGCATGTTCAACGGAAGGTCAAAAAGGAGGTACGAACACTTATACTTCTTATTGATGTTTGCTAGAAATAATGGTGTATGACTTATCTTATTTTGTAAAATGTCAAGGACGAATACGGACGCTTCCAATGAACTGGGAGCAAAGAGAGAGATCAAATTATGAGCAACCTACATATAGTGTACCCCCAGGAAGCAAATCTGCCGCAAATAATATCCATTTCAATTTGGTATGGATTTGTTTTTTCTTATTATTTTTCCCTTTTCATTTTGCCTTCACATTTTCTCTGTTTTTTTAGAGAACAACTGTTGTAGTTGTTTAAATACTCACTTTTTGATTGCTAAAAAGAACTTTATTGAAACTGTGAATTTTTAGCCTCATCAACAATGGCACCGAGCTCGTGTTTTTTTTAATGATGGTCTGTGGTTCTTCTGATTTGTCCAATTGAACGTATATATTTTGTCTATATCATCTGAAATTTGACTACTTGATGTTCAGTTTCCTAAGCTATACTAAAAGGTTGTTCGTTGTAAAAGACTTACAATACCAACTATTTTAGGAGTTAGCTTTATCCTTTCAAAGTAGGACAAACGCTAAATAGTAAGTTGTAGCTTTATCCTTCCTTGTATGTACATTAACCCTTCTTCAATACAAATTTTGTTTTCTGTAACTTTGTTCTCATATGGACCATACTTATTATATCAGTACGTATCTATGTATTGGCTTGTTGAAAGATGTAAATTTTTTGAATAAGAAATGCAAATTTATTAGAAAGAGAGTTTAAAATGTATCCGATCAAACTAGATGCAGTTTCTTCCCTTCTTCACGACCCTTCTAAAAGGTTTAGATATTTTTACAAACTTACCCATATCTCAGCCATTGTCTTGCCGGAAACAACTCTTATGCTAGCTAGTATTTAAACCTTTTTTCAGCTAATCTCCATCTTAACAAGAAATTATAATATTATCTACTTATAGAATTGTTGTCACTGGTGTGTCTAAAGTTTGCAAGGCATCTTGTCTAAAGTGTGCAAGGCATCTTGACCAAGCCAAGGTGGTTACAAAGATAAATAAAATTGAAAGTCCAGCAAATTGTTGGAACCACTAAACTAGCAAACAGAAAATATTCAGCTTAATGTTGAAAAGAATGTTTAAAAATGAGTCATTTCTTTGCTCTTGCATTTGGTTGTCAAATATTTACTGTCTCCTTACTGTCTACATATATTTGTTTCAAGTTTAAACGAAGAGGATATCATCCTTCAGCCGAAAAGGAAACTGTGTCTCCTAGCGATGAAGATGAAATCGTAAGTGTGATGGATCAACATGATCAGTTCATCAGCTCCATGCAGTCACGTTTGGCCAAGTTACAGGTAACTAAACCAAAAACTGTGACGTACTTAATATTGAATAGCAATTTTTTGTTACCTTAAATCCACAAAATTAATTCATTTTGATATCTTGCAAGTACTGTAATAGTCTAACGGGAAATGAGTTGAGTGAGATGAAGTAGACGTAGTTGCTCCCTGACCTTATAACAGTGTTCAAGTTTGGATGTAAGTTATAATTTTTTAGTCTAATTTTCCGTCCTTAAAGTGATCAACAATTGATAATATAATAGACTGTCTACTGTGCTATTTTTATGCTATCGAGAAAGTATCAGATCGATCCCGTTGTTCTTGATGTTCTAAGAAAAGTCTCAAATGATTAAATGACTTTATATATTTCTCTTTTTATTTTTTTTTAAAGTTTTATCAATGACGGTTTTACCAATTGACTATTTTTCATATTTGAGGTTTGTTTGTGATCTTTTCATACAAGTTCGTGGAAACAAATGTGAGAAAAAGAATAAACCTACATTAGGCATAGGTGATGGAGTGACATATTTTCACATAATTGTACTCCAAAATAATTTTGTTTCTCATTTCTGTAGGTAATCTTTAGATTTTGGGAAAGGAATGACATCAAAGGCGTTGTTAGCGCAATGGAGAAAATGGCCGACGACGCTGTAAGTCTGTTATTTCACACTATCAGAATTTGAAATAGTACGGACATTTTGTCATTTAAACATATAAATCCATTTAATTATTTCGTGTCAATTTCAGGTTGTTGCTGATGTTGTAAGCATTATATCTGAAAAAATTGACACAGTCACTCTGGATATGTTCACTTGCCTTCTGCCTCTCTTAGCCGGACTTCTTAAAAGCAACATGGATAGGTATCCCAACTGCATTAACTCTTTTTTTCAATTTTGATACGAGGGTAGTCATCGGCCGTGGGGTGCTGCATAAATAAGATGTGATATTCCTTCTAGAGTATAGGTTTGTTAAGTTGGAAGTATTCTTTTTATCTGTTTATCTCATTAATCATTGAAAGCTGTTCTATAGTTACACCATTTTTCCACAAGGCTAGAAAGGGAGATAACTTGCTGTCTCAAATGAGTGGATATCTTGTCAAAATCTTATTATTCTTCATACTAGATTATAATTGTTTTACCAACACTATCCGTTTTTAGTATATTATTGCACCTACTCATTGTTTAATTCCTTAATTACTGTTTTTGGCATCTGCATTTCCTGCATACAGATTTCTTGGCATTTCTCTGGAAATGATTCTTAAGCTAGTGAGAATATTTGGTTCTGTAATCTATTCAACAATATCAGCACCAGCATCTGTCGGGGTAGATATTGAAGCCGAGCAAAGGTCAGTTGCTTCGTTTACAAATTCGATTCCATTTGCCGTAATATTAAAATACTCCACGGTTATTGATTGAGGCGCGTTATTAATAAATTCTGCAGGTTGGAGCGATGTAATCTCTGCTTCATAGAGCTCGAAAATGTCAAGTCATGTCTCCCTTCCCTTAGCAGGTATGCTCTTTCACTCAATCTAAATGGGTTAACGTGCCATTTAATCAGCTGTATTTGTTGCTGATGATTTGACATTTTCAACCCATAGAAGAGGAGGTTCTGTGGCGAAATCTGCGCAAGAATTGAGTCTCACCCTCCGAGAAGTGTCGTGAGACCGACCGCAAACATGGAGTTGAATACTAACGTTTTCTGGGGAAAGATAGATTAGATGTTAGATTATTGGGTGGAGAGAGTTTTGTCCGTATTGAAGAACAAAGCTCGCCTTCGTGCGACTTGAAATGGTTGGATTGCGGGTTCGTCAAGAATGAAGTACATCGCAATTCTCATGCCTAAAAAGTTGCATTTCTGGAGAAGGATTTAACCACTCCTCTTTCATGCTAACCTTAATTGTTGTAGCACCCACTTGTAATTACGACCTAATTTGTGTCGTAGTAATGCATTGATTGTGTTTGAATTCGTCTACAAAGATTAGGGTTGCTTGCAAAGTTACCCCTGTTCTATTGGTGTGAAGAACATTCTTAATGATTATACAAATTCTTCATCGGCTTTCTACTCGGTACATGCTGCAAAATCTTGCACAATAAATGAAACATTGTCCAACTTTGAGTGTGTTATGAGCTCATCAACTTTGGCTTTCAACTGTTGCACACCACTCATCTTTTCGGACTTCCTTCAAACTACTCGAGGGTAATTTGCGCAAAGCAGCGATGGTCATTGTAGGTTAGGCTCGAGCCAGTTCATTCTTGGAGTCAAATAATCTCATCGAATCATACAAAACTATGCCGATGCCGGTACATCAAATTTTAAAGTACTTGTATCCATCCTCTGGACTTTTCATCCCCTCCTCCCAATCTCCCATTTTCCGACCACCAAAAACTATCTGTTGGATTCCCAAGTATCTGCCATGAATAAACCAAGAAACAATTGAGCAGTAGACCCAATAGCAATAGTAGTAGCATTTTAGAAAATCTCTACTTACTCTGAGCTCAGGACAGTCAAGCAGTTTAGCAGCACATCAATGGCAAATAAATCAGATGTACCAAGATCCACCCTGCAGGCAAAGCATATCATAGCTCATATGAAATTCATGTTATTAAAAATAAAAGAAAATAACATTAATCGCTCGTACCAAACTCGGCCCCAGTTATCTTGAAACTCTACGTCAGTGATATCGTGGAATGACGACGGCATGGCCTTGAAGCCTTTATCTTCATCATAGAGAGGATTGTACTCCATGGATGAATTTGTTAGCTGCAATTATTACGATGAAAAACACGATTAATATTTCCATACAAGAGGGGGGTTGTAGCTGTGATGAAGTATAAGATTCATAAGAAGATGGTCAACTAGTTAGTGTTTGTACAATTACGACCGCTACATCGATGATCAAGACCTCCAAACGACCCTTCATCTCTTAACAAACCTGAAGATTCGAAGAGTTAAATGCTCCTAATCCCCCCATAACATACCTAGACTGAAAAACCTGCAAATTTTGCCATGTGAGTGAAGTTTCGATTACGAGAAAGTAGAGAGTAACATGAGTAAAAGAAAAGGAAAATCAACTTACACTACCAATAAGATCAATGTCTCGATCAGATGGCGACCCATATAATTCGAACCATATGTAGGAATCAAGAGGATTGAAGCTGCATAAGAATTGAACTAAGCCCAAAAAACTTCTGAGGCAGAGCGATGCTTCAATTATCATGTATGTTATTGGGAACACTAGACTAAAGAATTTTCTCTCTCAACCAACAGTGCATTATGAGAAAATAAAAGAAGCAAAGACTGGATGATGAGAGAGCTCAGAAGAACAAATATTTGGACAGAACGTAAATTACTGAACCACAGATTGTACCACCATGGAGAAGAAAGATGACTCTCTAAAGGTGACTTTGAAGGCAAGAATAGAGCCTGTTTTGGATTTTTGAAAGTCTTCGCCCTTCTTCCCAACTCTTTCTTCCACCTAAAACATACATTCCAGAGATATTATGTATTATTCTACCCAACTGAAGTAAGATCTTCCTCGCATTCCTGTCATGCATGGGTATTAGTATTAAATGCTGCAAACAACCACATGGAATGAAAAACCACATGTACACACGGGTAGTTGCAGAGAGAAAGAAAGAGAGAGGAAATTCTGAATAATGAACAAAAGCTTAAATTCTGCTAATGAAGAGGAATAACGAGCATTCTCATGGTCATTACATTGTGTAGAAACTAAAGAAAGCGGCTCATTCAGCATGTCTAAGCTCTGATACTAGCAGAGAAAATTTAATGATTTACTAGTTCTAGCATAATTTGGATGACTGTGATAGATCATAACCAGAGAACATGCAAAAATTAATTCTTGATTCGTAACATATTTGAATATTTTGTTCTATCAGAGCCAATCATGATATTAGCACGAGGAAAAGACAATACCCATTTTCTCATAAGTTCTGGGTTGCCAACGCTACCTCCAAGAACGGCACGCAACTCTGTATCATTTTTGCAAGCGTCTTCCAGGACTCTGTTGTTATCGTAGCAATTGTTAGTAACTCACTCAGGTGGGTGTCGATGAGAGAGAGAGAGACTTAGCCCAGGATGGGTAACTGTGAAGACGGTCGTAATCGCGCTTGCGTTTCTCCTCGCGAAGCTTGAGCAATCTTCGCGCTCTAGCAGTGGTTCCAGAACCTTTGGGGTCGGAGCTACTGGGATGAGCATTCGCGTCAGCAGAAAGGGTGGCCTTGGAGCATAGGAAAGTGGAGCGAGCGGAGGTTGTTTGCTTATAAAAAAGGTGAAAATTGGATCTAATGCAGCTACCAACATCGACAGCCATGAATGAAATATCCAAACTCAAAGCAAAACTATTTAGACGGTTCATTCTCTCTCTTTATCACCTCACCCTCTTCCCTTCTCTTTCTTCCCCGTTCTTCAACTTTGCCAGCTCGCTCGCTCTGGGCCTCCTCTGTCTCAGAATTCTCAATTCCTCCCCCAACTACTCAGGCGAACTTGCAATGAAAAACCCATCAAACAGCTGCTCTGGCCCAGTGGGTGTGGACGATTAAAAAACCCCGAACCAAATACTTTCAATCCATTTGAAATCGACGATGCGATAAATAAAGTAGATGAGAGTTGTCGCGTAACATCAACGAAAGGACATAAACGAAAAGACCCTTTAAACATACGAAACTGGACTTGCGTTCAAGTGATTAAAAATTCAGATGCTAAATTGAAACGATGAATACTGCACACAATGCTCACAAAGGGGGAATTGGGATTTGCAGCAAAGTTCAAATGTTCATTGACACCAGATCAGCTAAAAACAATAAAACTAAACAATTAATCTTAAGGTACATGCAGCAGATGCAGTAGAACCTCCCCATCAACTTCCTCAATGAGGCGTTAGAATATACATCTTACAAGCATGTGAATCCACTTGGACAGAAAGTTGATCTTGGACAGAGGAGTTAGTCGAATGCTGTCACAAAAATTTAAAAAAGAAAAATCAACCCATCAATTCTTAAGTAAATTGGTGAAGCTTCACATGTCTCTACAGGGTAATAGGATATTGATAAGTTTACTCTCAAATTCTACGCTCTAATCTAACTTCCTCACACGATATTTACATGTCATTTATTTACTGATGTAATAATTAAGATAATTATACATAGTTAAAATAAGATATTAATTATATCAATTAATGATTGACAGAAATAAGATTTATCAAGAGGTAAAATTAAAGTGTAGAATTAGAAGGTAAATCTAGTATTACTCATGTCAATATTATAAACATAAACATCTTACCGCCCACAAATCTCGTGCATCGACAATAGTAGATGACTTAAGACCAATGTCTGACCAATGAGCCGTGATTTTTGCTCTTGAAGATCCTCTGTTCCATAAAATCACAGCCACTCGATTATCAGTCAGCGGGCCTGACCAAACCTGCAGTTTCGAGGAGAGACATTGATCTATAAACTCAGCAAAAGACATTTTTCATGCCGCCTTTCAGTTGTTTAGGTAAAATATACCTCCAGATCTCCATCTTTTTTAACCTTTTTACCTTGAACTCCAAGCCCATCTGCGAAAAAATCACTCTTCTGGCCAAAAATAAAATCATGAAGGAAGCAAGAACACAGAGGAAACGATTCTTAACCTTGATTGACGGCTATAACCTCCTTATTGCCCAGCAATTCAAGCGTCACAGCACCCATCGAACGGATATCACATCCGATTATCAGAGGAGCCTACACCACAGCCCAAGAACAAACTCAATAGATTATCTAATTGCCAAGGGAAAAGAGATATTCAAAGTTTTGAATGGTACTTTGGCCAATGCCCATATGCTAAAATGAGAGCGGTATTCTTCGGTTGTCATTCCGCCATTCCCTACTTCTAGCATGTCGGGATCTGAACCATGCCCATTCAGAATTTTTAGGTATTATTATGATTAAGATAAAGGATAGTCACAAATTGGATATAGAGCAATATCTCCAAGAACTGTTGATAATTTCTGGTTAAGTTGGAATGCCTGAATGAAAATAAAGATGATTTGCATTTTGAATCTTACCATTCCAACCTCCAGGTCTGGCAAAAGAAGCCCATATATCGTTCTGATCGGCAATAGATGTCATGCTTAACAGAAACACGAGCTTTTTTGTCAGTAAACACCGAAGAAAAAAGATTTGATATCTTTTAAGCGATAGATTAGAAGCATACCTATCCCAATTATCTTTAATATCACCCGTTGTTCTCCAACTATTGCCAATTCTAGCAGCCCAAGTAGCTGGATCTTCATTTCCCCTGTCTCAACAGATGTTCGAAGAAGGTCATGGCCGACCATGTCCTCTGATGGAAAGAAAGAAACGCTCAATATGCGAAGAAACTTAACTAACCATTCACATAAAGAAAAAAATATTGGCCTTCCAGTCTGCAACAAAGCTCTACTCATCTTGGGGTACCTGTCCATCATGGCCATGTTAATCTTCAACCAAATTTTGACTGGCCATATTGCAAATTTGAATGAAATTCTCGACATACCTTTCTTTGGGGCTTACTCCTTCGTTTTGGCAGTTATCATATTTCAAGTAGTCAATCCCCTAGACAAGGCAATCAAACAGCAATCATACGCTTATGATTAAGTACACTATACGTGACGAGTTTTTGTTTTGATTTTTGCTTGTTTAGTGAAGTGAGGAAAACATACCCATGAGGCAAAGGATTTTGCATCTTGTTCTTCAAATCCAAGCGACCCAGGCATCGTGTTACTACAAGTTTGCGTCCTGAGAAAAGACGATAGAAGAAAAAGAATTTAGCAAGTGAAGCCCATAAAACAATTTATCAGCAATTTCATGTGAAGATGATTGAATGAATCACTTGCCAGTCAAACCAGATAACTAGTATAAAAGGTGAGAAAATACCCTGCATCAGAGTATATTCCGAGTTTGAGCCCTTTGCTATGGACATAATCTGCTAGAGATCCCATGCCAGAAGGAAATGCTGAAGCTTTTGGAACCAAATTGCCCTGAAATTATAACTTTGAATGCCAAATTTTCAACGACCAAATGCTAAAAAGATAATCCCAATAGTCCAACTGTAATTATACTTAGGACGAACATAGTTGAAAGATTACCTGTGAATCCCTATTGAGTTCGCCCCAACAATCATCTAATGCACAAGGGAAATATGGATAACATAAGAGATATATAGAGGAGTTGAGAACAGCAATTAGAACAAAATGAAAACAAAATAAAGAACTTGCCTAAATTTATATATTCGTATCCTACTGCAGCAAGGCCGCTGGTCACCATAGCATCAGCTGTGCCGCCAATTGAGATGACCCGTTAATGGCGTTAGACCCTGGAAGTAAGATGCAAATGAAAGAGAAAAAAGAGAAGAATCTTGACCCGTTTCCATAATCAGTGACTCGTTGATGTTACAGCTGAAATGGTTCCAACTATTCCATCTGATCATCACGAAAGTAAGATCTATCTGAGTAACAAGTAGCATTAGCTAGTAAAATCGATGAAATGCTAGAAGGGAGGTTACCCCATCTGAGGAGTTAGACCGATTCCATTGTTCAACAGATTTCTCCTCGTGCTATCTGCTCTGATCTCGAGCTGCCCCAATCGACTCTCTCCCACCATCTCACTGACGCTAAACAGGAAAACCCATATAACCATTAAGCGCAGAATATCGTAGGGAGATGACTGCGTTAACAGCGAAAGCTGCGGCAGGTGAGTCATAGCAACGGCAGTAGAAACTTCCCGAATTAGCTAAACAGGAACCGAATTTTTTGCGCTTCCCATTGCGAAAAGCGAAGAAGATATAGGCGAATAAGAGAAGACGTCCAACCGGCATCATTACAGCGACGTGCGTACGGAAAAAGTCTAGCCCACACCGAGAGTGATTGCTCCAAATCTAGCCGAATCATTGTTTACGTCGTCTAATCAACAAAATCGCCCAATGTTGTACGGTCCGTCGCCATTAATTAAACACTGTACAGATCTTATCCATTCGCCATTTTTAAATGAATATCTATCTGGGTTTTTCGGATTGGGAGGAAAATAGGAGACGACGCACGAGATCTGTCGATCAAAACAAGGAATTGATTGTCCCACTTCATGCATGCGTTTGTCTGCATTGCATTGCTGAAACCGAAAGCTGTCTCCTTCCAACTTCCATCAATGAAATTCTAATCTTACTTGCTTCCTTCCCTAATGCCAGTCACAGTTTGTTCCAAGAAGTTGATTAATTCCAAGATGATTAGTATCATTTCTCTCTACTCTTCAGATCACCTTTTCTGCAACACTCATCTTCTTTGCATATACTAAAATATTATTTTACAACTTTTTGGATCCTTAAGCTTCACGAATTATCACCTCAATATATACATAGATAAAGCACATAACCAACGAATAGAAAACTAGCGAATATGTCATTCGAGAGTTTATCTACACCAAAATTTAGAAAAACTGAAAATTGATAAACTTTACAATAACTTTCATATCCAAAAATAATATGATCAGATTTTATCTATGAAACATCAAATTTTAGTCGAAGTAATTTGTAATTAAACACGAAAGAATAGAGTATCATTGAAGAGAACAGAGTTAACTCAAGTTATCGACAGCTCAATAAAAGGATAACATTGTCTAAACAACAACCCAAAGAAAAACACTTATCATTACATTCAAGAAATGGGCTTCAATACGTACATTTTGCATGCATGGGGACCCACAGTAGCCGTCAAATTTCCCACAAAGCCAGTGTTCAACGTCTTGTGCTGCCAAACACACAAACAGCAGCAAATGTTAGAGCTCGAGCTAAGGCTAACGGAGTAGAATTTTGTGTCGGTTTTTTTACCTCCCAAACATCTCGTGCTTCGACGATACTCTTGGGAGGAATTCCAATGTCATCCCAATTAGCCGTCACCGAATTACGCCAAGGCCCTCGGTTGAGCAGCACGACCGCTACTCTATAACCCGAGAGCGGCCCTGCCCAAACCTGGTCAAAGAGTAGCTTATTTTTCACTCCTCTTTAGGGACGCTTATGCTAACATTTAAGTTAAAGTTTTAACTTCACCTCTTGATCCCCTTCGCCTCTGACCTTTTTTGCTTGTACGCCAAGAGAATCTATTTTGATATTTACGAGCTATGGTTAGTTCAACGAGAATGCCGACGGAATTTAGTTTACGATTTTTATCTTACCCTGATTGACAGCAATGACCTCTTTGTTGGAAATGATTTCCTTGGTTTCTTTAGTCATATTTCTGATATCGCATCCAAGAAGAAGGGGAGCCTGCAAATCATACGACTCGTGCATGATCGAACAGAGGCCAGCAGGCATATTATATGCAACTAAACATAGACAGATTTGTCAGCAATACCTTGGAAATGGCCCATAAACTGAAGTGCACTATATACTCATCTTTTGTCATTCCCCCATTCCCCACCTCAAGCATATCAGGATCTGCTCAATAGTAGAAACATGTCTCCCCCAATTCAGAATTAGTCAGACATCTTAATCTTAAAACCGAGAGTACTAACCATTCCAGCCACCAGGCCTTGCATAATCGGCATATATTTCATTTAAGTCAGCTCTAGATGTCATACTGTCGAAAATAGGGAGAGAGGGTTTCAAAAGTTCCAGCCACGGGCTATGACTTTTAAGTCATACAACTAAAAGATTTCAAAGATTCATAATATTTTTTCACCTTTCCCATGAATCATTGATGTCGTTAGTAGTTCTCCAGCTATTTCCTACACCAGAACCCCACAGAGCAGGATGCATATCTCCCCTAACGAAAAACACGAAAGAAAGTAAAATTTAAAGAACGACTAACGAAATAACAGAGCTCAAGGACCTAAATTGAATTAAGCAGTAAAACCATTCACAAAGGGACAGGAAGATTGGGCGGCCAGTCATCATTATCGCACGGGTCATTATCGGGTATCTGCACAGAGAAAAAACCAAAGGGTCTCAACGGCAGACCAAATAAAGACAAGATAAACAGGAAGGAGATGACTGTAATACCTGACGGTTGGTTTTATCCCAGCATTGTTGCAGTTGTCATACTTCAAATAGTCTATTCCCTGCACGTGTACAGACAGAACAAAAAAAGTTCATCGATAGGAAATAGAAGGATAAGCAAAACAACTACTAGATTGATAAGAATCAATCGACTCCTATCTCTTATTGAAGAATCACAAGAACAAACGACTGAAATTGACCTCTAGAATTTCGAGAGTCCAGAGTCTCTCTCCTTAATTTCTTCTCTCACCAAAGTGGATATATCTTTCCTACTTTATTATTCTATTTATACTCTTTTTATAAGAAACAAAATGTATAGAAAGAATGAATTCACAATACGAGAGAGAGGAGGGAAGAACCATTCTCAAGAAAAAAGAGAGTATTTTATTTATACACTTCAATCACAATTATTTTTTCCAAACTATTTTACTAAACTTCTTCTAACTACTTATCTAGTTCAAGAATAAGGTCTATTACAGATCTCCTTATTATATAAAAAAAAAATGAGTTCACTGAGAATGACCAATCCAAGATTCTAACCCACGAGGCAAAGGTCTTAGCATCTCGTTCCTCGTGGTCAAGTGAGCCGGGCATGGTTTTGCTGCAAGTGAAATAGCTGCAAAACAGAGAAAGGATGGTGTCCAATATGTATAAAGAACCAATCTTTGTATGTGATGAGAAAATTGTTTAATCTGGTCACCCTGCATCCGAGTAGATTCCCAGCTTAAGACCCTTGCCATGAACGTAATCCGCAAGAGCTTTCAACCCAGATGGGAATGTTGAGTTTTTAGGCACCAGATTACCCTGAAAAATGGCATTATATTTATCAGAGTTCATTTTACACTTTTACACATATGTTCAGTGACAAAAATGTAAAATGAAAAGAGGGGGAGTTTTACCTTCTCATCCCGCGAAATTTCAGCCCAGCAATCATCTGAGGAAATTTTTAGTTTTCAGTCAGCTATTTGTTCTTCTTATGAGAAATTATGAAGTATGCGAAAAAAGATGGGGAAGGAGAAGAAGTTCAACGCACACCTATATTGACATAAGTATATCCAAGCTTAGAAAGACCGGACGAAACCAGAGCATCAGCTGTCAAACCAGTAAAACTCAGTTAGAAAGAACTGCAGAATTTACTGCTGTCAACTAATATAAATGATTAAATTAGCATCAACCCCAGAACTTAAGCTTTTTGGATCAATGTCAGAGCAAAATATCTCATGTTTGAATCCTAAAAATTATCACATTCAAAAAAAGAAATGAGCCCACAGCTAAAGAGACGTATTAAGAAGTAGAAATGGCCAGTCCAACACTTCTAAGTTTTTGAAATTGTAAAAAATTTATGAGATAAAAGTTGCTTAATTAACACATTATTCATCATGACTTTGAAAATTCATTTTAGGATCTTCTTTCTCAGTAGAGTGGGATGGAGAGTAAAAATCAAGAGAGGTAGAAATATGGATGCTGAAATTACCAGTTTCTCTGATCATTTTCTCATCAATGTTGCAAGCGAAGTGATTCCAGCTATTCCACCTAATCAATCACAGAAATTAAAAAAGGAAGAATGTTTGGGCAGGGGTGATAGTCAAGTCAATGGAATAGTACTGAGGTATATGCTATTGTTTAAGCTAGAGCCTATCAAGAAATAGAACAAAATGGAAGACAAAGTCCATCACTCAGGTGATGCAAACGATTATAATAGATTTTCACTGCTGTAAAAAGCTTAAAGAGATTATGTCAATACAAAAATACAGAAACGAAAACCCATGTAATATGCAGTGCATATGTGGAAATGGCAGGGAGCCAAGGGGAATATGGATTACTCAAATCTCCTTTAGAAGAGACCAGTCAAATTAAGACACTGCCGATACCCACGACACAGTATTGCTTTCAGTGCCAAAAGCTTTACTTCAGAGAGAGAGAGAGAGAGAGAGGAATATACCGACCCCATGGGAGGAGTAATCCCGAGCCCATTGGCGAGGAGATTTCGACGGAATTGCTCGTGGGTATTAGAGATTGTCATTCTAGAAGTGGCCGAGACGGTATCCAACAGTAATGCCATGATTGATAAAACTGATAAACACAATAACTGTCTTCTCATCGCCCTCATTTCAGAAGCACCACGAGACCTCTTCACCATTTTTACTTCAGCAAGCTCTCACTGCCTGTCCCCGGTGGAAAAATGATAAATAGAGGGTACAAATGATTGAGATAACGCTCCCGGAGAGAAAGAGTCGGTGTGTTCTGCTTTTATAATACGGACTTTTCTCTGGTTTCACGCTTATCATGATTCCAAATTTACCCCTCCCCGTGAAGCTAAAACTCTATCCAAATCTTACGGAGAGATCGATATTTGCAGTACATAAATGACATCATCCTCGTAAATGCTCTCCATCGATTCTCCGATTACTCAAATCTCGCAAAATGTAATCCAAAATGAAAATACAATGTACGGATTATGACTTCAACAAAATTTAATCTAACCCAGACAAATTATGCATGAATAACTCTAATATTGCCCAGCTGATTACAGGGTATTTCTTTTAAAATGCCACCATTCAAATATAGGATACCGTATCTTGAATTCAATTTGTTGTTTTGTATGATTTTATGAAGAGAATATGACAAAATTAAGGAAAAGGGTATTTGAAAAATCTGGTTTTAGGACACTTGTTGGTCGGGGATGAGACCCGTAAGCCATTTTGTTTTTTGGTTATTCGCTCTGACCATTCTGATCCTCCGCCATTGTTTCCGAATGATCCAAGCTTTTGCTGTGGTCCACAGGTCCTGAAAATGACAAGGGAATGGTCCCTTCGGCTACCACGTTTTTCCTGTTCCACAGTTTCACTTAATCTTTTAATACTTGCTTAAACTCCAGCCAAAAGCATGACTTTTGCTGGTATGGCGTCTTTGAGAGTGAGGAGAAGGACAGTCTTCTCATGTATACCATCAGCAGCAGCATCACCACTACTCATTGCATATTGGGGAGATATAGCCACCCTTTGGGATTTTTTTAAATTAAAAATTGTTTATTTCGATTGTCTATTTTTTATTTTTTTAATTCAAGTATGTTAAATAGAAAAGTTTAGTTTTGAGATTTGTCTACCAAATAATTTACACTTATAATTAATTAATTTATTTTTAATTATTTTAAATAATTAATTGTGATAGTCTATATTTCACCAGATTAAATGGTTTTTCTCCCATGAAACTTACACCTAAGCCATAAATTAAACACCTAAAATATCATATTTGGTTCATAGCAACAAACAAAACAAACAATCTGGATTGTGGGTTACCTGTAATCATGTTTCAAATCTGTTCACAACAACATTAAGCAAGTAATTCACTTATTCAACAGGTCATCTTTCAAAATGAGTACACATTCTGATGAACGTAGGAAAGCCCCAGTACTAGGCTTCAGGAGAAAACTAAGGCACTCAATAATATCAGCTGTTCATAAGTAAATTAGAGGCATAGACCCTCTGAACATATTACACGAAAAATTCAATAATGTCAAGTGATTTCTTCACTTCTCGGCAACATGAAGATTATTGAGCGAAAACATAAAGGATCTGGAGGAAAGATACTGAGTTTACCAATGGGCACTCCCTTCAGTTCGGACGATTATGTTATGCGGATTCAATTACTTGACGATGCAGATCTTAATGACAGAGGCAGCTCCAATACGATGCAGAGCCACAACAGAATCACCAGTTGTGCATAGTCCTTTCTCAGTTGCTGACTTCAGAGCAGCTTCCAGAATTTCTTCTGTAGACTCTGCATCAGTGGCCTTGGCTGACCCTTCAGCAAGTAGAGGGATCAATCCCCTGTAGATGAGGCTGTGCCTAGCTGGAGTCTCATCACTGCAGCTCCAATCAAATGAATCTGTTGTTAATACTGGGACGACGACTGAGAGGATTGGGACGGCCGGCCTATACTTGGCTACCAACTTTGCTGTGGTTCCACCACGTGTCAACACCACAATGAGTTTTGCTTTTGCTTTGTTAGCTGTACGAACTGCTGAGGAAGCAAGACTTTCCAATGGGCTCATGGGAAGAGGGGTTGACCTTATCATCTCCTTGAAAATAGCCCCATAGTCCAGTGATGATTCTGCCTCAATGCAGATTCTAGCCATGATTTTGACAGCAAGCTCAGGATATGCCCCAGCTGCACTCTCACCACTAAGCATAACACAATCGCTGCCATCTAGAACTGCATTTGCTACATCAGTGGCTTCAGCACGTGTTGGTCGAGGAGATTTGATCATCGATTCAAGCATCTGGGTGGCAGTCACAACAGGCTTTCCTAAAAGATTACACTTGTATATCATCATTTTTTGAGCCAGGAATATCTTCTCGACCGGGATTTCCATTCCAAGATCACCACGAGCAACCATGTATGAATCAGTCTCACGCAAAATTTCATCAAAATTGATAACTCCCTCTTGGTTCTCAATCTTAAGACACCAAAAAAGAAAGAATCACAAATTAATAAAAAAATAAAAGAAATATGTTAAGATTATAGGGTAACAGAAAATTAGTAGTTTTTTATGAGCACATAGTATCATGTTGTGGATTTGATCCCAAAAAAACTAAAACTGCACACCCCTATAGCACTCACAAACATGCGAAACAGCATATCCTCAAAAGGAAACATAACTCCAGAATAAGCAAAAAAATCATCAATTTTTGTCTGTTAGAGTAAGTTACATGTTTCAAAGCACATCTGAAAACATCGGAAACTGAACTTAGAAATGGGTAAGACTTACTTTCGACATCAATTGTATGTAATTGGCATGAGAACCAAGAACCTTTCGTACGTTGACGAGATCAATGCCTTTACGAACAAATGAAACAGCAATCATATCAATCTTGTTTGGAACACCCCATTCCAGAATATCTTCTTTATCCTTCTCTGTCAGAGTCGGCAGATCCACCACAACGCCAGGAAGATTTACATTTTTTCTCTCACCCAACACTGCAGTATTCTCACATCGGCATCTTACAGTCCCAGCCTTTGGATCACAAGATAAGACACTAAATGTGATAACACCATCTGAGCATAAAATGATGTTTCCAGGTTTCAAGTCTACAGCTAATTTTTGGTAGCTCATGGTGATCATGTTCACATCCCCTTTGACACTGTAATCAGTAGTAATGGTAATTTCTTGACCTTCCTTAAGTTGAATGGGTTTCCCATCTTTTAGAAATCCAGTTCTAATCTCAGGTCCCTGCAGAGGAAAAAAAAGAATTATGAAACAAATGATTCAAAAATGGGCCACAATAGTAAACTGTGCAAAACACTTGACTACTCTTAGATTGTGGCATGCCTACAGAGCCTTAACAGAAGAACTATTCACTCAAATCAAACAATTGCAAAATGTGAAAGTTAAAGGCAACAACCACATATGGATCCGACCAATTTAAGTTTTTCATTCAGATGCATAATCAGAATTACAAAAAAAATAATCACTACAATGATTTGTCTGTCTGTAAATTCAGAGTGAGAAAAAAATACATTTAACTGTTGCAGGATCAAAAAGTTTAACTTCAAAGCCAAAGTTGCATACCAACGGCAGTAACTTAGGTTAACAAGGTCAGTAAAATGGGACATCAATAAGTGATAAAAATAGACTGAATAGAAATCACTTCAATCTTCATCAATTTAAAGAAAAAAACATGCCACGAAATCCTAGAAACTGCAAGAGACGTAACAAATATAAAACAAGAGAAATCAAAAAGCCAAGTTCTCCAAAGAATCTCAAGTTTGTAGCTCACAAGAAGATACAAGTAAAGATGAAAGAAAGTTTCCATCGTTCATTGTATAACTAGATTTTCACTTCACTTTATCATTGTTGAAGCCAAGATTTTTATTCAGGCACCAAAAAGTTGGGGGAAATTTGACGAATTACTTCACCCAAATAAAAGCGACAAGTACAAAATTATTGAAGATATATAAAGCTCAAATCACATTAAAGAGGTGTAATTTATGATTAGCATCAGAAGTACCTTGGTATCAAGCATGACGGCGCACAAGATCTGGGTATTGTGCATGGCAATCCTAAGATTGTCCAAGGTTTCCTGGTGATATTCGTGAGTTCCATGAGAGAAATTGAAACGAGCGACGTTCATACCAGCCTTTAGAAGCTTCTCGAGCATGGGCACCGATCGAGATGCAGGACCAAGAGTACAGACAATCTTGGTTTTGGGAACACGGCCATCATTCGGAATCTCCTTGAGAATCCCCTCGATATTTATGTTCGCCATTTCACCTGCTTCTCTGTATGCAGTTCGTTGACCTACAGTGAGAAAAAGAAGAAGAAGCAGAAGCAGAAGCAGAAGCAGAAGCAGCAAAGAAATGAAAAAAAAAAAAAAAAAAACAGATCTGGTAAGGGGATAGGAAGAGCAGAATGAAAGCGATGAGGGGGTAGAGACAAGAAGGGAAGAAGATGGCAACAGAGCTACCCAAATGACAAACCTTCCAACCTTCCTCCTCTGCTGCCGCGCCTCCTGCTCCGCTACCTAGCAAACAGTCAGTCAACTTTCTCCCACGCCACGTTGAGAATGCAGTGCCTCTGAATTTTTATTTATTAACTTATAATAAAATATAAGTTTTGTCTCATAATTTATATTAAATTAATTATCAATATTAACCCACAATTCACGGTACCTTTTATTTTTATTACCTACCCCTAATAACACTTTTACTATTACCACAAAATATATTAAATGACATATATTATTTATAAAAATTATGTTTTTTTGTTATAAAAAATATTTGTTTTACAGTAAATATTTGTTTTTGGTTAAAAAAAACATAATTTTCACTATATACTTATTTTTCGCTGCAGGAAGTAAATTATTATAATAAGATTTATTTTTTATAACAAAAGTCATGTTTTCGCTTTGAAAAATATATTTTCTGCAGTGAATACTTACTTTCTTCAATAGATACTTGTTTTTCTTTGCGCAAAGTAAGTTCTTAACTACAACTATTTCATATTCGAGTTTGCTGAGGAAATATGACTTATCTGCTGTAAAAATATATTTCCTGCAAAATAGATATTTTTCTATTTTTAATATCCGCACAGTTTAGGGCAATGCTTTGTCATCGAAGTACATATATTTAATTTCAAAAAAATACACGATCGCGAAAGCGTTGATGTCTACAGAAGAGTTAGTATCCTCCTTTTAACTAACCTCCAACCGTGATAATGTCCGTTGCTAATGCCTCAAAATTTTAAAGTGTTAAATAACAAAAATAAAAATTCAAAATGTCAGTTAAAAAAATATCTTGCTTTAAAATTAATATTAATAATTATCTTTTATATTATTATTATATAGATGTTTCAAAATCAAAGATATTTTAATTTTATTTTTAAATGGTCATGTAATGCGATTGCTTGTCACCAAACATGATAGCTAATGACCCTACCCAAAAGGAAAATGACCCTTAGTGTTTGTGAAAAGTTAAAATTGTCCTTAAATTCAACCCAATATTTAATAAAATATTAATTTATTCGCATTTGATCAAATTCGACATTGGACTAAATCTAGACTTTATTTTTTATACGCAAGCTTGATCCAAAAGAATATGAAGTTGCAAACATGTCTCACGGGATCTTCGAGCTCGTCTAGTAACTATAGGAACATAAATTTGTAAGGTTTTTGTAGTCATGATCTCATAATCTAAAGTCACAGCGATATACATTACGTGTGACACTTTGACAATTCCAAACCATAGAGTTAACCTGCAAGCTAGTTTGAAAAATGCACATACATATGTAAGCTAAATAACTACCAAGTAACTCTCTAAAAATGGTGTGAGACTGTCATAATTGGGAGACTCGACAAACACAACCGGTGGCAGCCTTTTCTAATCCCGGATTAGAAAAGTTGCCACCCAAAGCCGAGTCTAATCTCATAAAATGCTATTGATCCAAAGTCCACCACAACGAACATATTGATTGTCATTACCATTGAAAAATCATGTCAATCTAAGTTCAAATAATGGCATAGATTGTATAATTTTTTTCAGAAAATTAACAAAACAAACTCTACATTATTAGAATATCGAATTATGAAAAATAAAAAAGTCAATTTTAATTAAATTGTTCAAACAATTTGACTGTCACAATGCATGAGGCACAAATTGACCTGTTTTATCCATGTTTTCTTATTAATTTACATGCTTTGGACAATTTAATTAACATATTTTCCTTAACCATTGGTTAGTCAAGATTCTATGATGCACAAAGAAGGGAGAGAACATATAATACAGCCATGTCGTACTCTCAGCAAGCTAAACATCCCCAAACTAATAAGAAAACAACGCACTCAGAGGTTAACTCGCTGGCTAATTCCTGTTTGACAATAATTTGTTTAAAGCAATAACGTCATTACCAAGCTACAATGACTCCATATAAAAACACTATAATTGAATAAGCATGAGTAATCCATGTTATTGTGGGACACTTGTACAGTCTACCGGGAGTCTACGTGGGACTGTTTCCACTGCCAACGTGGAGTTCCTTGCTGCTTCCGTGGCATTTGCTGACAAGGGCAGAATGGGCTGTTGGGAGTAATATGCCCAACAAGCAAATGTAATAGAACACTTTTGTAATATATGAATAAATTTATATTGATTGATATTATGTTAACATTTTATATTATGTTTTATAAAATTCATAGAAAATTCCTTGGTTATTTATGCTAACTTTATATTAGCATATATATTGTTTATATGTGGGATAAAATATAAAGAGTAATAACCAAAATATGTCCATGACTTATATTTGAAGTATGGAATCTTCAAATAGTTCATAGTCATAAACATAGTTTATCTCATTAAGAATGTATAGTCATATCCCGACTAAATATGTAGTGACATAAGATAAATATGTTTTATATAATATGATTATATAGGACTGAACCAAATATAATTATATTGTTCTAATAATTTCCGTTAGATATAGAACAATTAATTTTATCATAATGATGGTCATATATGTATGATCTTAATTCGTTGTATTTAATAAACTCCTATTTTTGTTTTAATTTATTCTTTGATTTACTCGGTAAAATTTTGTACAAGTTACGATTCGTATACCTTGTATATTGGGACTAAATTAAAATGAATAGCTGAGAATGTTAATATCGATACAATGAAATCCATTCCATAGATTCCCTTGTTTGTTAGTTCAAGGATTGAATAATTAACGTGCAATTCATAATCATTATGAATTAATTATTCAATTAAGAACTAATAGTAGTCAAAGATAAAGAAGCAATATGAGAGATTAACGGATGATAAACCTAGCTCTATTGCGAATCTAAATGGAGGGTTAATGCATATGTAATGACTATATCAATGGACATTACTTTAAGTAAAAATACTCTATAGTTTTAAGAGTGCAACTCTAAGTATTTAGTGGAATTACTTTAGAGTTAATAATTATGTTAATTAATATAAAGAGTTTATATTAGTTAATAAAATATTATTGGAGCTTAAAACTATAGGTCCATCGATCCTTTTGTCACCTTCTATCATTATTCGAATAATAGAAAAATGAACAAATAAGATTAAATAATTAATTATGAATTAATTATTTAATACACTCAATAATAAGTTTATTATTATTATTTTTTTCATTAGATGAAATAATTGAATTATTGATTATTCAATTAATTAAGACAAAATGATAAAAGTTGTCAAAGTTAATATATTTGTTATGTTTCATTAAATGAAACAAATTGAATTATTGATTATTCAATAAAGTAATAAATATAAAGTAACTTTTAAAAATAGTTTTTAAAATGAATTTTGTCAAATTTGATTTAATGTAATTACCTTTTATTTCCCATAACATTTTTGTTATAAATGTGTTATAACTTAAATGTGCCAAGTGTTGAAATATGGTGAAAAGACTTTTGATTTTCATAACATTTTTATAAATGTAATGAAGAATTTATAGGGTTTTTTCTCTAAATGCCATAATGGCCATTATGGAGAAATACTACTATAAATAGAGGTCAAAGTTCATTAGCAAAAGAGTTTTTTTTTGAGTTTTTGAAATCTTTGAAAAAGAAATCCATTTTGAGAGAAAATTTTTGTCTTCCGTGTTGGCTTTAGAAAATTGTTTTCTAAATCCAAATAGATCGTCTCATGTGTTGAGAATACGATCTATCATAAATTGAGTGTTATCTTGTTTCGTTCATCACGCCCACACGTGCTTATTTGAGGTAAGGAGGATTGACGGAGAAGATCGACGGTTGATTTAGTACCCGTGTGAAGTGAACTACAAAGGTAACATTCTTTATTTTTAGATTAGATCTAAATACATATTATTATTAATATATTATAACAACGATCCATTTTTATGTTCATGATAAAAATTTTTTTTCATGATACATAGGTTACGCATGTTACCGTTGTTGTGAACATCGGTAATTCTGCCGTGCGAGGGAACCTAAAAACCAACATGGGCAGCAAAAGTTTAGAATAAAAGGGGGAAAGAGAAGCTTCCACTTGTTATTTTTCTGTTATTTTCCTCTTTATCTCTGTACTTTTCTTTCTTCCTCTATAAACTTCTTTTGTTCTTGTGGTTACTAAGCAATATCATAACAAATGATATCAGAGTAGCAACGATCCATGCTTGAGTCACTCTCCTGGACGAACTAAGGCGAATTGACCTGATTCAGTGCTGAGTTGAAGTATTTTGGATCTGCAATTTCTTTTCGCCTCTCCATCTCGGATCTCAGGTAACAACAACTTCATATGAGGCAAGAAAACTTCGAGAACAAATTTCTAACACGATGCCATTATGGCTGGATTAAACTAGCTACTTCAATCTCGATTGGAAGACAATCGGAACCAATTACCGAGACAAACCAAGTCACTGCTTCTAGCCCCAAGAATATGGATCTTCAGGACAATGCTACTAACAGAATAGAACCAATTTTCATTTCCTCGACTCTTAAGGAGAATTTGGCTAGGAAGGCTGCCATTACACCATAATCTTTTATATTGTATTAAGGTCAGTTCCAAAATCTTTCCATTTGATTGTGTTGATTCTGACATAGATATGATAGTTGGTAAAATTTTGGTCGAGGTTGGGGTGATTAAAACTTTCTCAGTAAGTTGTTAGGAAAATTAGGTTTTATTTATCTTATGTTGTATGAATATATTAGTCTTTTTACTTTACCCTATTTTGCTATTTTAGTTTTCCTTTTAAAAGCTTTATATTGACTATTCCTATTATTCAAGATATGAAACATTAGCCTCTCTCTCTCTCTCTTTTTCTCCCTTTGTTTCTTTGTTGATTTGCATAATTTCTTGAAACACCTTTACATAGTTTTCATGGTATCAGAGCATAATTCATTCCGCAGCTTTCGCAAATCCAACTTGCCTTAGCCGTTTCATCATTCTTTTGATTTTGTCTCTTTATCGATTGGTAATTCGTCTTTCTATCTTTAATTTATTTTGTGTAAGAGATAGTTACTATTGCAATGGCTGGTGAAAAAGACGATTCTCTTCAGTATATTAGTGTGCAATTGAATGGGCAGAATTATTCGTATTGGAGTTATGTGATGAAATTTTTTTTGAAAGGAAAACGTATGTGAGGATATGTTCTGGAACATTTGTTAAATCTAGAGATGGTCAAGATGAAAAATATGCAGAACACATGGATGTTTTGTATGCTTGTAATTCTAAAATTGTCACTTGGATCAACAATTATGTATTGCAATCAATAGGCATCCAATTTGCAATGTGTGAGACTAATAAAGAAGTTGATTGGGATAAACCATAGGCAAGGGGGACTATACATCTTAGATGAGCTGAGAGTTCTTGATGTTGTAGCTTCTAGTATTGATTTGTCATCTTTCTGTTTGAGTTCTTCTTCTTCTAACTTTTACTTATGACATTCTCGTCTTGGACACATTTCTACTTCTCGTTTAAAGTATTTGGTCTCTATGGGAGCTTTAGGAAAATTACAACCTCACGTGCATCGTGAGTTTGAGGGGGAATGTTAGGAAAATTATGTTTTATTTATCTTATATTGTATGAGTATATTAGTCTTTTTACTTTACCCTATTTTGCTATTTTAGTTTTTCCTTTAAAAGTTTGTATATTGACTCTCCCTATTATTCAATATACGAAACCTTATCTTCTATTTGTCTCTTTATCTCTCTTTCTTTCTCTCTTTGTTTCTTTAATGATTTGCATAATTTCTTGAAACATATTTGCATAGTTTTCATAAGTAGTTGGGGCTACAATTTTACTATTGCTATTGTGGTTAAAGAAAACTTTATTCTTGGTGAGTATTAAATAATGATATTGGCAGTGCAGAGAATTATTTGGTAGAATTGTCCAATTTGGTTTTGAGGAGGATGAATTTCTTATGAGGGATAAGGCTAGAGCAAAAAATACTTATTATGATGACTTGAACTCCCTTTTAGTGAATTTCCCAAATGATTAATGCAATTATTATTTTATTTTAAATATTTATTATTTATGTTTAAAATTTATTTTTTATAAGATTTGTTGTCTACAACTTTGTATACACATTGACTAATTTTGTGAAATTTGTGCATTAGATCCATATTTTTTTACTAGGCAAGTTGTTAATATTATCTTTATGGAGTGCAAGTTCAGCAAAATGATCTAAAACTTGATTTTATTTGAGTTACATGAATTACACCATGACTACACTTGTAATTTTGTAGACATTTCATACTCATGCAAATAAAGTGAAAATATAAAGATATTCTAAAGAGTAATTTTTTTTAGGGTAATTAATGGAATAATTATTGACCTATGGATCAATGACAAGACAAACATTAAATAATTTTTGTTACAAATAAAATATTTAAATATGATAAATGAATAACGCAAATATCGTTGTTACGTTTTTCGTTAATCTATTGAAAGAAACATTAAAAATGACAAGACATTCTAATTTTCCTACCTTTCTGGGTATCTCTCTGTCGAATTCATTGAACTATAATTTCAATATCTTGAGTTTGTTCAACTTCAAAATCAATTTTTGTATCAAATCGGTAAAATTATTATGGCTAGATGAAAATATTGATGTTTTGAATCTAATTAAACTTGATTATCGACAAATTTATGCAATCCATATAAATTCAGACAAATTTCTAGTTAAACTGTTTGTTGATTTTTTCGCATCGAAATGACTTGTTTCTGCTGCAAAAAATATTCTTTCAGTAGTAGAAAAATATTATTTCTGCAACAGAAAATGATTTTTTCTGCAACGAAAACGATTCTTTCTGCACTAAAAATGAGTCTCCCATTACAGAAAGTGAATAATTGACCTATCCGTTGATAAAATAAATTGAAAATTTTAATAAAAAAATATAACATCAATGTTTACTCTATTTATTTTATATATTTAAATATTTCAACTGTTAACAAAAATTATTTTGTATTATCTTGAATTCTTTATTTAGTGGATGTATTATTAATTTGTGTTTTTTTTTAAATCCAATTTTTATTTTAATTAATCATTTTCTTTTACCATTGTAAAACAACCTTACCCAACTTTCTGTTTGGCAGAGGATAAATTACAGGGCGCGTACGCATCACTGGACCAAAGACTCGAGCCATCCTCGAAAGCATTTTTCCACGCCCATCAACCTCCGAAGAGAGACTAAAAAAGGGTGGGGAGAAGGCGGATCGATTTGCCTGCCCTCTCGTCTTGTTTTTGAACCTTGAGAGATTTCTCTCCTCACTGCAACCATTTCCGTTTGCCGATTTGCTCTTTCAGTTCTCGGAGCCACCGGAGACAAATGGATTTGGACCAGTGGATCGGCAAGGTTAAGGATGGTCACCACCTCCTCGAAGACGAGCTGCAACTTCTTTGTGAATACGTGAGATATTATATTTGAACATATCATCTGCTATTCAATGAACTTATATTCGATTGCGGCTTCTACCGAGTCGTGCTTCGAATCTTTAGGGTTTATTTGTGTGCAACTTTTAGTCCGTCGCTGCTAAATTCAATCTGCGATGTTTTGCTGAGATTTTCTTTGTATTTTTTCACCGTTACTTGTTGTAATCGATTTTTTTCTCCTTTTTTTGCGGTAAAAAAATAGTTCCTGGTACGTGTAAATGTAAGATATCGTACTCATGTGAATTATGTGGTTTGTCGAACAAACTTGTTTGTATGTGATGTTCCCAATTCTGGGAGGTTATGCCAGGAAAAATAGGGTGAAATAGTGACGTTCCACAGTTGATTTCAGCTGATTTATGAATCTGAGGTAGTGCAAAGCAAGATGTTCTTTTTGCTACTTCATTAGAGAAATTTCTTTCAAATTCAGGTTCTAGGTTTCGAGGATTTATGCCTTCTGTAAATAGTTTTATGGCTGACGTTTGGAAAGAAGTGTGTGTTGTTAGTATCTTTTACTTACTGTGCGTCGACTTTATCAGGTTAAAGAAATTCTTATTGAGGAGTCCAACGTGCAACCTGTCAATAGTCCCGTCACTGTTTGTGGCGATATTCATGGCCAGTTTCATGATCTAATGAAACTTTTCCAGACAGGTGGGCACGTACCGGAGACAAATTATATCTTTATGGTAAGATAATAAACTGTTGGACGTGGTAATGCTGGATCAAGTTTCTTTTAATTGTTTTCCTGGATCACTTAGATCCTCTCTAATTTGTCAGGGAGATTTTGTTGATCGAGGTTACAATAGCCTTGAAGTTTTCACCATTCTTTTGCTTCTTAAAGCCAGGTATATTCCTTATGAATGGTTAAATTTCTACAGTCTTGATCGCTTTTTTCTTATACAATGTATTTTTCCTCTTGACGCTCACCGTGCCTCCTTATTTTTTTCTGTTGTTTATGCATGTAGAAGCAGAATATCTACTGTACCTACCATAAAATTAGACCAGTATTTATGTTTCTTACAAAACTAATTATTAATCAAGCAAGTATCAAATCGTTAGGTACAAAAGGGGAAAAAATATAGCCGGGAATACATTAATGTAATAAAAGAAGGTCTAATATTTCATTAATATCTCACGTTAAAGGTAAATTGCAAAATTTGTTTTGTTTTTTCTTCACTGTTAATTCTCTCTAGCATTTTAAGTCAAAAGGATGATTGCATTGGAAGTGTGACACACATTGAAAGATTCACATAAAGGAGGGTTTCATGAATCAAAATTTTGATGTTGGCACTATTATTGATCGCATGCAATTGTAAACAAAATTTGTCATCAATGATGTCGATATTAGAACAGACCAGTTCGACTTCTAATGGAACGTCATGCTTTGTTAAAAATTGTCTCACAGCAGTAACTCTTAATGTTCCAAATACTTCCTTTATCAATATCTTTCTTGCATGTTCGAGTTTAATAGTTTGACAAACTATTATTATTTGTTTATGTACAAAGGGACTTCACGTTTCATTTTGCCTCATATTTTATCTTGGAAGGAAAATCTTCTACAAATTTTAGAATGTTCTGATTTCCAAAATTAGTTGTGACTGTTTTCGAGTTGTATATATGGCAAAATGATGATTAAAAATATCAAATTGCACTTATTTTGTGGAATTATACATAACGAGATGCCATTCATCGTCTTATGCATAAATAAGAGTGAAAGCAAGAAGTAACAGTAATTAGACATTGCTTCGCTTAAAAAAAACTCTTGCTGGCATAATTCCCAATTGGTTTGAATGAATATATAAAATTGCGATTCTCAATCTAATAATAGGCATGAACAAGGATGGCTTTATTCCATTTGTGACCTGACAAGTTTTAGTTAAAGTTGCCACAAGTGAGTTTCATGTCGAATTTGAATTTTCAAGTCCAGCTAATAATTAGTGTATCTTAGTGCATTAATGTGTTGCATAAGAATATCTCTGCTCTATGTCTCGTGACTCTTATATCAACTGTCTAATAAAATGGTTGAATAAGGGTTGTTTTATGCCATTTGTGACCTCACAAACGTGACCTTACGTTTAAATGACGACCTTTAGAGTTTAGAAGATGTCAGACTGTTTTACTTACAAACGCAGCAATAAATGAGACTATTTTATTATTTATCAAGTCTCAAAGAATATCATGAAGATCAAACATAAGTGGAAGGTCAAGAGAATAATTGAAGATCTTTCCAAAATTGTCTTCATTCTGACCTTTGCCAATAGTTCGACTATTTTGGAAATCAAGACTACGCTTTTTCGAGAAGGGTTCTTCATGAAAGTTGTAACCAACTTCTTAAGCTTTCTAACACATGTTAGATCGTTCAATTCGGAATTCGTTTGCTATGGTAAAAGCCCAAAGAACAGAGAGCCAAAGTTTAAGGGAAGCTCGAGTTTTCAAACTTGGAGATCAAGAAACTCAAGATGTGAAAGTCATCTAAATGGACAATTTGAACATGAAAAGAAGCCTAAGAGCAAGCTCATGAAGACATGCTTGAAGGACAAGAAAATCAATCAAAAGCTATCAAGCCGAAGATCAAGGAAACTTTTAAATCGGCCGAGAATCGCAACAAAAAAGATTCACTTATCTAGGATATCTAGATCCACTTATCTAGGAGATCTAGATCGACTTATCTAAAAGATCTAGATTCACTTATCTAGGTCATCTTTTATTTAATTTTTTAAATTATGTTCTTAAAAGGCTATATAAAGGCACCAAATTTTATGTTTTAGTTAGTTGTTGAATTTTAAAAAAAGAAAGCTTTTGCTTTTTGGGAATTGGAGAGATCATTTTCTTCCTTTGGTGAGTGATATCCAAAGACCCTTTGGTGCGTAATATCCAAAGCCCCTTTCGTGTGAGTTATATCACGAAAGAAATTTGCAGTCGCGTCCTTATCCAAGGAGGTGTGAAGCGTTGCGTTCATCCATTACGTGCGGTGCGTTTCGTGCCCACATCAAGCCCCCAAATCTTTCTATTGTAACCACATAGTGAATTGTTGTGTAGTTTCTTTCTTTTGTATCACTTTTTGGGCAATATTTGTTCTGGTTTAAAAAGAGGAGAATTCTGTGTGAGAAATTCTGTAATGTAATTTTTTTATACCAATATCACTGTGTGACAGGATGAAAACAATGTGTGCAAGTTATCCAAGCTTTAAATCAGGGCTAAATTAAATCTTTTTTTCTTCTTAATAAATTTTATTCTGGATCCTCTCTCTCTCTCTCACTTGATTGGTTTTTATGTTGTCCATAGATACCCAGCTAATATCACTCTATTGCGAGGAAACCACGAAAGTAGGCAACTAACTCAGGTATAAGTTGTGAATGTCGTTGTAAGTAGCTCTGTATCATGTCTACAGTTTTTTGTTGCTGAATCAAAAAATTCATGGCATCTCACTCTGTTTTCACTGTTAGGTTTATGGATTTTATGATGAATGCCAAAGAAAGTATGGAAACGCTAATGCATGGCGGTACTGTACAGATGTTTTTGACTACCTAACGCTCTCCGCAATCATTGATGGAACAGTAATTTTACTTTTTTTTATAACTATTTATGATGTGTTATGTTAGGCACGTTTGTATGGTCGTAGATCATGTAGCATGGAAGTGTTATACTTACCTTTTGCAATCATTGATGAATACTTGCTTTTACCTCCCCAGGTTCTTTGTGTCCATGGAGGTCTCTCTCCTGACGTTCGAACAATTGATCAGGTTCCTTCTTCAGTTCTATTGAGTTGATTTATTGATTGATTTTTTTTTTTTTTTGTTTTTTTTAATATTTTACTGTAGTTGGTAATGTAGTATTTTGGAATTCAGTTCTCATAACAGTTTAGTTATGATATTTAATTGGGAATGCATATATTCATTTTTGGACCCATTTCTGATTATCATGGAAACCGTGAGCCTTATTTTGTTTTTTGGCTGCGTATGTGTGTCAGCTTTCCTATAATGTCAGTCACATTGTTGACACGTGATAATGAAATGTGTTTGTTTATAATCAACTAGCTGTTTTTTAACCCTCTAGTTACCAATTCTTATCATATATGAAATTTCATTTCTTATCAAACCTTTTCAACTGTTTGTTCTCCTTTAAGTTGAAAACAGGAGTTCTTGATTGACATGTCACTGACACAATCACCATTCTGGTTGTCTTTGACAGATTCGGGTGATTGATCGAAATTGTGAAATTCCACATGAGGGGCCATTTTGTGATCTCATGTGGAGCGACCCTGAAGATATTGAAACATGGGCAGTTAGTCCACGTGGAGCAGGCTGGCTTTTCGGGTCCAGGGTCACTTCAGAAGTAAGTTGATCTGGTCCCTACTTTAGAGGGATGGTTTCCTCTGAACTGACCTATATTTCTTCTTTGCAGTTCAATCACATCAACAATCTTGATTTGGTTTGTAGAGCCCATCAACTTGTACAAGAAGGCCTAAAATATATGTTTCAAGACAAAGGGCTTGTAACTGTGAGATTCAATACTTGATATGTTATTTAAAGCATTTAATGTCTCGTTACCTTAGTAAAGTTATTTGATTCTTCAATTGGCAGGTGTGGTCTGCCCCCAACTACTGTTATCGTTGTGGCAATGTTGCTTCTATATTGAGCTTCAATGAGAATATGGTAAGATAAAATCCCTCAAGATACAAAAAAGATCAACTGAACATACGTAGGAACCTGTTAGGTCTTTTCCTTGTCATTTTGGTGAAATCACAGTATTTATAGGTCATCCCCCCCTCCATTTTGGGATTTCCCCCATTTTAGATCGTATAAAGTGCTGTCAACTGAGTTTTCTCTAACTCGCGTATTAAAATCAAAGTCTATATCATCATTAGTTGGTGATTTTTATTTTGATTTGGAAGGAAAAAATGTCGCTACTCTCATACTGTATATCATTCGTGTAAGTTTCCGGCATTGTAGTGTTACTGCACTGTGGTTTTTGTGCATTAGTCCACTTCATGGGTGCTTTTTTGGGTCTTTCTTATCAGGAGAGGGAAGTGAAGTTTTTCACGGAGACAGAGGAGAACAACCAAATGAGAGGACCCAGAACCGGAGTTCCATATTTCTTATAATCAATCAGTGGGAGTTGATGCCTGTATTTGTTTGTAATATTATTGAGCTGTCACGAATGTTTGGTTTAATAGTTGATATAATGAGGAAATTTTAAACACATTGTTTGCAGGTAGTCATTTACTTCTTCAGCTAGGGCTAGGATTTTCATAATCCGGTGTTGCTGATTTTTGGAAACTGTGTGGTAGTTGTCAATTATTTATGAGTACAGTTGGCTGCCACCCTTTCTTTTTGTTGTATTTTCTTGATGACCGCTGCTTTGTTGATTTCAATAGATTTATGACATTCTATTTTTTTGTTCAAGTTGACATGAATTTTGCTCTTGGGTTTGTTCTTTTCTTCTGCTCGGAATTTCTGCTTGAAAAATGATATTATGTGGATTGAAATAATAGTGCAGGTTCCCCAAGCTTCCGTCTGGATAGAGATGACAAACGAGCTTAGCCGAGATTGAAAAAGTTTGGCTCACTAAGTCTACCGAGTTAAACGATATGACAAACGACCTTAGTAGAGCTTGAAAAAATTTGGCTCATTTTAAGTCTATTGAGTTAAACGAGCCGGATTAAAAAAAAAAAATGATCTCAAGTAGGCTTACAAGCCACGAGTTAAACAAGCCGAGTTGGCTAAACCAGTCTTAACAAGTCAAACTTATTGAGTTGAGCATACAATACAACATTGAATAGTGCCTAAGGTTATAAGTCTAGATGATTTTGTAGACTTTGAATAATGCTTAAGGTTGACGCTTCTTATGAAAAAAAGTAGAGTCCATCAACAAGGTAGGAATTTTATATTTTATACACAACATTGCATCATGGTTTTCAAAACTATATATTGTGGGTTGCCACATTTGAAATCTCAATGGGAATTGTTCAACAACACGTCAATTTTTATACTATGTATATACATGAATTTTACATGTTTGATTTATCATGCATGACATTTCATGATTTGTTCTGTTATTGATACGGGAGGATGAATCCACTTGATACTTTGGCTTGTTACAGTGTCAAAGTGTCATGAGGCTGTCCCAACACATCTTCTATTGTGTGAAGATGTTTTGTTTGCGCGCTGTGTGAAAATAGGTAATAGGTCTGTGTTGACGCGCTTTTTGGGTTTCAAATTCCTAAACTTCATTAGAGTTTGTTTGATTATTGATATTACAAGTTGTGTCATCATGAAGCATTGTTCGCGGGCAACCCAAGTGATGTTGTTAGATTTTTTAATCGCCGTCATTTTTCCCTTCTTGGATCATGAGGTGCTGCCTAGAAACAGTTATCGTTTTTCTGTGCATTTGTACACAGGAGTCCTTAAGTGATCCTCATTTTCACTGAGACTTGTTTTACAGTGAAAAATCTAGTGGATCTATTTTAATATGAGCTATCTATGTATACAACAATATTTTCTAATTACTCATTGGTGGCCAGTGGGGTTGGTTTTCTTAAAACGTTGACAATGATTTCAAATGAATTTAAATCCATGTATGACATAGTCATTGATCATAGTTTTGATGAAAAAAAATAAAATCAGTTTTACATGCATTACATTTAATATAAATTATCTATTGATCTCATCCATTCTAAGGTTAATCAGTAAAGACAAAACTAATCGAGAGTAGTTGTTTGGTGGTGAACCTTTTTTTTTTTAATTTTCTTGAGTGATTTATCTTGTTGACGGTGAATACTATGACATTTAAGTTGGATATGTACAAACATGATTGGATAATGATTGAGTTTTTGGATTTGTGTACAGTATTTAATGTATTTTTAGTATTATTTTTGGTGATCACAAAACCTTAATCAATCTTAAATATATATATTTTTAAAATATTGAATATTGGTTTTTACAACTCAAAAGTTGACCAATTCAATAAATAAAGTTGATTCGAAGTCACGGGTTTGATAGACAAATGACTAATAAAGTTTTAATCTATGTAAATCTATTTTTGTCACTATCATTTGTGTATAATAATAATAATAATAATTGATAACTCAAAAAATTTCAATGGGTATCTTTGATCATCTCATAGTTTTTAAAATGTGGGAACTCAGACAAGTGCTTTATGTAAGAGGAATATTGGAGAGAAGATGGTTCTTAGCTGCCCAATCATACGATGTTATGGGGCATGGGCTAATTCGCTCAAGAATTGATGCTTAATGTGAATGGGGGGTGACACTGTAACAGTTTATTCTAACTTAATTTATTGTGATCTCGTCATGGTTTATTATCATATCATAGTGGTTTATCATCACTCTGCTACAGTTTCTTATGAAATTGTCGAGAGCGAACAAGATGTCGTGTGATTTTTTAAAATTTTTGAGCCGCGATAGTTTGTAGAAGAATCGCCGCAGCTCGACATTATGGCATCTAACGGCAAACGTGACAGTGATGTTAGTGACGTTATTTTTTCATAGTTCAATAGTTAATTTATTAGCAAAAAATTTATAATAGTTAATTTGTCAACAACAATAAAAATAAGAGGGTTGATTTGTCATTTTTTCTTTTAAAATGAATTATATGTTTTAAATTATCTTTTTCTTGCTTTACCCAATTGTAATCCTTACGGATGGACGACGCTGGTTATTGATTTGAGGCAACGTTTCTGTCAATCATTTTCGACGGCATTCTAAAAGATATGGTCTCGACTCTCGAGGTGAGCATTATGGAGATTCTTTAGCTTCTTCTTCTCATTGGACGCTGGAGCATCTTTCCTTTTCGCGAATTAAATAAAGTTGCAGGTGAAAGCTGAAGCTTTACTGCTTATAATAATGGAGGAGCATGTCCTCCCAACAAGCGGGACAAACTATATCCTCCGCCTGCACACTCACAGTTCATCTCCATTGTTTCAAACTCCATTTCTTGTGCTTGCGGAGTTTTTGTAAATCCAAATTTTTGGTGAGATAGGGAGTGGGTAATAAATTATAAAGCTAAAAATGATGAACAGGCTTCGTCAAAATTCGGTATTCGGAGTTGGGTTTCGTCCAAATATAGGCGTTGGTATACGCGGCATTTTCTACCTCCTATTGCTCTTCCTCGCGCTTCCTAAGCATCCTTGTCTGAGCGCCTCCTCTTTGCCGATCTCGTCAATGTCTACTCCTGCCGACAACTCCCACCAGTCTCCTCCGGTGGCGAAGAAAGTTGAGCACGTAATGGAGATGTTTGGAGACACTAGGGTCGATGATTATTACTGGCTGCGCGACGATTCTCGCTCCAATCCAGAGGTTCTCTCTTATCTTCATCAGGAGAACGCTTACACGGAATCTGTAATGTCTGGTAACTGGTTCATCTGTCCAAATCTGTTTGGTTCTGGAGAAAGTTTAACTTTCTAGAGAACTATAATCTGTTTATAGAGCAACATCTTTTTGTTTTTGACTATTTGATTTTTCCTTTCAATGGATTTAGGGATAAAGAAGTTCGAAAACCAGCTTTATGCTGAGATTAAAGGACGAATTCAGGAAGATGATATATCTGCTCCTTTGCGTAAAGGCTCTTACTACTATTATGAGAAGAATTTGAAGGGGAAGGAATATGTTCAACACTGTAGGCGTCTCGTCCCAAACAGCCATAATCCACCCTCTGCGCATGATGTTATGCCCTCTGGACCTGATGCTCCTCCAGAGCATATTATACTCGACGAGAATATTCAGGCCCTGAATCATTCCTATTACGACGTTGATGATTTTGAGGTATTCAATCTAGTTAGTGTTCATCAGATTGACCCTTATCTTTTGAGTATCAACAATAGTAGGTGACGAGTCTGTACTCCATTTTATCTTCAGGTTAGTCCGAATAACAAGTTTGTGGCCTATGCAGAAGACCTAAAAGGAGATGAAATCTACACTGTTTATGTCATTGATGCCGAGACTAGATCCCCTGTCGGAAAGCCAATCGTTGCTACAACAGCTAATCTCGAATGGGTTGGTAATAAAGCTTTAGCTTACACCACCATGGATGAAACTCTTCGACCTGACAAGGTATCATTTACAGATTAAATATTAAACTATGTAGTTTGATGAACGAAATCTCTATCTTTTAGTTATCTCTAACTTGGAATTTTGTCAATTTAGTGTCAATTTATCATTTAAATCCAGAACGTGTATGTATGTTTTTCATTGAGTGATGTATTTTAATTCGATTTCTAACTATTTTGATGATTTATAACCTGATTTCCAGCTATTACAAGATGGGAAACTCCTGTATTGATTTTCTCTGCGTCCTCTGATTAGTTTCTAAATTTTTTGAGGCTCGTTGTTTCTTGAATCTTGATAATTGTTTTTATTATACAACAGGCCTGGTTGCATGTGTTGGGAACAGAGCAATCAAGTGACACCTGCCTTTATCACGAGAAGGATGCCATGTTTTCTCTGTACATTAGTTCTTCTGAAAACAACAAGTATCTGTTCATTACATCAGCGAGTAAGAAGACCAACTTCATTTTCTATCTCGACGTTTCTAGGCCTCAGGATGGGATTTCTGTACTGACTCCTCGGGTTTATGGTACTGACTCCGTTGGTAGCCACCGTGGTAACCATTTTTATATCAAGAGAAGAAGTGCTGAGTTTTTCAATTCAGAAGTAGTTGCCTGTCCGGTGGAGAATACATCTGCTACTACAGTTCTTATTCCACACAGTGAAAGGTAAGAGATTCTGCTTTACTTATTTACGATTTATCTCATCATTTGATAATCTTTTCCCCTTTTTTCAACCTTTTTCTGCTCGTTCTTTGAGATTTTAGCGCACTTTCCTGTATGATTTGAAGAATTCCATTTTGGTGGAACCTGTTTTCGATGTTTTTGCGGCGGGAAATGTAACATCGTAAACTTGTTTCCATTCTTCATGCGAGATTTGAGAAAGACTGAGCGTTGTTCTTTGAATCAATTCTTAAGAACTAGCAAAATGCAACAGATGTATGTGATTTTGACGTAGCTGCCTTCTTTTTGAATGATTTGCTGTAAGTAAGGCTTAAACATATTGTCCAGCAAAAAACTTCAGGCCATACAACTTTTTAAGGACCATCTTGTGGTGCATCAACGCGAAGGAGGACTACCAAAAATTCTAGTTTATCCCTTACCAGATGTTGGAGAGTTGCCCACCAGTTTACAGGGCGCTCGGTCTGTTGAATTCCCGGATCCAATATACTCAGTGTCCCCATCTGAATCAGAGTTCTTCTCCCATGTTGCACGATTTACTTACAGCTCAATGAAGACGCCTCTATCGACTTTTGATTATGATTTGAAGACTGGAACTTCAGTTTTAAAGAAGACTGAAATTGTGAGTTCTGCTAACAAATCTTTTCCATTTTAGGGGCTTATTTACATTTTATACGACCAGGATTAATCAACAATGTGAAAATTTAATGTCGCAAATTTCTTTGAAGTTGATAAAAGATATTGAGATTGATGAGTTGTGATAGAAATAGAAAGGAAACGGGAGAAATATATACTCTGTTAGGAATATCTTAATTAGCAAAATGATCATGATCAAGTTATAGTTCATACCCCTTCAGACATTATAGAGTTTTGAGCTACCCCAAGAATTAAATTGTACAGACTTCAATTCAAAGCAGACAATATTGTATTTGGAGGATTGGAGACGTTGCAAATGGTATCTGATCCAAAACTCAATAAGAAGTGTAGCCGACGAGGATGTCGGGCTTTCAAAGGGGGGAGATTATTACAGATTGCCCTATGAAGGCAAGAATGAGCCAAGTGAGGATCTAATTCATACCAGTGAGAGTGCACAATCCCACATCGCCTAAGAGAGTGAAATATGTATGGTTTATAAGTAAAGTTCTTCTCTCTACCTAGTACAACGTGTTTTGGGCTACTTCAAAAATAAATTGTGCAGACTTTGACCCAAAACAAATAATATTGTATTGAGAAGACTGAGGACGTTACAATTTTCAAACAGGGTCGGATGCTATGGAAGTGTTGGTATATTTTGGTACCATGCTTCTTCTCCATAAGCTTTCTTTTATGTTGATGAAAGATCCATTACTGTACTTAAGCTTCTTAGTCTTACTTTCATCTGAAAGATTAACAACACTTTGACGTCCAACGCGATCTTTTGATCTTATGATCTTTAAATTCGCTTCCCCTTGATTTTCGATTTTCAATTTTGTAAACTGGTAATATTTATGGTGCTAGCACAATGTCTTGATTGTCAAAAGAGGTTCTCATCTTCAACTAATTTCTTTGCTCTATGTTACATTGTTCTGAACCCTTCTGGTCAGGTGTTGGGAGGCTTCAATTCTTCCAATTATGTTACCCAACGGCAATGGGCAAGCGCTGCAGATGGAACTAAAATTCCTATTTCAATTGTTTACAGCAAGGATCGAGTGAAACTTGATGGAACAGATCCTCTGCTACTTTATGGCTACGGTTCTTATGAGGTAATTAACTTTTGGTAGTAATCCATTTATGCAACAATTTATCTTGTCATTGTTTTCTTGCTTAACATTGTCTGAATTGAACAAAAATTGATTCCATGAACAGGCTTGCATAGATCCCAGTTTCAAGGCATCAAGGCTGTCTCTGTTAGATCGAGGATTTATTTATGCGATAGCTCATGTTCGTGGTGGTGGAGAAATGGGGAGGCAGTGGTATGAAAATGGAAAGTTATTGAAGAAGAAGAATACCTTCACGGATTTTATCGCATCTGCAGAATACTTAATCGAAAACAAGTACTGCATAAAGGAAAAGTTGTGCATCGAGGGAAGAAGTGCTGGAGGTTTACTCATCGGTGCAGTTCTTAATATGAGACCCGATTTGTTCAAGGCTGCCATTGCCGGAGTTCCGTTTGTTGATGTTGTAACCACTATGCTCGATCCAACCATCCCCCTTACGACTGCAGAGTGGGAGGTGATTCCTAGTCCCTATTACTTTGTGCAACTTTTTTTTTAAGAGCAATGCTACCTTTATGCTCTAATTGTTTTTATTATATCACAGGAATGGGGTGATCCTAGGAAGGAAGAGTTCTACTTTTACATGAAATCATATTCTCCTGTTGATAATGTAAGCTCCATTCAATCTGCTGATAATTGATCATCATCCTCTGAAAAAATTACAGTAGCTTCATTTAGCCTCCATTGGAACATAAATCACTGTTGATCTGCCCGTTATCCAGGTGAAGGCTCAAAATTATCCTGCCCTTCTCGTCACTGCTGGCTTAAATGGTGAGCATAGCTATTCAATGTAAACTCATTAGCTCAAATAATCCTCTTATCAATCGATCAACAATCATCAACCGATTTGAGAGAGATAATAGTTTGAGTTTCACAAAGTTGATCCCATTAATGGATTTGGAGTGCTGTGCTGACCAACTTCTTACTTGTATACACAAAAAAAGGAATGCTACAAACTCTCTCTCGTTACTCATTGATTTTATACAACAGATCCTAGGGTGTTGTACTCGGAACCCTCCAAGTTTGTGGCGAAACTTAGGGACAAAAAGACTGATAAAAATGTCCTCTTGTTTAAATGCGAGCTTGGCGCAGGACATTTCTCAAAGACTGGAAGGTAATTCAAATGATAAATTATTTAAACTTGTAGGTTGAGAATAATTTAATCATTTATATATTCATTAACATTCACTCTTCCGTGCAAGTCTTTTTTTTTTTATTATTGTTATACATGGATTTGCTTTTTAAATGGGAATAACTTTTCTACTATGCCGAGTTTTAAATTTGGGATCTGTGGTCTGATAGCATGAACAATTTTAAAAATTTAAGCTGGTAGATTAAGAATAATTTATATATTTATATATTTCTTAACATCAAATAGCCTTGTCATCTCTCTTACTTTTTGCGACGGGTGATGTTGCAAAAACAAAAGGGTGGTTAAAGTTTGATGTTGTTGATTGAGTGGTGCAGGTTTGAACAGCTACAAGAGGATGCATTCAAATTCGCATTCATATTGAAGGCTTTAGACATGATCCCGGCCGATGGGTTTCTCGAGCATTGACAGAGTTTGGTAGTAGGCACGGTAGCACTGAGGTCTGTTCAAACAATTTATGTGATTTCAACATTCTAGCGTTGGTAGTGATGTTTCCAGCCGTTGCTGCTCTGCCAACAGATCCCATTGGAGTAGTAGATGCTAGTGGATGTTTAATGATAATAATAGTTGAGAATTTAATAATTGTCCAGTCTTGATGATGCTCTCATCGTTCTTCATTGTACAGCTTTAGTCTTATTTGATAACTCCTGGTGGCCATTTGTATCTTTCTCTCATGTGTGAGGTCCGTTATGGCCATATGATTTCAAGTTGCATTTACTCATTTTCATCCATTCATGTTATACATTTCTTACAAATAAAGCTTGCAAAGAAACGTTTTGTATCTAAAAAAAGAAAGAATAGAGAAAAAATTATAGAAAGAATATTTATGGAAGAAAAAAAAAAAGTGTGAGAGAAAAATAAATAAGGTGATCTTGTACGCACAATAAGTTTGGGGGAATTTCATGAAAGTAGGGGAAGTAAATGTATAAGTTAGAATAAGTTATTGTCATCGTAAAAAAAGAAGAAGAAGAAGAGATTGGTAGCTTAATGGAAAGTAAGGATGATTGTTTTGATGATAAATGTATTTGTTTGATTATGTTATTCTAAGTTACTGTTTTGAAAATATTCTTGAAAATAGGTATTTAATTGTTCTGATATGTTTATTGAGTTTATGCATTAAATGATAAAATTATGATATATGACTCAACTAGGAAATATCAAACTAAAAATTCAAAGTGTTGAGAATCACTCAGTGTAGACGTCTGAGTTTAAAATGCAATTTCTCAGACCAAATCCTTTGAGAAATAAAAGACACTTGTGGTGGCTCAGTTCAGTGTGCCATTTTGGCTGCGAACATCCAGACCAAATAGCAACTTCCACGACAGACGCCCAAACACAAACATGCGGATGCCTAGAGTAGAGAAAATGTGTTGGTTATGGTCGTCCAGTCCAGAGTGCCATTTTAGCCGCAGATGTCCAAACCAAAAAGAAAGTTTAAAATGTGGACGCTTGGACACAAAATGTGGATGCTCGTTCCAGATAAAGTATTATTACAACAGACGCATAAACCATAGTGTAGGTTTGACTACAAACGCCAGGACACAAAAAAAGAAAGACCAGTCCAGAGAAGCATTTTGGCCATGGACGCCGACACAAGAGAGAAAATTCAAAACACGAATGTCCTGACATGAGATGTGGACGTCCGAAATAGAGACATTGAACTTTAAATTAAAACTTCAACAGACGACTAGTACAAAGTGTAGACACCCAGTGCGGTAGCCCACAACTTAAGTTACAGAAGTGCATCGCCCATTTTGCTGTCTCTAACAGGTCTTTAATGGATATATAGCAGACACTCACTGCTTGGGACTTTTGAAGATAACTATAAATAGAGACACTTTCAAATTTGTAAGGTACCTGAAGAGAAATCATACAAAAGTGCTGACAATTTGATTTTCGAAATCTCTCTTCAATTCTGTAGTGATTATCCTAACTCCCTCATTTCCAATTTGAGATTATATTCTTGTGAGAGTTTAGGCGCTTGTGCTTAGTGGGTTCTTTACTCAAAAAACTTATGTATATTCAATTTGTGATAGATAAGATTGACACTTGGAAGATTAATTGGTTGTAATCAGAAAGGTTGCTGAGGAAAGAAATCTTCAAGGAGGAGCCTTGAAGCGCAGATGTTGTCAAAGTTGGCCGAATTGCGTTAACAAATTGTTTGCATCTCTTTCTTATTCCTTTACTTATTATTCTTGATTTTGCTTACATATTAGTTCTAACATCTTTAGTAAAGAGAAAATATAATATTCGAGTTAGCAAATAATTAATTTCTAAATTACAAGAAAAAACTTGATTAATCTAATTTAGCTCTCCTTTTAGGTTAATTTTGATCATTTAATTGGTATTAGAGCAGGATTTTAAGCTTTTTGTTGTCATGAAAAATTGATATAGCTTTTAATATGAATATTTCACATGTGGAGGGATAATCTATTTCTATACCTCTATTTTTTTTTTATGGAAATGATTATGTCTATTGGAAGTTTAGGATGAGAATTTACATTCAATAATTGGATTATGATTTATGGTTTATTGTTTGAAAATAGACCTTACACACTAGTTAAAATTGAAAATGGAATAAATGTCTCAAAATTATCTTTTGAATATGATGAGAATGATAAGTGTAAATTAAGCATGAATGCAAAGACAATGAACACACTATATTGTGTACTCAATCGAGATGACTTTAATAGACTGCAATGATGTCATAATGCATATAAGATTTGGAAACTACTTGAGATCACATACGATGACACAAATCAAGTTAAAAAAAGTAAATTTAGCATACTCATACATGAATATGAACTATTTGTTATACATAAAAATGAAACTATTAGTCAAATATTCACTAGATTTACTAACATCACTAATAGGTTAAAAGTTCTTGGTAGAATTTATCTCAACAAAGAGTTGGTTAAGAAAATTCTCAAGTGCTGTCTAAGATTGTGGCAACCAAAAGTGGCGGCTATTCAAGAAGTAAGTGATCTCAAGATATTAAAGATAGAGGAACTCATCGAATCTCTAATGATTTATGAGATCACGATGAAGATTTATGTGGAGGAAGAGTAAAAGGAGAAATATGTCTCCAAGAAGAAGAACATTGCTCTTAAAGCTTCATTAAGTGAACAAGTTGAACTTGACAAAGAAGATGATGATGAAGAGATAGCCCTCATGACTCAAAAATTCAACAAGTTCCTCTAACGAAGAAAGTGGCAAGAAAAAAAAAAATCACTAAAGGATATAGGCCTCTAAAATAAAAAGGAAACTACTTGTTTTGAATGTGGAAAGCAATGTCACTTCAAAGTTGATTGCCCATAAGCAAAAATGACATCAAAAGCCTTCAAGAAGAAAGCAATGAAGGCCACATGAGATAATATTGAAGAAGAATCATCATCTGAGGATGAAGAGGTGAGTAATATGTGCTTTATGGATAAAGAGAATGAGGTATGTGACTCTTTTAGTGATTTAGATGTTGAAATTGATGAGAATGAATTGTTAGAAGTTTTTTATGAGTTGCTTGAACAATTTAATGTGTTTAAGTCTAAACATAAATTACTGAAGAAAGAAGAAGAAAATTTAATGAAAAGCATGCTAGAGTCATTCATGTCACGACCCGGAGGCGGTCCAAACAGAATCGCCTGGTCAGGCAACCTGATTCTCAGAGAGAACCCGATTACTCGGTCCAAGGCATGAGTTTTTATGCGGAAGACTTAAAGAGATTAATACCAAACCCAATCCCAAATAACATGGGTTGGGGTCCACAGAGTGATCAACTAAATACATGATAGCATAATATAAGAAAATATTGTGCATGAATTAAATCAAACAACACCAAAAACTAAAATCTCAACGTACCAAGAACAGAGGGATTGAACCGACAAACTTCCATCCATCCACAGGGTGATCGAAACACTTATTCGGGATCAATAGCATCGCTCATATTAATTAATTTCTCATACTAATAGATGTAAATGAATAGTCCTCTCCATCTTCCCCCCGCCTAGATCGGTCCGGCCTTCACGAAATCGGTCCTTGGCCGAGCCTCCCTCTCCAGTCACAGCTGAAGAAGGAGAAGAGAAATCCCCCAATTTCTGTTCTTCTTCTAACATATACTTAAAAAAAAGTTATTTTTATTTGACACCTCCAACTATGGGCACCTTTTTATCCATCACCTTATGATTTTAAAGTTTTTAATCAACATCTTGTACTATCTTGCGTTTTCATCCTTCACCTTCCGTTTACTGCCATTTTTTCTAATCTCTAGAAGACATCTCTTCTCTCCTCTTCTCTCTTCTCCGAAGCCATTTCTTCTAATCTCCAGAAGACAGCTCTTCTCTCCTCTTCTCTCTTCTCCGAAGCTCACTCCTCTTCTCTCCCAAGCACGAAGGCGAAGACGAAGACTACTCTTACGACGCCACCACTCGCTCCTTATGAATATGGATTTGGGGTCATCCTTTCTACCCACTATTAGATCATAGATTCACGGTATCAGATGGGAAATTTGATCCGCGATGTATCGGCTCTACTCCACAGCCATAAGAGCCATTGTAATGGATGAGTTTCCCGACGATCGTGCTTGAAGAGGAAGCAGAGTTGGTGAGGAGCTCAGGTGAAGATATGAGTAATATGAAGCAAACCCAAGTACTTCCCTGCTTAACAAAGTGCATGGTTCTGTTGTTCGTTAATCACCCAGAACTCATCACAGAATTAAGCACAAAATAACAAAAACGTAAAAGCAACAAGAGAGATTACGTGGTTCGAACAAAATCGTCCTACGTCCACGGGAGAGGGAAATCTTTATTGTGAATTCATCAAGGTTACACAGAATTTTACAGACTCATTAAGCCATGCAGAAACAACGTACAACGACCAAGAAAACAATATCTCACTGTCGATGCATTACTATTCACCTATGTTAGCCTCTGTTTTCTTCCACCCAAAACAGAGTGATTCTTGCAGAGAGAAAAAGAAGCCCTGAAGTGCGCTAAATTCAGCCCTTTTATTTAACACTTCATCATTGCAACTGTAAGTAATCATCATTGGACCCAGCTAAGAAATTGTCTAATAATGAGTCATAACTTTAACAATTCTCCACCTTGAATCATTAATAGAGAATTTCAGATTTCCCACCACCACCGTACCCCATGCATCAACTTTGTACATTTACCAAGTTCAGACAATGCCTGAACTTAGTAACTGGGAGTACTTTAGTAAGCATATCAGCAGAATTTTCTTCAGTGTTTACCTTCTGTATTTCAATATGACCTTGTGCAATCACTTCATGTATAAAGTGATACTTTACTTGAATATGTTTCGTTCGGTCATGAAAGGTTGGATTTTTAATCAGATCCAAGGCACTCTGATTATCACAATAAACTGTAACATTCACACTGTCTATTCCAAAATCACTCATTAACCCCTTAAGCTATAAAGCTTCCTTCACCCCTTCACAAGCAGATAGATATTCAGATTCTATTGTAGATAAGGCTACAACCTTTTGAAGACACGCCTTCCAGCTGACAATTCCTCCAAACACAGTGAAGACATATCCAGAGATTGATTTTTTAGAGTCTATGCATCCAGCAAAATCAGCGTCCACGTATCCTTCTATGATCATCTCATTTGGTGTCCATTTACCTAGGACTAATGCCACATCCAGAGACCCAGAAATGTACCTCAATAACCACTTTAATGCATGCCAGTGTAAAACTCCAGGATTTGCCATAAAACGACTAGTTACACTAACAGCATATGCTAGATCAGGTCGAGTGCAAATCATGGCATACATTAAACTGCCAAGAACATTTGCATACGAGATTTTTTCCATCAGTTTCTCTTCCTCTTCACTTTTTGGACTTTGTTGATGACTGAGCTTAAAGTGAGCTCCTAAGGGTGTTTGAACGGGCTTCATATTCTTGAAGTCAAACCTCATGAGTACTTTTTGTAAATAATTTTTCTGTGATAGTGTAATAAGATTGTTATTCCTGTCTCTGCAAATTTCAATATCCAACATTTTCTTAGCTTGGCCAATATCTTTCATATCAAACTCATTCCCTAATTCTCTTTTCAAGTCTGATATTTGGGTTTTGCTTTTACTGGCAATGAGTATATCATCAACATATAGTAGAATGAAAATATCCAGCTCAGAATCAACTCCCTTTCTGTAAACACAATGATCATGGCTGCCACTTGTAAACCCAAGGTTGGTTATGAACTCATCGAATCTCTTATTCCTCAGTCTAGGAGACTGTTTTAATTCGTATAAGGATTTATGCAAAAGACAAACTTTGTCTTGATCCTCCACCTGAAAACCATCAGGTTGATTGATGTAAATTTTTTCATCAATCTTACCATGTAAAAACACTTTCTTTACATCCATCTGCTCTAACTCTAAGTTTTTAACTGCAACCAAAGACAATAGCACCCTAATGGATGTTTGTTTTACAACGGGGGAGAATATTTCATTGTAATCCACTCCCTTCTTTTGTGAGAAACCTTTGGCAACCAACCTTGCCTTGTACCTGGGTTTTTCTCCACTTTCCGACCCTTCCTTGAACTTGTAAATCCATTTACATCCAATAATTTTTTGATCTTTTGGTCTTTGAACCAGTGACCAAGTCTGATTTTTCTCCAAGGATTCTATTTCTTCTATCATTGCACTCATCCACATTTCCCTGTCCTTGCTAGACATAGCTTCAGAGAAACTTGTTGGCTCTGAGTGAGTAAGATCTACAGAAACCAAAAGGGCATATGCAATTATATCAACATACCCCATTCTTTGCACCGGTTTTATTGTTCTTCTTGTTCGGTCTCTAGTCAATTGATAGTCTATATGTTGCTGCTGCTCAGATTCTTGAGTTTCTCCACCATGTTGTGAATCAGTTTCTGGATAATGCAATTCATGGTCATTATTCAGATTTTCCTTCTCGTCCTCCACCTCAATTGAAGTTACTTGATGTAGACGATTCTGGACATCAGTAGATGCAGCAGTAGGATGTTTGAATGGAAACTCCATTTCATTGAAGGTAACATCTCTACTAACAATTACACGTTGTTCCCCTGGTTTAAGGCACCATAACTGGTAGCCTTTTGTTCCTTCCTGATAGCCCAAGAACATACACCTCTTCGCCCGAGGCTGCAATTTATCCTGTCTGCAATGTGCATAAGCAGCATATCCAAACGTTTTCAACAAACCATAGTTGGCAGGATATTTGTGACAAACCTCAAATGGAGTCTTGAAATTTAATGCTGTTGATGGTGACAGATTAATTAGGTAAGCAGCAGTAGCAACTGCCTCTGCCTAGGATACTCTAGGTGTTCCTGCAGTGATCATCATGCAACGTACTCTCTCAAGAATAGTTCTATTCATGCGTTTAGCTAAACCGTTTTGTTGAGGGGTATGAATTACAGTACGGTGTCGAACAATACCTTTTTTCTCACAAAATTCATTGAACTGATTTGAGCAGAACTCCATGCCATTGTCAGTTCTCAATTTCTTGACTTTGATACCTGTCTGGTTCTCTTCCACAGCTGAATGTCTCAAAGACTTTGTCTTTGGTTGCTAAGCAACACACCCACAACCTCCGAGAGTAGTCATCAATTATTGACAGGAAGTATCTTGCTCCTCCTTTTGAGGTAATTCGTTCAGGACCCCATACATCGGAGTGAACATACTCCAAAACTCCAGTTGATTTATAAACAGACTTGCTGAAACTGATCCGTGTACTTTTGCCCAAAACACATGTTTCATAGAATTGCAGATTTGTCATCTCCATTTTTCCCAGTAGGCTGTGTTTCTGTAACTCCATCAGCCCCCTCTCACTGATGTGTCCCAGCCTGTTATGCCAAAGCTCAACACAACTGTCTTGATCACCATTGACTTGAGATGCCTCTCCTGTGATTGTTTTGCCTTGAAGAATATAGAGACTATTGTTCAAATCTCCTCTCTTCACAGGGAGGATACCCTTTTTAACTTTCATGGACTCCTTTTCAACTTTGACAGTACATCCAGATTTATCCAACATTCCTATAGAGATCAGATTTCTTTTAAGTTGTGGAACATATCTAACGTTTTGGACGGTCCTCATGCATCCATCATGCATGGCTATTTGTACCGATCCTTCTCCTTCCACTTGACATGTAACATCACGTATTGTTCTATTTATTAAAATGCGTAAAATTCAAAACTTTTCTTTCATAAAATCATCAGAGTCTTTTTATTTGTAAAACTCAATCGTTAAAACTCTTTACTTTCACCTTTACTCTTTACTTTCATCTTTATTTCTTTACTTCCATCTTTATTAATTTGAGCATAAATAATTAAAATCATTTGTATGAAATGCAGCGGAAGGAAAACAAAACCTTTAAAGAGTAATTAATAAATTACAAAACCCTTTTTCATTTCTTTCCGTTTAACGCTTTAGCCCAGCCAGCCATAAGATCCACCAGTGCAAATCCTTCATCAACTGTCTTTAACCTGTTCATCTGTTGCTCATTCATACCTACATCACAAGACCTAAACTAATGAGCCTAATGCTCAGTAAGTGATAAAATGAAATGCAGGTGATATGCATGATCATACAATGCAATTTAATCCAAAGTACATACATGACAAACACCGTGGGGTCATGAGAAAGATGTGGCCAAGTATTTACATATAAACATATCATGATCTTTCTCATGCCGTATGTACTTTTTGTTCCGAGAAAGTTGGGGATTTCAAAACGGGTAAAGGTGAACCCTAGCTTCCACGTAGCTACTGTATGGAAGTGTCACCAATCACCCGAACCCCCACACGACTATTTACATAGATTATTATGTCATACGCTATGCACGTGAGTTCATACAATCCTATATACAATAAATGGCTAAAAAATATATCATTAAAAGAACCTAAATCTAGTAAACACACAACATACAATCCTAATTCTTGCGATGTAGGGTCCGAAGACCAAGGCACAGTAAGTATCACTTACCTGACGTCCATAGCTCGTTTCTGCATTTTCTCTCATCTTAGTACCTTCAAAACAATAATAACTATTCATTAATAACAATCCCCTAAACCTTAATAAATCCCATTAGTTAACTTCATTTCCTAGCAACCTTGCAATACTAATTCCGAGACATTTATAACGGAATAACAAACCTCACAATGTTGCTCATTCCATCAATGTGTCATGATAAATTAACTTCACAAAACCGAATAGTATTTTATCATAAATCCATATTTCCCATAATAGAGTAGAGAATCATTTAATGCCTATTTTAACTTGAAATTATCGAGTGAATACTTTATAAGCCGTCTTCATATATCCTTAAGCATTAGAGACTTATAACCAATAATGATGTACAAGACATTATTCACTTTTCGCAATTTAGCCAAATATCCATTAATGTCCAACTCAACTTTCATCCATTCATTTTTATCAATATTAACAATTAATCACAATCAAAGCAAACGTCCAACAATACTCACAACATTCAAAAGAAATCCGTAATAGAGAACCAGAGTAACAATCAATAAACTGAACAACCCATTACGGTTCTCCTTAATTATTTCTAACAAACAGTAACTACTAGAAAACCATGTCCAGATTTTGTAAAATACTTTTATTCCATCTATTCATGATAGCTTTATTGCTTATGTTTTTATCGAAACATAGCAATAACCTCACAATTTAATCTCAATCATCAGAGACAACGGAATAACAAACAACAAGTCTTAGTTCTGCAACATCAGTCAAAGTAACAGAGCTTTTATGCACTTTCAACCAAGCATCATACCCTCGAAATTATCCCTCCAATCATGGAAATTAATCAACAGAACGTTTTTTTTTTGTTTATCAACAGAGGCAATATCCACTAACCCACTCAACATATGCAAGTTTACAACTTTATATCAACAATACCAACAGATTTTCCAAGTCTTATCAGAGTACAAATTACTACATAACTCAGAAAACTCAAATGAAGAGTGAAGGAAATCACTCACCAGCCAACACCCGATTCTACCACTTCAAAGTCTAGAGAATTCAAGAGCAGCAGCCTTCCAACTGCTGAATTCCAAAGGTCACCCAAGGAACAACACTCAGGAACTTCCATCTCTACCAGTTCTCTCACGCACCTAGCAACTCACCTCTTCACATATTACTCTCGGCCCTTTGACAGAGAGCACACCCGAAACATCTAGAATAGAATACGCCTCTGCCACTGCTCACTGCATTTATTTATAACCAGAGATGCACACCGCTGGACACACACACAATTCAACAGAGAAGAGAGCCGCGTGGACATCACCTATTGTGCCAGCCAAAGTACTGGACACGCCAGCTCATCGGTGAACCGACAGAACCGAACAAGCCCTGTCATCACCCATTTAGCAAAAATCATCTCTGTCATCGACAATTCCGAATGGCGAGATACCCAATTCAGAAAACCATAGAGGAGAATTCGAATTGCAGAATTAACAACTTACCACAGTTGACGATTCGTGGCATCGTCGGGATTCCATTCCCGAGCCCTAGTTCACAGTATCACGTCAAAAACCAGAGGTTGGGCACATCGCGAGGGAGCCCAGCTCGTCGCCGTCATCTCCGTTCACCAGTCGTTGGCTGAGCTCCGATGCCCAAAGATTGCCCATCGCGATTTAAGGTTTCCCTCGCTTTCTCCTTGCCTCTCTCGCTCTCTCTCTCTCTCTCTCTCTCTTTTCATTTAAATGGCTAAAGGCCATTGGGGTATTTTAACCCAAACCCAATTTGGTTGTCCAAAGTGTTGAAACCATTTCCTTTATTCTTTAATGTAAATCCTTCCCCAAATCCTTAAATCCCACTTAATCTTTATATCCCACTTTATTTAATTTAACATTATAAAACATTGATTATGACATAGTAATATCTCGATAATTTATTCGATAAATTCAAATATTCACAATTATTTTCTAATTTATCATTTTAAATTCTGATATAAAAATTCGGGATATTACATGACAGGCCTGGTTGTTCCCAATAAGACTTGGCCACCTGATTTGCTGCAAAAATTCTGCAGCCAATCCTTCCTAGGTGTCATATGAAAGGAACAACCGGAGTCGAGAATCCACACCTTTTTAGAATCTGTTGCTGAAGCCACTAATACCTCTGATGATTCATAACCATCAGATGCCACAGATACTTCTCCTTTTTCTGATTTTATGTCATTCTTCTTCATTTTCCATTCGTAGCAGTCTCTTTTGAAGTGTCCTTCTTTGTGACAAAAGAAGTACTTCTTGCCACCTTTGGATTTAGATCGGGACCGACCCTTTGAAGGTTTGGCTTCCCTTGTTTGAGTTCTTCCTCTGATGACAAGCCCTTCACCCTCTGATGTGTCCTTTATATCAGACCTTTTCTGTAATTCCTTTGAGTTTAACGCCGCTTTAACTTCGGACATCGTCAAGGTTTGTTTACCATATAGCATGGTATCGACAAAATGTTCATACACTTTAGGTAGAGAGCTTAACAAGATTATAGCTTGATCCTCCTCTTCCACCTTAACCCCGATGTTGTTAAGGTCAAGGATAATTTTGTTGAAATCATCCACATGTCGTCGCATTTCCTTTGAATCATCCATCGTCAGAGTGTATAATTTCTTTTTTAAGTATAAACGATTGGCCATGGATCTTTTCATGTATAAAGCCTCAAGGTTTAACCAGACAGAGAATGCACTCTTCTCTTCTGTTACCTCCCTCAAGACTTCATCTCCCAAACTCAACAAGATTGCGCTGTGGGCTTTGGCTTCAGTACATCTGCCTTGATCTTGTCTAGTTCTCGCAGTGTCTTCATGGCTTCTTCATCAATGGCTTGAGCCAATCCTTGATGAATCAGTAAAGCCTTAATTTTTACATGCCATAAACTAAAATCGTTATTGCCCGTAAATTTATCGACTTCAAACTTCGCCATGGATCAAGATTGAATTTCCGATTCCCAGAACAATGGCCAAGAATTCAAATCTTTATCTGTGATTGTGGAGGTAGGCAAATCCACGCTCACTGCACCAATTGTTGTTCGTTAATCAACCAAAACTTATCACAGAATTAAGCACAAAATAACAGAAACGTAAAAGCAACAAGAGAGATTACGTGGTTCGGACAAAATCGTCCTACGTCCACGGGAGAGGGAAATCTTTATTGTGAATTCATCAAGGTTACACAGAATTTTACAGACTCATTAAGCCATGCAAAAACAACGCACAAAGAGACCGCTGACCTGAGATAATTCTTTCGACCAAGAAAACAATATCTCACTGTAGACGCATTACTATTCACCTCTGTTAGCCTCTGTTTTCTTCCACCGAAAACAGGGTGATTCTTGCAGAGAGAAGAAGAAGCCCTGAAGTGCGCTACATTCAGCCCTTTTATTTAACACTTCAACATTGCAACTGTAAGTAACCGTCACTGGACACAGCTAAGAAATTGTCTAATAATGAGTTACGACTTTAACAGGTTCAACCCAGAGACTCCGACGCCACCTCTAAGCCACTCTCCAAACTATCTCTCTCGGCGCTGCCTCGACCAACCTCTTGGATAAGTCGAACGAGCTTGAGAAGACCCAAACCAGCAGAGTCTTCTACTAACACTTGTGAAGTTTTTCACTCATCAGTTGATATGACACCGTCGAGAAGGCAACATTTGATTTTACGTCAAGTTTAATGCTTTTATTTAGAGAGAGAGAGAGAGTGCAGGCTTATTCAAAAGCCTGAGAAGCTGTTCCTACAGTTCTTCATCTTCAGGCTTTTTGGCGTCTTCCTCGCACTAAATCCATTACTTCAAAAAACATACAAATCAACAGAATATCTATAATATTTTCTGAAGCCGTGAATGAAAAGGTTTCTAAATTTCTAATTCTTATACAAAGGGTAACAAATAAAAGAGAAGAGGCTAGCAAAAACAAAAATATGGTGGAAGTCAATTGTTTTCTAAAATATGGATTCAGCTTGCAGAATGGTGAAGCTCTGTGAATCACAGTGAAGTTGAACATGGAGTTTATTGAATCCCAGAAAATCCTAACTTCATCTCCTTCCTTCAACTCTCTTCTCTTCACAAAACCCTGGCTCCACCCGTCAATCAGCACGTAGCTTTTTGACGTCCGCCATTTTTTCGTTATCCATTACAATGGCCCTTATGGCTGTGGAGTAGAGCCGATACATTGCGGATCAAATTTCCCATCCGATACCATGAATCTATGATCTAACAGTGGGTAGAAAGGATGACCCCAAATCCATATTCATATGGAGTGAGTGGTGGCATCGTCGGAGTAGTCTTCGTCTTCGCCTTTGTGCTTGGGAGAGAAGAGGAGCGAGCTTCGGAGAAGAGAGAGGAAGAGAGAAGAGCTGTCTTCTGGAAATTAGAAGAAACGGCTTCGGAGAAGAGAGAAGAGGAGAGAAGAGTTGTCTTTTGTAGATTAGAAGAAACGGCAGTAAACGGAAGGTGAATGATGAAAACGCCAGATAGTCTAAGGTGTTAAATAAAAATTTTAAAACCACAAGGTGATGGATGAAAAAGTGCATACAGTTAGAGATATAGATAAAAATAACCCTAAAAAAATAAATATAATAAATTATATATATATATATATACACATATTAAAACTCTATATTATATCTCACGTTTACCCCGATTAAATCAAACTAGTTAAAATAACAATGGAAAACAAATTTCTTATTCAAAATAATTTACCAATAACGTTACAAAAAAAAAAAAAAAAAAAAAACCAAATTTCCGCCCAAAAAAAATCAATTTGACCGTTTTATAGAAAAATGTGAACGTCGCCGTTACGCGACAAAATTTGTCAACTTTTTTTTTTTACATTTGACCAAAAATTTACACGTAACATTTAAAAATCATTTTAAAAATCTTGGATTTTACAATTGAAGTATTTGATAAAGAGATAAGTGACTTGAAAGACAAAAATAATGATTTAACTATTATTGTGCTTTAGTTTACTAATAAAAGTAAAAACTTAAAGTTGGTATCAGGACAATAAAGAGTAACCTTTGACAAAATCAAAACAAGATATGAATCATTTCAAAGAAAAAGAGTTTATAAAAATTTCTTTGCTAGTCTATTTACTTGTCATGGATGTAACACAATAGGTCATAACTCATTTTCTTTCCTATGAAAGTCAAATTATAGAAAATTGATTTCTAAACTCGTATAGGTTCCTCAAAGAATCAAAACTAACTTTCAAGAACCTAAATAAATTTGGGTACTTAAGAAAAAAATTAATTTCTCCTTATAGGTTGAAGATTCTCCTATGAAGGATAAGTGATATCTTGATAGTGGATGCTCAAGGTGCATGATGAGAGATTCTTCAAAGTTTACCTCCATCACAAAAAAAAATAATGAAACATCACTTTTGGTGATAATAAAAAAAGAAAAATTATTAGTGTCAACAATATTAGTAATTTTTCAAACCCAATCATTGAAACTGTTCTACTAGTTGAAGGTTTGAAGCATAACCTACTAAGTATTAGCCAACTATACAATAAAGGTTATAAAGTGAGTTTCGAATCAAGAGCTTGCATGATTGAGGACAACTATAGTTGAAAAATCTTATTTTTGTGTTATAAGCATGAAAATATATATGTTATTGATTTGATTAATGTTTCATGCTTTGATGAGAAGTATTTTTCTAAAAATTCTTCTATTGGTTGTTGGTCTTAACATAGAAGATTAAGACATATAGGAATGAATATTTTAGCTAAGATCCCTAGAAACAATCTTATTAGGGATCTTCCTATTATCACGTTTGAAAATGATAAAATTTGTAATACTTGTCAAATGAGAAAGCAAACTAATAGTTCGTTTGCTTCTAAAAATAGTGTATCATATTCCAAACCTCTCAAATTGTTTCATATGGATTTCTTCGATCCTTCAAAAAATGTTCGCTTTTGTAGATGATTTTTCTATATTCACTTGGGTTTTCTTCTTAAGAGCAACGTATGAAACCTTCAAAAAAATTTCTAGTTTTAAAAAGAAAGTGCAAAATAAGAAGGGATCTCTCGATTGTTGTTATCAATTGTGATTATGGTAGAAAATTCAAAATTGAAAGGTTCGAACTTTTTTTGTCATGAGTATGACATTAAACATAATGTCTCTTCACCAAGAACCCCTAAGCAAAATGAAGTTGTTGAAAGAAAAAATAGATTTCTCCAAGAATTAGCCCGAACCATGCTCAACGAGAACAACCTTCCAAAATATATTTGGGCGAAATTTGTTGTTACGATATGCTATGTTCTTAATCGAATATCCATCCATCTCATTCTTGATAAGACCCCTTAATCGAGTATCCATCCATTTCATTCTTAAAGAAATCGATTTGTGGTTCATTTTATTTCCCGCATAAAATTCAAATTTCAATTTGATAAAAAAACTTGAATTAATCTCAACAAAAAAAAAATCAAGATTTATGTTTTTCCCAATCCATAATTTGTATAGGGAAAATGACAAATCAACCATCGTGGTTTGCGATCAATGACAAGTCAACTACTGTGGTATATTTTCTAACAAGTTAACCACTGACGTATGGAAAAATGACAAAACCAACATCGTTGTGACGGTGTCTAGCCTGGACGCCGCGGTGTCAAGGCATATTAAGCCTGGACGCCGCGGCGTCCAGGCATATAAAGTGCCTAGACGCCGTGGCGTCTAGGCACGTTATATGGCGTCCAAGAAAATGAAGGCTTGGACACCGCGGCGTCTGACCTTCTATCTGGCCTTGACGTCGTGGCGTCTCTGCAACTCTCTGTTTTTCAAATATGGCTGTTTTTCATGGTTACTTCGAAGTCTGTATGCATATGTTTTACGAATCTAATGTTTTTATTAAATTTTTTACCTCTTCACCTTCAAATGACCATAAATTTCGCTACAAGTATCAAAATTGATTGCAAAATGTATCAAATTGAAGCTTTCTCAGAACTCTATGATTTGTCATGGGTTTATCCTATGACCCCTTTTCTCGGACCCAAAATTAATCGTTTAAGCCCTCAAATTTGCGATAAAAAATGTTATAAAAAATTTGTGATCAAATTTGTAGAAGACGTTCTGATGGCCTCCTTATGGCCAGACACTTCCTTCTGGCTTTGACGCTGCGGCGTCTGGCTTTCCTTCTGGCCAGACACCGTGGCTCTAGATCAATTTGTTAACGGCAAACGGACAGCGATGTTGGATTTGTTATTTTTCCATACGTCAGTGATTAATTTGTTAGAAAATAAATCACAGTGGTTAACTTGTCATTAATTATAAATCACGATAGTGGATATCTCATTTTTACATTTATATATTAACTTTTACTTTAATCAAATATTTTATAATAAAATTTGTACGGAATCGGGTCAAGACTAACCTACACTCACCAGTCACCACCCAGTGAGATTTGAGATAGGCTTTTTCTTTTGGACTAATTCCAGCTAGGTTTTATAGATGTTCTCCTGTTTTACAAAAGATCTAAATAAAGGATATTACCACGACGAACTTATAGTTTATAATAACTGATAAGTCAAATCTTGCATAAATTTTGTTAATAATTAAAATATTGAACTATGAGAAATTTTTGTTGGTGACCTCACAGTCATATTTTTCGTTCAAATTCGTCAACTTTAATGCCTCAATTTCGTTGACGCTAAGAACCGTCGAATGGAAACGAAGAACGTCAATTATTGGGGGCCGAGAGATGTCACTCTTGCCCGTTAGAAGACGGACAGTCGTTGAAACGATTATCGAGCGATGGCAGACAATCTTCATTGGTCGTTGGAACGAGAAAGGACGTCTCCCGCTAGGAATTGACGGCTAGAATTGAATCTATCAATTTCCAAAGGCAATAGTGGACGATCATCCATGCGTCCCTCATAAGGATTGATGGTCATGATTAAATCTGCCATTTTCAAAGACGATGGCGGAAGACAATCCATGGTCATTGGATCGAGTGAAGGACGTCCCTGGATCGGAAAGGACGCACAAGATGGACTCCAAATTCTTTTCCGTTGAAGGGTCATGTGTAAAGCACACGCGTTTTTTAAATGCGCAAATTCCCTTAATTAAGACAGACGCCCCTCTTCCATAATGGACGTCCCTTGACTATTTCGTACGTCTCTCGTTGTGAAACAGACGTCCCTTAACCAAGACTAATTCGTTTTGCCAGCAATGGACGTCTCTCGTCTTAAGACGTCGTCGTTTAGTATGAAACGGACGTCCATCTTAATACAAGGGATATCCATTTTCGTTCAAAGAATGACATTCGGTCCAAAACGAACATCCTTCGTATTAAAACGGACTTCCCTCCTGGCCATTAATCTTTATAAGGGACAGCCCTCGCTCGATCCAACGACCACGGAATGTCGTCCGTCATCGCCTTTGGAAATTGACATATTCAATTATGGTCATCAATTCCGAGCAGATGACGTCTTTTCTCCATCCAATGACCATTGGCAATTGTCTGCCATTGTCCGATAATCGTTCTGACACCCGATAACTGGCAGGTGCCCCCTGATAATTGACATCCTTCATCTCCATTTGATGGTCTTTCCCTTCAACGAAACGAAAGCATTAACGTCGACAGATTTAAATGGGAAATGTGATTGCAAAGTGCAAAAATTTTCTATAATTTAAAATTTTAGTTGTTAATAAAATTTCTGGAAATTCTCTGGCTTTTCAACTTCGACTTATATTAGACTAACCCGTTATTTATCTTTAGACAAGTGCAGGCTCGGCCCGAAAGCGAGCCAGGAGCGATCAAAGGCGATAAACGCTTGATTGTGTTCTTGATTGATTCAATTGATAACGAAAGACAATGGAATGGTACCGCGGTATCAAAGCGATAAAGAAGTATGTGCATAGCACAGCGTCACTAGTTGCGAGTCGAGTAAAGAAAGCAGTATCAAATAGAGCGGGCTCAAGTACACGAGCGAGGGAGCGATCTCCATGAGGGATGAACCACAATCCAGAGGGAAAGGGAATAAATGAACAGTGACGGCTATCTTTGATAGAACCAAATCAGCAGAAAGCGTAGCAAGAAGCATGAAAAACTGATGGGAGTTTAAGATCCAACATGTTGGTTCAAAAAGATTAATGATAATCAGTGCAGCCCAGTAATATTATTAATGTGAGGGCAGGACAGAAGCACGGAGGAAGACAAGTAATTAAAGGCTGTTTCTTTTTTGGCTGCCCGTGGCCGGTGCTTCTTCTCACGTCACAGTTATCATGGCGTCTTCTTTCCAAGTGAAGTAAGCAGCTAGGGTTCTTCAGCTTTCCCTTCCACTTGAAGATATTTACATAAGGAGTGAACTGGAGATTTAGCAAAAGAAACCCAAGTTACTGTCGTCGAAGTTAATAGCGTAACTCAAAGGGTCGTAGTGGAAACTGATCCTACTTCGACCGGAGCTGCAGCTCTTTTCACGTTGTCTTCTCATTTCAGCTCTGATCCGCCAGAGGAATCTCCTTGCACTCCTCTTCCCACGCAGAATCACCCCCGTTGGATCAACACAAAACCCTTTAACTCCCATCGCTCAAACCACCGGAGGAAGAACTAGGAAGCGGAGGCAAGATGAGATGAGAAAACCAAGTAGGATCAGAATTTGAGAAGGAAAAAGGCGAATGAAGAGTGAGAAGGAAGGTGAAAACTCAGTGGGTAAATGAAGGAGACGCTGCTTGGTAGTCTACTCCTGCGGCGCTGTCTCTGACTGAATCTGAAATGAGGATACGAGTACGACAGCAAGTATGGTCACATGGCATGGCCCCCTGTCGCAAAACTACCCTCTCACTGACCATTCCTACTCGTCTCGCTGCTCATAAATCTCATTACTTTTTCAATATTTAAATTCTCTTTACACTAAAGTTATTTGTCATAATCACATCCTAAACTCTATTTTTGATTGGACAGTTTATGTGATAATAAATTTAGTTGCCATGCCCATTTAGTTAATTCAATTCAAATTTTCTCTCTCTTCCATATGAATCCACCGCCACCACAGAATCTTATCCTGCCCCGTACTTGTTGACTAATTTGGCGTTATCCCAGTGTTTTTCGACCAATTATTCGCCGGCGTTGTCGTCCCCATCATCATCGGGAGGCGCACCGGCGATGGACTTAGTACTTTGTTCTTCCTTTCTGGTTTGGTTCATGAGAACTTTCAGCTGGATTAGAAGAACGACGTTCCATCAAGTTTGGATTTCATTAAATCTCAAAATTTTTGTCGATTCTTGAGTTTGACTTTTTCATGCTAGATTTTCTACCCTTTTTGGCACAATATGAGAGTGAAAATTAACAATCCAAACCAGAGAACGATTCCTCAGACCTATCCCCAAGTTTACAGGCTGCCTCGCAAACTAACTAGACAACAAAATATGTGGCCCTCTTCTCATTACATGTTAACCGAAAAATGGCACCGCCGAGTAGTTAGACGCCAGAAAAGAAACAAGTAGAAGACTCAAAGACTGGTTGATATGAGATCTAGCAGAAGAAACCAAAATCGCCATTGTCGAAGTTTAGAGAATAGCTCAAAGGGTCGTAGTGAAAGCTCGATCTACCCTTTCCCGATCCTCGCTTCATCTCCGATCTGATCTGCAATAAGAAGCCCTTCAGCTTCCTCTTCCCACGCATAACCACCACATTCTGGCCCAAGCATAAGCATAGATTGAGAATATCCATCTTTCGTCCTCTGTCCAAAGATTCACAGAGAGAGGTGAAAATGGGCAGTGTTATTTATAGAGAAAGAGCTTGGGGAAGAAGTAAAGATGGGTTTAATCTAATCTAATTATGGGATTTGGGGAAGGCGTAGGCAGCAGAAAAGCCAACAGTAAGTGTACAAGCAAAGGATGATGGGGATTGTGCTGTCGCTGCTACGGCGCTGCGCCTATCTCAGACTGTAAGGGAATACGAGGGAAGATTTAATGCAGTCTCCTCTTCAAACTATACCACCTCCAAAAAGTTTTAACCAACAGATTTGTAGACTAAACTAGTGATAGCCTGCGGTTACGCAGGTAATAAAAAAATTTAAGATTTGAAATTTATAAACAAAAATTAAGATGGAAGTTATGATTTGGTTTGGTGGATTATTCATTTGAGAAGAGCCCGTTGGAGATATTGAGTAGTAAGTTAAATTTTTTTAAGAAATTAACAAAATAAACCCTATATGATCAGTTACACAGCAACTCTTGAATAAAATTTGCAAACATCTAAAACACTGAATTATGAAAAAAGAACGACACAAACCTCGCAAATATTAGGCGATAAGTTAACTTTTTTTGAACGATTTAGTTATTATTTCATAATTTCTTTCATGTTTCCATGCGGAGGAAGTACCTTCCTGACCCTTCACATGTTATTTCTTGAGCTGAGGTACCTATTCAGGAGGATGTGTTTTATGAAGAATAACATGAGAGAATTATGGGCTCTGATATCAAAGTTCTGCGTCATCGTGGAATACTTATTGTTTGAGTTCCGTGGAAGAACTATAGTGAAAGAGAAACAACTTGGGAGTTTGAATCTGAAATGATGGCTAAGTATCCTCATTTATTCAAAGGTACTCTTGAGGTTGTTTTAAATTTCGATGGGAAAATTTCTTAAGTGAGAAAGAATGTAAAATCCATTATATTTTTTTAAAAGGAAGAATTAATTTCCTTTAAATATTTTTTTAGCAATTCCTTAATCCACGGGAACATTGGACCAGAAAGGGAAAAAAACTCATCTTCTTTCCTTTCTCATTCTTCTCCTCCCCTGTTAAACTGACTCTCTCACTCTCCTCTCAATCGCTCACCTCACGCTCTTCATATCTTCCATTCGTCTCTCTAACGTGGTGAAGTTATTCCATCAAATAGCTTTCGCAATCGGTCATTTCGTGTGTTGTGACCAAGTCATCATCGCCGGTAAGTCATCTTTCTCCTAACTTTGAATTTTTTGACTTAACGGTTAAAGTTGTGAAACTTTTGTTGGAAATTTGTTGAAGGAAACCGTGCGCATTGGAGAAGTGAATATTGGAAATTCATGGGCATCGATTGTAATCGGAGGGCATCGATTCAAAGAGGTATAAAAATCCAATCTTTCCCCCTTTCTGAGTTCGTCTCTGTATTGGTGAATTAGTCTAGTTGTTGGATTGTGATATTTGAATATGTTGGATGAAATTGTGTTGATGAATTGGGAATTCTGGTTGTGTGAACAGAGTTCGATCGACCCGATTTGGGGTATGTTTTATTTTACGCACATTCGACGTGTTAGAATGTGTTTATTGTTGTTAAAATGGGTAATAGGACAACTGTATGTGCTGTGTCCTTAGGTTTCAAATCCCTAAACCTGATTATGGTATTTTATTTGGTTTTCATAATCGTCGAACATCACTTTTATTCTATTATATGTTTATGACATGGTGTGCCCGAAATCTGCAAGTGACTTCATTTTTACTATGATTTTTTATTAGTGCAATAATAACCTATTTTAATTACATACCACATATTAGTGAGTGGTTTTAATCACATGCTCCTTTGTACACAATTTTTTAAAAATGAATTCATAAAACGTGATTTTAAATTCATGCATATTTAAACAACATTTTTTTTGATTAAAATTATTACATCCCTATTGATTTTAGTCAACTCACCCTAGTGACACCTTTCAGGATTATATCAGTAGGACTTCTAGTTGTCTAGTCAATAGTAGATCCGACAGAGTTTATTGAATTCCCGTAATTTTAATAAGTATCTTTGAGAGACATTTTGTGGATATACTCTTTATTGGATAACTGTAATCTCTATTTTTTTAAATTTCTGCATAGTTATTTCGATTTTGATTATGTTACTATGCTATCGGATATTACTATTGGACCTATTAAACTTAAGTTATCGGGCCTTGACTAGTAATAATTATTTTAAGCCTTCCGCTATTAATTAATAAATTTATTTGAAATGGATCGGAGGATTCAGTTATTTGGGCAGGATCGTTCCTTGTTTTGTCTTGGTCCCTTGCGGTCGTGACTGAGGATATGTTTATTTTTTAAGTACAGTAATAAGACAACTGTATGTGTCGTGTCTTTGAGCGCAAAGTCCTAAACCTGATGAGGGTCGTTAGTGCATTTGTAATCACCGAGTATCGATGCTATTATTGTATATGTGTATAACATAGAGTGCCCGAAGTGAGTGAATTGTTTCATTTTCAGTGAGATTTTCATATATTACAGTAGATGTCTATTTTATGTATGCGTCATACTATAATGGAATATTTTGATATTTACCCCACTGTTTATTTCTACTCAGTTTTATAAAACGTTTTATATTTGACATGTTCATTCATTTTTCTTACTTTCAAGATATATGTAAAACTTTATCCCTATTGAGTTCAGTTGACTTAGTTGAGAAACTGTTTTTGCAGAGAGGAAAGAGAAAACTCTGTATTGTATTTTTGAATGAATAATGTCCAAAGTACATATGGATACGTATTCAACAAAATCTACATTAATGGAAAACAATTTATTACAATAATTGAAAATAAAATAGAAAGTAATTGAAAATAGAAAGTATGTATTAAAACTTATCCCAACAACTCTCCGTCTTAGTTAGAAAAATCATCAGTTGTCAACACAAAAATAGACTCCGTGCTTATTTTTATAATTTTATTACATTTTAAGAATTTTATTTTTGTGAGATTAAATTATCTATTCCAATTTGATTTGATTTGATTTGATTTTTTCATAGTTATTAATATTTTATTATCGTGTTTCGTCGATGGCACTCTAAAATTTCTATTGTAACATTTAATCAAATCATTTCCTGTTCTCCTTAGTCTGGACTCCTGTTCACGAAGAAGGAAGAAGACGAAGGTGAGATGGCTTTCTCGGTGTAGTTCGTTTTTCTGCTTGTTTCTTGTGTTTTGATCATTGTTGTCATCGTCTCGTTCTGTTCTTGTAACCTGAGGATATGAATAAAAGTTTGCAGCGACTTCATCCGTGGATGTAGGACACCATTGTCCGAACCACGTAACTCTGGCGTTCTTGATTGCTTTTACGTTTTAGTTCTTTTATATTGCATCGGAGTGATATCTGGTGAGGTTTATCACAACAATTGGTGCTGTGAGCGTGGATTTTTTTTTTTTTTGCTCACCCGCGACCTTCAGATTAAAGATTCAAGTTCTTGCAAAACCTACCTGCAAGATTCAGTCTGACTACCCCGATCCCAATTCATGGCAAAATTTGAAGTGGACAAATTCACCGGGACTGACGATTTCAGCCTGTGGCGGGTAAAAATGCGAGCCCTTCTGGTTCATCAGGGATTGGCTCAAGCCATTGATGAACCTGCGATTAAGGCTCTGAAAGAACAGGACAAGTTAAAAGCTGAGGACGTTGAAACAAAAGCTCATAGTGCCATTTTGTTGAGCCTGGGTGATGAAGTACTACGCGAGGTCACGGAAGAAAAAGAGGCACTTACAGTCTGGTCGAAGCTTGAAGTGTTGTACATGAAGCGCTCACTGGCAAACCGTCTCTACTTGAAGAAGAAACTGTACACACTAACCATGGATGAATCAAAGGAGATGCGCAGACATGTAGATGATTTTAACAAAATCATCTTAGACCTGAATAGTATTGGAGTGAAACTGGAAGACGAAGACCAGGCTATTATATTGCTCAGCTCACTGCCTAAAGTCTACGAACATTTTGTAGACACAATGTTGTTTGGAAAACAAGCACTAACCATGGGAGAAGTTAAGGCTGCTCTCAACTCAAAAGAGTTACAGAAGCAATCTGATACAAGTGTTAATCATGGTGGAGAAGGATTGTTTGTCCGTGGACAATCACAAAAGGGAAGAAGATGTTTCTTTTGTAACAAAGAAGGCCACCTTAAAAAGGATTGCTATGCCAGAAAAAGGAAACTTAATAAAAGCAATATAGATAGAGGAGATGCTTCAGTCGCATCTGAAGGTTATGATACTTCTGATGTACTGGTGGCTTCTATTACAGACTCAAGGGATCGCTGGATCTTGGATACAGGATGCTTATTTCATATGACATCAATACTGGAGTGGCTACAAGGATTCTGTAAAAATGCAGGAGGACAAGTTCTGCTAGGCAATAATCAAACTTGCCAAATAGAAGGTGAGGGTTATATAGAGATCCTAATGCATGATGGATATATTAGAACAATTGATAACGTCAGGTTTGTTCCTAGTCTGAAAAGGAATCTGCTGTCAATTAGTTTACTGGACAAATCAGGTTGCATAGTTCAGGTAAACAATGAAACTATGAACATTTTGAAGGGAACATCTACTGTGATGAAGGGCAGCTTGCAAGATGGATTATATATTCTTCAAGGAAAAACAGTCACAAGTGAATATCCACGTATGAACCGAGCTCAAGGAGTAGACAATCAGCAGTGGAACTTACAATTGAGACATGTAAGTGAGCGGTGTTTACCTTCTTCATCCGGTACTCATGTTGAGGTGGAGTCAACTGAGGAAGAAGAAGTAGAAGAAATGGACAAGTTTGCAAATCAACAACTCTCCAGGGACAGATTTGTGAGAGTCATAAAACCAGTTAAGAGGTTTGGATATGCAGGGAAAATAGCATATACTCTCGTGTCATTTGTTGTTCTGCATAACTCAGGAGCAGAGGAAGGCAATGACAAAAGGTTGTGGAAGAAATCTCCACGGTACTGTAAAAGCTGCCTGGATGAGTTTGTTTTGAGAAAAATGCTTGGGATTGAGGTTTTGAGGGATCAAAGACAAGGAACGTTTGTCTTAACTCAAAATGGTTATCAACCGAAGGTGGAGCTCGTGAAAAATTCAGCAGACAGATTGATGAATGTTTTGAAAATGGCTAAATTTAAGCATTGCTCAAATTTAGCTAAAGTTCAGGATGTGTAATTCCTGGTGAAGTGATGATATGGTCGTGTGAGCTTTTCTTTCCTGTAAATCAGTGTCAAGGTGGAGAATTGTGAAGGTGACTCAGATTTACAGCGTACTCATAGCTGTTAAATGACAGTTATTTTTTAAAATTTTTCTAACTAGGTAAAAGAGTTAGGCTATATATAATAGCTGGTATATGGGTTGCTGGGAATGGGTGATCAAGTGTAACAAGAAAGAAACTTCCTCTGTTTTGGTGAAGAATAACAGAGGGGAACAGAGGATTCCTGTTCACGAAGAAGGAAGAAGACGAAGGTGAGATGGCTTTCTCGGTGTAGTTCGTTTTTCTGCTTGTTTCTTGTGTTTTGATCATTGTTGTCATCGTCTCGTTTTGTTCTTGTAACCTGAGGATATGAATAAAAGTTTGCAGCGACTTCATCCGTGGATGTAGAACACCATTGTTCGAACCACGTAACTCTGGTGTTCTTGATTGCTTTTACGTTTTAGTTCTTTTATATTGCATCGGAGTCATATCTGGTGAGGTTTATCACAACATGGACAAAACTTATAACAACGCTGTCAAAAAATTGCAATCTGTAATAAATAAAAGACAGTGACAGACTCATAGCCCGTCTCCATCTTCCTCAGAAGAGAGAAAATCAAATATAGGTGGGGCCATAAAATTCTTGCATGAGAGAGAGCATCTGTCTGTGTTGGACCTCGATTAACGACACCGTGTGGGCTGTCCCTTTCATAATCTTCTTCCATCTCTACGAGTTGCTTCCAGCATAATTTCTTCTAAACAACAGTCTAATAATTCCCAAATAATGGGCATATACCAGAGAGAGAAACTAAAAATTATTATGCAAATGCCATGAAGGGGTTGTCTGACACTCCATTAATGATACGTTTAGGTTAGAGCAGAGAAGTTCTTTTTCATGAATAACCCATAAATGATAAGAAATGGAAAGAAGAAAGTAAGGGGGAGAAGTGTCGGGTTTTAAGAAGTCTGTCGTAGTGTAGTGCGAATGATAAAACAATTCATCTGACAGACATGTTGCATTACTTATGTGGTCGGTCCGACACCGGTTTAATGATAGTTGATACAGCTTCTTGAATGGTTTGAACGTGGAAAAAACTGAGATAGGAAGAGGATGGACAAGGTTTGTTGAGCTTCCGAGAAGATGGTCAAGTAGGTTTTCAAGATGAGATCGTCGCTTTAACTCTTTCTTTCTCCTCCGTTTTTGGCCACTCCGACGAACTGAAATGAAAACCTTAGGGAACTTTAATTGAAAAAAGAGCTGCATCACTTTTATCAGTACCCTAATTTTATGGCAAAAAAGGTTAAAAAAACAAAGATGTTAATCGTCCTTGATTCTCTCTCTTGTGAAACATATGAGAGAGAGAGAGTAGGGGCCGGGGAGGAGAGAAACCAGACAACCCAGAAACAGACTCTGCCGGTTAATGGTGTTGCTGAGCTTTCACTGTCATCAAAAGATTGGGTTTGGATTCTATGTCCTCCATCTTGCAGGTGGTGGTGAAAGTGAATCTTTTTCTACCGCTTACTCCCCTTCCAATTCCTCTATAACGACAAACAAATAAAAGTCCGGCCACCGTGCTTTTGGAAGCCCAACTTTTAAAAGCTACAAAAAAGGAGAAGAGGGTTGCCTTTGTAAAAGTGGTTGCTTGAATCCACTCTAAGCCAATCTCCTTCGGACCACATCCACTCATGCATTCACATGTTTCATGTCGTGTCTCATTTAACCTTAATCCATCTGTTTTTATTGGATCCTCTCCTTTTACAAAAAGCCTCTCCTTTTCTTAATGTCCCACTTCAATGATTCATTTCTACTTCCTTATCCTTCCCTCTTCTTAATTTGCCTTTTTTTGTTCTTGGTAAATCTCTATTTAACTATTGCAAAATAATTAAAAACAGCTTAGAAATTTTAATAAAAGTAGATTAAATAATTGGGTAATTAACAAAATTGTAACAATTGGGCTTTTTGGCCCAGTCCAAATGGAAAAATAATAATAATAATAATAAGATTTTTTTTTAAACTCCCCATTTCAGGGGAGTTGCTGCAATATGACGAGATACAGGGGGAGTTTTCCCCTATATCAGTGGCTGTATGGGGAGTCTATCCCCACTTACTAAAACTCAAATTTCCGATTTCCCTCTCCTCTATCTCCTCTTCTTCATCATCGTCGTAGTCCGACTTCTCCAAGGTTGGAGTTGTTTATGCAGTCGAGGTAAATGAGTTTTGGGTTGTGATTTCTTCCATTTCGGGATGCTGTGCTTATAAGAATTTTTCCTTTAGGGTGGAAGACATACATCGAGTTTTAGAGACGTTTTGGAGGGCAAAAAGGTTTTGGCTTTCAACAGTTGGGACCTCGTTCTTCGTCGGGTAAATTCGAGTTCCCTTTCATCAATTTCGGTTCTGTCTTCCATGAAATTGACTTTAATGATTGATGATTTCTCTTTCAAAGGTGGAAGATTTGGTATATTTTGGCTTATTAAGTTTCGGACGGTACAAGATTTCATCATTCGTCGAGTGAGTTTAAGTGTTCTTTCTTCAAATTTTATTTTATTCTCTGCAAATTCACTCTAATGAACATGGGTCTTTCCAAATGTTGAAAATTTAAGTCGCATTGAGATTGACAGAGAGGTTGGAGATAACGATTTTGAGTTCTCCAGTGACGAAATTTGGAATTTTCTTCATTAAGGTTAGTGTGGTTTTTCCCAATTCCATTTTGGTTTCCAATTTTCTCAACTGGATGTGTGATTAATGGATTGATTTCGTTAATGGTTGGATTTAAGCTTTTACAAAGTGGGTCATCCCTTCAAGTGAATATTTCAATTCGTGATTAGTGATGGTTGGGTGATATGATTTTTGGTTGAAGTTAGAAATTCAATTTGGGTGTCTGTGGAACTTTGCACAGTGAAAAGAAAGTTAAATTCCTTGTTCTTCTGGAAATTCGGAACTGTTGGGTTGAATTGATTATAGTAAATATTAGGATACTACTTTGTGAATTTTCTTGATGGGTTATTGGTCATTTGGACCAGATTATAGAAGGGCCTTTGGGCCACTTTGTTGAACAGACTTTTGGGCTAAGTCAGAATGTATTTTATTGTGATAAATTAAATTGGGTTATCATAATTTTAGACTAAGTAGTAGAAAAAGTCCTTTGATCAAATTAATTTGGTTATTAAATATTGATTATCCTTAAAATTATTCATGTTAGGTTTCAAAATTAGGGATATTGGATATATTGCTTTTGGGCCTTAGTGAATATTGGATTGGGCTTAGCATTAGTTGACCCAGTTTCGAGGTAGGGGTTTATTTTATATTTAATGCACTGTAATTATAAAAAAGGTAAATATTAAATTTCAATTGAACATGTTACAATTATTTACCTTTCAGTTCATTTACATTATTTACTTTATTGTTAACTAGAATACTGGGACAGCTGTATGTGCCGTGTCCCTGGGGGCAAAACCCTAAACCTGATCAGGGTCTGTTTGGCTATTTGCGATCGCCTGAGTATCGCCTTTGTTAATTTTGTTATTTAATTTATGCTCTTCAGCGACTCTTATATGTTAATGAGTTATTTTAATAAATTGAAAAAAATATATTAAATCCATATAACAGAAACGTTGAATATAGAATAACTCTCTACTGAGTTAAGTCGACTCACCCCAATTGACTTTATTTTTTTTCAGGAATTAATATTAGTCCTCAAATTCCACCTCAAGAGTAGAATTCAGAAGTTCATCCCGTTCGAGTTATTTTTCTACTTTCTAGAGACACTTAAATATTTTAATAAGGTTTGAAGTTGGTTTTAATTTAATTTAAACCTTAGATGTTGTCTTTTAAATTTTAGAAAATTATTTCACGTTATTTGAAAGTCACTGATGGACCTTTCGTTTGGATTTGGCTTGATAAGTTAATTTCATTTTAATTCCGCTGCGTATAAATTTTGGATTAAGAGAAGAGTTGGACGATTCGACCTTTTGGGCCGGATCGTTCCCCGTTCTGTCGCGGGCCCAATTTGGGTTGTGACAGAAAAAGTGGTATCAGAGCCAGGTTCCATCTTAAAAAGTGACTTAAAGAAATCAAATAGCGTGAAAGAAATTAGGAAGAATATACTAATAATAAATTTTAGGATGATTCTAATATAAACCATGAATGATTTTCAGATTATCAAAATGCCTCCAAGAAGAGCTCCTAGGAATCGTACTCCCGTAGTTCCTTCTGCTCACACAGCTGAATCGCAGCCAGCTGATCCTATTATAGCTCTCAGAGATGTTTTACAAAATTTTTCAAGAGATAGCATCAATCAAGACCCTGAAATACGCCGTATGAATTTTTTTATGCAACTTGGACGTTTAAGCCCAACCAAATTTGCTGGTAGTGCTAATCCGCTAGATGCTGAGAATTGGCTAAGGATGATGCAGAAGAATTTGGCGACCATTGGAGTTCCAACAGAATATTAGGTCGCATTCGCCACATTTTATTTTGAGAAGATGGCTGAAGTATGGTGGAAATCATTAAAGTTGGATTATCCGGTAGAGATGATGACATGGAGTCAATTTGAAATCATATTTAAAGACAATTACTGCAATGCGGGACATCGCCAGAATATGATGATTGTATATCACAACCTGGAGCAAGAGAGTTTGACAATCTTAGAATACTATGCCAAATTTATGGAATATTCGTAGTATATTAAAGACATGGATCCGATGGATAAGATGGTAAAATTTAGAATGGGGCTAAGACCAAAGATTCGTCATCAGTTATCCGCATTTCAATTTAGCTCGTTATCAGAGGTTGTTTCTGCTGCTCAGCGAGTTGAGGCTGATCTTGAGGAGCAGTTTGGCGTATATAGAGGTAAAAATGATAAGGAGCAAAGTGTTGGAGGAAAGATGACTCGGAAAGATCAGAAAAAGGGTTCGCACAAAGGTGGACATACTCAGAGCAGTGCTGGTAGTCAGTTCAGTGGAACACCTTATGCAGTTGGGCCATCAAGCACTTATGTTTGTCATACTTGTGGACAGTCTGGACACTTGAGAAAACATTGTCCAATGAATCAGGGATCTACACAAACTAATTCTACGCCTACGCAGATGACACCATATAGACCAGGAGCTGGGGCTGGTCGTGGATTTTCTAGTCAGGGACCGCGTAATCCTTCAGAGTCTCAAACTTTTAATTCTCCACCGCCAGTTACATTCAGGCCACCGTTTCAGCATCAGTATCGACCTGCTAGAAGTGACTCTTTCAGACCTCCTGGTTATCAGCAGAGCTTCGCTTCTAATGCCACCCCTGCGGGATCTTCTAGTCATGTTGCTGGGTCAGTTTCAAATTTTCCTAGAGGTGGTCATAGTGGGAATAGTAAAGGGAAAGAGAAAGCAACTGGTCAATCATATGCAGTTTCAGGGTCCGAGATTCCTGATCAGACTGGTCGGGGCGTTCTTGAAGGTACACTATCCTTCTTTAACACTACTGTTCATGTATTATTTGATACTGGAGCTTCGCATTCTTTTATATCTACTATGCTTGTTCATGCTATGGGTTTAGAAATTGAAAAGTTAGGGACTCCCTTGATCTTAAATACCCCTATGGATAGAAATTATGAAGTAACTTCTCTTATTCGATCTGCTACAATTATTATGTGTGAAGTTGAACTATCTGCCGATCTAATTATTATACCCATGGATCAGTTTGACATAATTCTGGGTATGGATTGGTTGAATTTTTACAAAACGAAAATTGACTGTCATAGAAGAAAGATAACACTTCTGTTAGAAAATGGAAAGGTTTTGGTGCATCCATGTAATAAAGTTACAAATCCTGTTGATCCTATTTTGCGAGCCTGTCTTGGTGGTCGAAGAAATTTAGAGATGTACGGGGAAGTTTTTGCTATTTCCAGCAATCTTTTTACGATCAGTCAGGATTCTGAGATATTGGTTGTTTCTGATTATCTCGACATTTTCCCTGATGATCTACCTGGGTTACCACCCGATCGTGAAATTGAATTTATTATTGATCTAGTCCCTGGTACTTCTCCAATCTCAATTCCACCGTACCATATGGCTCCTGTTGAACTTAAAGAATTAAGAATTCAGTTAGATGATCTATTGAGCAAAGGCTTCATTCAAAATAGTACGTACTTCTCCCTGGAGTGCACCAGTTTTGTTCGCAAAGAAGGAAGATGGCTCTTTACGTCTGTGTATAGATTATCGGAAGTTAAATCAAGCCACTGTTAAAAATAGATATCCGTTGCCAAGAATTGATGACTTGTTCGATCAATTGGGCGGATGTAAATACTTCTCGAAAATTGATTTGAGATCGGGTTATCATCAGATGAAAGTTCGTAATGCAGATATTTCTAAAACGGCTTTCAGAACCCGGTATGGACATTTTGAGTTTCTAGTGCTTCCCTTCGGATTAACAAATGCACCTGCGACATTCATGGATTTAATGAACAGGGTATTCCGTCCTTATCTTGACAAATTTGTAGTAGTATTCATTGACGATATATTAATATATTCGAAGACTCACGACGAGCATGTTGAGCATCTAAAGATTGTTTTACAGACGTTACGTGAGCATCAGTTATATGCAAAAAGGGAGAAATGTGGTTTTTGGATGACAGAGGTAAAATTTTTAGGCCATGTTGTTTCACAAGATGGCATATCAGTGGATCTGGCTAAAGTCGAAGCTGTATTTGATTGGAAGCCACCTAAGAATGTCACTGAAGTAAGAAGTTTCTTGGGTTTAGCTGGTTATAATCGTCGGTTCGTAAAGAATTTTTCTTCTGTTGCTATGCCTTTAACTCAGTTAACAAGGAAGAGTGTGAAATTTATTTGGGACGATGCATGTCAAAAGGCTTTTGATGAGCTCAAGCAGAGATTGACTACTCCGCCAGTTTTAGCAGTGCCAGATGAAGGTTTATCATATTCAGTTTATACCGATGCGTCGGGCATTGGTCTGGGTTGTGTGTTGATGCAACAGAGTTATTGCTTATGCTTCTCGACAGTTGAAGACTCATGAACGAAATTATCCTATACATGATTTAGAGTTAGCAGCTATTATTTTTGCATTGAAGATTTGGCGAAGTTATCTTTATGGCGCTAAATTTGAAATATCTGATCACAAAAGTTTGAAGTATCTTTTCACGCAGAAGGATTTGAATCTTCGCCAACGTCGTTGGATGGAATATATGGGAGATTATCAGTGCTCTTTGGAATATCACCCCGGAAAAGCCAATGTTGTAGCTGATGCATTGAGTAGACATCCTCGAGGTTCACTGTCTTGTTTAGTATTGGAGGATTGGAAACAATATATAGCAATTGAAGATTATGAACTTCAGTGTTTAGATGATGGCCAAATGATTCGAGTATTTAATTTGATTGCAACTCCAACTCTTCTTCAACATGTCAAAGATATGCAAAAAGCTAATTATAAACTTTAGAGAAGACTTGAAAGGATTCGTGCAGGTGAACAGTTTGACGGCTGGGAGGTCAGCTCAGATGGCTTTCTATATTTCAAGGATCGAGTCGTAGTATCTAATGATTTCAATCTGAGACAGATTGTTTTGGCAGAATATCATAAGTCAACGTTTGCAATACATCCTGGCATAACGAAAATGTATCATGACTTGAGGCGACAGTTTTATTGGAGTGGAATGAAGCGAGATGTATCGGAATATGTTTCTAAATGCTTAGTTTGTCAACAGATAAAGGCAGAACATCAAAGACCAGCTGGATTATTACAACCTTTACCTATTCCAGAATGGAAGTGGGATAAAATTACGATGGATTTTGTAACAGGCTTACCGAGGACGAAAGAAAAATCTGATGCCGTATGGGTAGTGGTTGATAGATTGACTAAATCTGCTCACTTTATTCCAGTTCGAATGAATTATTCTCTTGAAGAGTTAAGCAAATTATATATTGACAGTATTGTTTGTCTACATGGCATCCCTTCCAATATCGTGTCTGATAGAGATCCAAGATTCACTTCAAGATTTTGGGAAACTCTACAAAAAGAATTGGGCACCAAACTCAGTTTAAGTACTGCACATCATCCTCAGACGGATGGAAAATCTGAACGTACTACACAGATTCTTGAAGACATGTTAAGGTCTTGTATTCTTGATTTTGGACGCAGTTGGATTGATCATTTGCCTCTTGTTGAATTTGTTTATAATAATAGTTATCAGACGAGTATTGGGGTTTCACCTTATGAGGCTTTATATGGAAGACCATGTCGATCTCCATTATGTTGGGATGATGCTAAAGAGCGTGTTCGTCTTGGGCCCGAACTGATTCGCGAGACTACTGAAAAAGTTAAATTAATTAGAGATAGACTGAAAACTATGCAAAGTCGTCAGAAAAGTTATGCAAACTTATTACGAAGAAATGTGCAATTTGAAATTGGAAACTTAGTATTCTTGAAATTCAGACCTAGGAGGGGTATAAGTCATTTTGGGGTTAAAGAAAAATTGGCACCTAGATATATTGGTCATTTTCCGATTATTAATCGAATTGGCCCTGTGGCGTATCGTTTAAAACTGCCACCGCAGTTAAGTTATGTTCATAATGTTTTTCATGTGTCGATGCTGAGGAAATATGTTTCTGATCCGTCACATGTGATCTCTTGGACCGAGGTCCCTATACAGGAGGATGTTTCTTATGAGGAAGAGCCTAATAAAATCATTGGTCATGAGATTCAAGTTCTTCGTCGTCGTGAGATACCTTTGGTGCGAGTACAGTGGAAGAATCATAGTAAAAGAGAAGCGACTTGGGAGATAGAATCGGAAATGATGAAAAAGTATCCTCACTTATTCAATGGCACAATTGAGGTTGTCCTTAATTTCGGGGACGAAATTCCTTAAGGGAGAAGGAATGTAACAATTGGGCTTTTTGGCCCAGTCCAAATGGAAAAAAAAAATAATAATAATAAGATTTTTTTTTAAACTCCCCATTTCAGGGGAGTTGCTGCGATATGGCGAGATACAGGGGGAGTTTTCCCCTATATCAGTGGCAGTATGGGGAGTCTATCCCCACTTAATAAAACTCAAATTTCCGATTTCCCTCTCCTCTATCTCCTCTTCTTCATCATCGTCGAAGTCCGACTTCTCCAAGGTTGGAGTTGTCTGTGCAGTCGAGGTAAATGAGTTTTGGGTTGTGATTTCTTCCATTTCGGGATGCTGTGCTTATAAGAATTTTTCCTTTAGGGTGGAAGACATACATCGAGTTTTAGAGACGTTTTGGAGGGCAAAAAGGTTTTGGCTTTCAACAGTTGGGACCTCGTTCTTCGTCGGGTAAATTCGAGTTCCCTTTCATCAATTTCAGTTCTGTCTTCCATGAAATTGACTTTAATGATTGATGATTTCTCTTTCAAAGGTGGAAGATTTGGTATATTTTGGCTTTTTAAGTTTCGGACGGTACAAGATTTCATCATTCGTCGAGTGAGTTTAAGTGTTCTTTCTTCAAATTTTATTTTATTCTCTGCAAATTCACTCTAATGAACATGGGTCTTTCCAAATGTTGAAAATTTAAGTCGCGTTGAGATTGACAGAGAGGTTGGAGATAACGATTTTGAGTTCTCTAGTGACGAAATTTGGAATTTTCTTCATTAAGGTTAGGGTGGTTTTTCCCAATTCCATTTTGGTTTCCAATTTCCTCAACTGGATGTGTGATTAATGGATTGATTTCGTTAATGGTTGGATTTAAGCTTTTACAAAGTGGGTCATCCCTTCAAGTGAATATTTCAATTCGTGATTAGTGATGGTTGGGTGATATGATTTTTGGTTGAAGTTAGAAATTCAATTTGGGTGTCTGTGGAACTTTGCACAGTTAAAAGAAAGTTAAATTCCTTGTTCTTCTTGAAATTCGAAATTGTTGGGTTGAATTGATTATAGTAAATATTAGGATACTACTTTGTGAATTTTCTTGATGGGTTATTGGTCATTTGGACCAGATTATGGAAGAGCCTTTGGGCCACTTTGTTGAACAGACTTTTGGGCTAAGTCAGAATGTATTTTATTGTGATAAATTAAATTGGATTATCATAATTTTAGACTAAGTAGTAGAAAAAGTCCGTTGATCAAATTAATTTGGTTATTAAATATTGATTATTCTTAAAATTATTCATGTTAGGTTTCAAAATTAGGGATATTGGATATATTGCTATTGGGCCTTAGTGAATATTGGATTGGGCTTAGCATTAGTTGACCCAGTTTCGAGGTAGGGGTTTATTTTATATTTAATGCACTTTAATTATAAAAAAAGGTAAATATTAAATTTCAATTGAACATGTTACAATTATTTACCTTTCAGTTCATTTACATTATTTACTTTATTGTTAACTAGAATACTAGGACAACTGTATGTGCCATGTCCCTGAGGGCAAAACCCTAAACCTGATCAGGGTTTGTTTGGCTATTTGCGATCGCCTGAGTATCGCCTTTGTTAATTTTGTTATTTAATTTATGCTCTTCAGCGACTCTTATATGTTAATGAGTTATTTTAATAAATTGAAAAAAAATATATTAAATCCATATAACAGAAACGTTGAATATAGAATAACTCTCTACTGAGTTAAGTCGACTCACCCCAATTGACTTTATTTTTTTTCAGGAATTAATATTAGTCCCCAAATTCCACCTCAAGAGTAGAATTCAGAAGTTCATCCCGTTTGAGTTATTTTTCTACTTTCTAGAGACACTTAAATATTTTAATAAGGTTTGAAGTTGGTTTTAATTTAATTTAAACCTTAGATGTTGTCTTTTAAATTTTAGAAAATTATTTCACGTTATTTGAAAGTCACTGATGGACCTTTCGTTTGGATTTGGCTTGATAAGTTAATTTCATTTTAATTCCGCTGCGTATAAATTTTGGATTAAGAGAAGGGTTGGACGATTCGACCTTTTGGGCCGGATCGTTCCCCGTTCTGTCGCGGGCCCAATTTGGGTTGTGACAAAAACAACTACCGAGCTATGAGGTAAGTGATAAGGTAAACACTAAACAATTTTCGCTAATAAAGAAAATACTAAACTATGAGAAATAAACGAGGGAAACATCATTGTCAGATTTTTCGTTAGGATTTGTGACTGATGATGACTTCTGGTTCGACTTTTCAATGACTCTTTATCTTTATCATACACATTGACAAAAATACTTTCTATACGAAAGGTCTAGTAAACTATCATTCTTACCTACGAAAACAGTTATCATCTCCCTTCAAAACTAAACCCAAGAATTTGAGGAGAGAGAAAAATGATTTGAAGGTTAGAGAACAAGCATTCTCTCATTCTCTACAAAAGAAATTGACAATTTTTGAAAAAGAAAGGAAACAAAACTCACATAATAAATAGAACACCTATAAAAGACTTAGATAGAAAATTTAATATCTACATACTAGTGATTGAAAAGTGGAACCCTTTTGAGATTCAGTTAATTAAACAATTAGGGAGAGAGATACCGAAGGATGATAAATTTGGAGAAAAAAATTAAAATATAATTTGAAAAATATATTTTCCGTAGCGGAAAGAGTATATTTTCTGTAATGGAAAACATATTTTCCACGTCAGAAACAATCACAATGGAAAGAGCATTTCTTTCATTTTTTTAATCAAACAAGCAATTTATTTTTCGAAGCGTAAAACGTATTTTTTACAGAATATTAATTAAATTGGTAATTAATTAATTTTGATAATTCCTTCTTCAAATTAATTACGAAATTAATTAACAATTTAATTAAATAACATTTTCATTGCGAAAAATATTGTAAAAAATGAATATGACTTATTTTCTGCAATAAAAAATGCGTTTCCACCGTAAAAAAAAATGTGACATTGATGTTTGACTTGTATATTTTTTATAATTTAATGTTTTATTTGTTGGGAAAAATTGTTAAGTAATTTAGACTAACATATTTTGTTAATTACACTAAATAATTATATTGTCTCTATAAACTATATATAGCAATCGGACACAAAACAATCATAGCTCACCTTTACAACATCTCTCTTTCAAACAATCAAAAACCACTACATACGGCTGCTTTTAGTTTTATTAGATCAGTGCTGACTCAGCAAACAGTTGGCCCGAAACCCACAAACCCATTAGCTCCGTCCATGGATACCTGGATTCCTTCTTGCTGGATATTCCCGATGATGGATAGCCCGGAAGGAGACGGTGAAAAAGCAAAACAGAAAGTTCCAGAATCATCAACCGGTATCAGAAAGTTCCTCGCCGGAAGCGACAGAATTGGCCCGCCTGTGAAATATAGCGACACCGTTGGCACCCGGACTGACACAAACCCGTTTAGATTGTAACACGTGTCAAATATGGAGAAGGCTGAGCTCCGAGGTAGGTTGCCGGTTTGTCCGATAAAGGCGTCCCGAAATTCCTGGTAGGCCATTGTAGGAAGCCTTGTAACGGCGGTGCCGGTATCTATTACTACTCCTCCGTAGCCGATTTCGGTCAACTCGAATACTTGCTCGGGTATGGGTAATCTCATGCCTCCGACGCCGAGACCCGATAGCCCGATATAGTAGAAACTCGGGGCTCGTGGGCTTCTCAGCAATGGGACCCAAGCAGCTCCGACGGGCATCGCACCACGGCCAAATTCTAATGACCCGGTAGAGTCTGTGCCTCTGGTTACAAGACAATAGCTGAAAGCGCCGCCGGTTTGACCGCCGAGTTGGCCGACGAAAGACATTGAGCCCCCTCCCAGACCCAACAAGCCGGCTGCTCCGATGAACATTCCTTGGTTCATATGCCCGCACCCGATCGCAATGTTCTGAACCATGGCTCCTGCGAAGGTGAGAGTTTCTAAGGCGAGCGTGCCTTTGGTATAGGATCCGTCTCCGTATGATACTTCATACCGGCACCGACCCTCGTGACAGCCTGCGTTTTCGAGCCGTTCGCAAACCGAAGAGCCGCAGGAAACTCCGGTGAACGACGCAGAGGTGGACGGGTCGAAAAGCGGGTCAGACTGACGGTAGCACTGGTCGCAGGGTTGGCATTGGACCCATAAGATGTCGCTTGCAGAATCTATAACCATGTATTGGCTTCTCGGAGGGCTTCCTACTCCTATTCTGACGAAGTATTCTCCGCTACCTTGGTCCATGCCGGAAACAACATCCGAGCCGAAATCAGCCACTTTATAATCTGCCTCGGATCCACCTTGTGTCTGTCTCACAAGGCCGGCGACCCTTTTCGCATCCCTTTTCATCCGTTGACGAAAACGGCAGCGATGCTGATCAGAAACGTGATGGAGATTTAGTTTATCACGATGAACTAGCTTTAGCTTCCATTTACTAGTCTTAGTACTACGACCAACGTATTCACGTTGATCGTCGAAGGATTGAACGTCATGGAAGGTCTGTGAGGAATTGATTTTGATCTCTGCAAGCGTGTTTTGTACGTGTAAAAGTTGAAAGTCGGGGTGGGACGTTGCATGGCTTGGAGAAGAAGAGGCGGCGACAGAGACGGAATTGAATAGGTGAAAAAGCAAGAGCAAGAGTGGGGGTGCTTGAAAGGCAAGCATGGCAGTCGGGTACAGAGTTGTTGACGAGGAAGAAAGGGCGGCGTTTGATCTGGTTTTTGGGAGGTGTCTAATGCGAGGGAAAAAGAGTGGGGGAGCGGATCAGACTAATTGCGTTCTCTGTTTACTGTTTTTGTTTTCTAGTTTTTGGATTTATTGAGAATTTAAGAGAAGATTATATTAACTAATCAAATTAAAGTATGAACATAAAGATTGTACGTGACTTCGTGACATGCCCAAAAAAAAATAACGTGACTTATTGTATATCCTAAGGAAAACATCATCGCGTAGGATAGGAAAGGTGGGATTATAGATGGTGCTAATCAAATACGACAAGAGCAACCCAAAAGAAATTAAAGTAGCAAAGTGTGGAAAGCAAAAAGCCATGCACCAATTGGAGTTGTCAAATAATAGAGCAATTATTAGTTCTAAAAGTTACTTTTATGATACGCTCACTTTTACGCCCTTTCTATCGTGAAAATATTGTTTTTATTTATTTATATATATCTTCAAAAGACAATCAATTACTTATTTAAAAAAATATAAATTGAAATGAGAGAGAGAGAGAGAGAGTATTGAGGAAGATATTTCTTATTTCTATTTTTTTTTTTTGCAATCTACAAACTTTGTACACATAATAAAAAAGAAAATATTCATAATAGAAAGAAGAGTTAGTGTAATGTGGCTCTACATAAGTTGTTATTCTGAGCTTGCTGAAATTCGTCAATTGGTAGTGGTTTTGTGAGTCCATCTGCGAGTTAAGAAGCTGAAGGAGTAAATAGAATTTGTAGTTGTGATTTGGAAACTCAACCTCGAACAAAATGATAATCCAACTCAGCGTGTTTAGTTTTGGAGTGAAGAATTGGTTTGGTGGCAAGATACGTCGCACTAACATTATCGCAATAGATTGTTGGACACCGAGAGGTGGGACAATGCAACTCACTGAGTAGAGATTGTACCCGACAAATTTCAGCCGTTGTGTTTGCCACACTTCTATATTCAGACTCAGTACTTGAACGTGAAACTACCTTGTAACATCCCTCATTTCCCTTTCTTATATAAATTTTTTTTATTTAAAGGAAACATTTTGCTTTTTATTTTACAAACAATATAAGTCATCAAAGTAAACTACCCAACTTAATGCAAAACAATTCTCAAAATATTAGTACTTTACCAAAAAGTCTTTAAACGGTCATTTTTACATTTTTAAAAGTTTAGATAACCTACCTTAGTGACTATTAGCAAAATACATCTTTTTCCTACAATTCTATCACATCATTCATCCCATACCAAAATACCAAATTCTGTATGTAAAAGTATCGTTATATCAGTCGTTAAAAAAACTATTTCCACAGTCCAATGGTGATGCACCACAACCAACAGGTCAGAATGGCTAATAATCCAAAACGTCGTTCGGGAATACCTCCTCCACATTGTGACTGTTATCCAATGCATTACCTACATCACGGGGGAATACAATGAGCCTAATGCTCAGCAAGAATTAGAATGTAATGCATGTAATGTAATGCATGACCGTACAATGCAATTTAATCCGAAGTACATACATGACAAACACCGTAGGGTCATGAGGAAGATGTGGCCAAGTAATTACACATAAACATATCATCATCTTCCTCATGCCGTATGTACTTTTTGTTCCGAGAACGTTGGGGATTTCAGAACGGGAGACAATGAACACTCGATTCCATGCACTTAACCTATTTTCTTTCTAATCATTTCATTTAAAATTTTCCTTTTGTTCTTACACTTTTTATTGTTACTTCTCATGGGATGTCATTGTTATTCCCAAACCCCCACACGCCTATTTACATAATTTAAATATGTCATGCACGCATGAAGCAAATTTCATATTTCCTACTATGATGCATGTAGGCTATTGAACCGAAGAAAAGAACAATACCATAATTTCATATTAACCTATACATACTTTTGCATAAAAGGAAATACATGCTGTGTATATAAAAACAATAACTACTCATGTTTTGACATATAGAAGTATCACAACTTATTTTAGTTCCATAATATAGCATTGAAGAACAACAATTAAGTTTTCCATAACTCATACTACTTTCATTTCCAGCTACAACTTGTGTAATATCCCTTTACTTTGGTATACCCTCCACAAGGCACTTATCATCTCAGTTCAATAGATCTCTACAACAACATACTGAAATTTATATTTTTCCCATGACCAACATATCTTTCACTATCTTATTGAGTTGAAGTATTTCAAACAATAACTTAACACACATACAGAACCAAAAGTTAATACAAATTGAGCAGAATTCAACACTAAAGACATATTATTGACAGTTCATTCCAATCCTTACAATCAATCACGTTATCCTTTATCAATACCCACACGTACAGAACCAAAACTTAATACAAATTGAGCAGAATTAAACACTGAAGACATATTATTGACAGTTCATTCCAATCCTTACCATCAGTCACGTTAATTTTCTCCAAATCCATCTTTACTTAACACATTCAACAGTCAAATCTTATCTTAACAGATCATGAGTTCCATCTTGACAGAGTGAATAAAGGAAAACACCGCAAAGATTTATTCAGTCTTTCATAACTCACTAAATCACATAGAAATATCAAAAGCAACTAAAAGCACACAAACCCCGTGATGTAGGCCTCCACTGGCCACATATCACTCCAAATTCTTACCTATTTTGTAGTAATTCCCACGTCCTCACTTCCCTTCTCCCTTCACAGCACCACTCTGTCCATCAATTTCCCAAAGACGATTTCACACATATGTAGACAAAACAAAGTTAAACTAATTGTGTGTAATGGAGCTTACCTTGCTAGTTCCCGTTTCCTTACCAGCCAGAGTACCCCAACTTCACTCACCCTTGTTCACCACTATACACAGAAGACGACAAGAAGGAATACATATATACGAACATACCAGCTCCCTCAACTTGCTACGTGGAGTTCGATCACCCCCATCTCCTAGGAAGAGATCCAATGAACATAAGCCAGGCAGGGCATTACTTTTCGCCTTTTGGACGTGTCCCATGGTAAAAATCGAGAGAATTAACAAGAAAGGAGAAAAAGACACCAGGTTTAAAAATGGGTTTTTCAGAAAATTTTGACCTTTCGGACGCGGTTATTCGTCCGCGTCTCGTCCGCAGTCGTCCGAATTCACTTTGGGACAAAAAAAATGCATCCCCAGTCCTTCGTCCGTACCGTTCGCACAGCCAATTCGGACGCCAATAAATCATCCGCATAATACGTCCGCATCGTCCGACTTGTCCAGAAACTAGTACAGAGTCATTCGGACGCCAATGTTTTGTGTCCGCATCGTCCGACTCGTCCCAGAATTAGGACAGAGTCATTCGGACGCCAATGTTTTGCGTCCGCATCGTCCGAATTGTCCCAGAATTCCCAATTTGTCATTTTCTTTTAACTTTTTACACTGCATTTTACTTACCACATAATTTAAACTTTATTAGTACATCATCAAAGCTTATTATAATGTAATATTTGGATTTACATGGTATCCTTCAAATTTTGGGATAGTACATACCTTTTGCTTTGATAAAGATCAAGAGATTAAGTTAGGACCAAGAAAAATATAGTTACCACTGGTGCTCTTCCTATCATCCGGACATGAGCCCCAATCAGCATCTGAATATCAAGTCAAATCTAGTGAAGAATCTTGAGTAAACTTGAGGCCCATATCAGCAGTTCCTTATAGATAACGAAAAACTCTTTTTAACGCAGGACAATGCATAAATTGACAGAGTTTATTAACAACAAAGGAGATGTCTGGTCTTGTTAAAGTACAGTACTGTAATCCACCAAGTAAACTTCGATAAAGAGATCCATTGAAAAGAGGAATATCGGATGTTGCTAAAAGAATAGGACCAGCTATCATTGGGGAAGGAGTTGGATGACAGTTCTGCATATGTGCTCAGTATAATAGTGAAGAAATATATTTATATTGATGAAGAAACATTGTTGAGTCAGACCTAGAGATAGCAATGCCAAGAAAGTAGTGAGCAGTACCTAAATCTTTCATAGCAAACAATTTCCCCATATAAGAGGTGAGTTGAAGTATTGTTGTAGAGTGATTTCCAGTCAGTAAAATATCGTCTACATAAACCAGCACAATGAGAAAGATGTTATTGACTTTATAAATGAACATCCATGAGTCCGCTTTTGAAACCAAAAAGTCGAAGGACAATTACGTAGATTGTAATTTAGTGTACCAGGCACATAGTGACTGCTGAGTACGTATAGTGACTTGTGTAGTTTGCAAACAAAGGGACTGAATGTCTCTTTATAGTTCAAACCCTCTATTTGATGAAAACCTTTTGCCATTGCACGTGCTTTAAATCTGTCGAAGGAGTCATCATCATTGGATTTCAACTTGTAAACTCACTTGTAGCCCATTGGATTGTAGTGAGGAGATGGTGGCACCAACATCCAAGTTTGATTTGCATATAACGTTGTCATCTCGTCTTGTTTTGCTTTAATCCAAGATGGTTGCTTAGATGCCTGTTGAAAAGTGGATGGTTCAACTAGAGCTTCTACAAAGGAGCACATAAGCAATTTTGGTTTGAATATACCAGCTTTAGATCTTGTGATCATAGGATGTTAATTTTGTGAAAGAGATGGGTGAACAGAGATTAGTGGTGTGACACCCCGACTTTTTAAGTTGGATAATTATAAGGATATTACCAAAGACATTCTAGAGTGTTAACTCTAAGGGTATTTCCGTTACGTTTTTCCCGTGTACGCGATGTAATTAAAGGATGGGGTAGGTAAGACATTACGTTGCGTATTTATATGTATCATTTTATGAGGTATATTTATGGGAAAAATATTAAGGGATAGGAGTTAAGTGAGAAAATGTGAAGAAAGGCTATCTAGGGCATTTTCGGATGCCCGAGGACGACACTGCGGACGCATTATGTCGTCCACAAGTGCATTGCGTAGCGTTCCCAACGCTTGGGACACATCAAGGACGAGGATTTTCGTCATAAAGTGTCTGGAAGTTGACTTTCGGACGCCTGAGGCTGGCCTTGCGGACGAGAAGTGTCGTCCGCAAGAGCATTGCACATCACCCTTAGCCTGGGGACGACTCGGGACGACATTTCTCGTCCTAACGTCCCTGGAGTTGCGGACGAGGTCCCGGACGATGCAGACGCGAGATGCTTCGTCCGCATCGAATATGTTCTAAACTTGGACAATTTTGGACGAGTCTAGATGGCTGCGGACGAGGAGTAGCCTCATCCGAATTAAATCTGTCTAATTCTTGGAAACCTTCGGACGATACATGCGGACGACATGCGGATGCCAAATGGCGTCCAAATGCCAAATCAAACGGTACAGACGAGAATGGGGATGTCATTTCTCGTCCGAGGCCACAATTTGGCCTAAGGAATTTGGTCTTGCGGACGATGCAGACGATACCAATACGTCTGCACCCGTCCGAATCATCGCATAACTGCGACAGTAGAGATTTAAAATCAGAAGAATGCGACGCCCAACCAATAAAATCGCCACCTCTCAACACAAAATCCAACTTCCCACGTCCCGACCAGCAGGACTGTCGCCTGCATCCTTTGCCTCCAGCCAGGAATTGTCCCCTCCAGGTATAAACCTCCCTTCCTCTCCCTTCATCACAACATTTCCTTTCTTGTGCGTGAGAGGTTCCAGAGAGCAAGAGGGAGAGCTGCGCGAGAGGAGGAGTTCTAGAGAGTGAGAGGGAGGGTCCAGCGTGAGAAGAGAGTTTCTGAGAAGGAGAGCTCAACTAGTGTGTGAACGTAAGTGAGAGAGTTGCTGTGAGCTGGGTGAGGAAACGTGAGCCATGAAGGAATTGAGAGAAGCGAGAACCGGACTGCGAAATTCGTTTCTACTCAATCAGAACCGAATTCGGTTCGGCACTAGGCAAAACCAAACCAAACCAGTACCGAAACTGCTAGTTCCGATTCAGTTCTTCAGTACCAGTTCGGTTTGCACACCCCTATACACAACATAGGCCCAGTGAGTGATTTCGAGTGCTACCTTTCTTGCGTTTAGATAAAATAAAATTTAGATAAAATTTAGAAAATCTAAAAATAAAATTTCGATAAAATTTTGTATATAATAAAATTTGTGAATTTGCTGTTGATTTAATTTCGCATTTTATTTTATGTGACTCAATTATATTAGTTTGATTGTTGATTATAAGTTTCCGCTTATTGTACATTCTTCGCTTATTGTACAAACTTACTGAGGAAGCATGAGCATCCATGGGAATCAGAGAGAGAGAGACGTCGTCAATGTTGATTTTCAGAGAGAGAAAGACGAAATGGGGAAAAACTCGATGGGTGTAACTCAATTATCGATTCTACGAAAAAACAAATAACAGAGAATTTAAATCGATAACAATTCTAAATTGACGAAATCTAAATAATGAGATATTGATTGGAGGTGCACTCAAAAAAGTTTGTCTTCATCTTAGTTTGTGTGTATTTCTTTATGTGAAATCATATCTCTCTCCTAAACCTCTGCTTCCATCGTAAAGCTAACATGCCAGCTCTTAAAGCTTTACTCCCACATCCTCGCCTACTAACTCTCAGAAAATGGAAGCACTGCCAGGATGATACAATCGAGATGCTAAACCTACGCAAAACCAATGTGAATTAACTATATGAGAAGCAGTGGTAGTTAGGAATCATACCTGTCAAGAAACTAACTGTCATCATATCGTAAAAATTCAACCTTTCTGGGTTGATATTGGAGGATTTTAAGAAAAGAAAGGCCATCTCAGAGAGCTTTATGTTAAAGGAACGGACCCAGATCGAAAGATAGTATCTTTTCCTGTCTCACCCCTTTTATGTTTGTCGATGAGCAAAAGAGGACTCAGAGGAAGAAGATACAGCTGGCGTCCAACTTCTACAAATACAATCTTGAGAGGACAATGTTCCATCATCAGACTCACCAATTCCTAGGATTTCCAAGATTTCAATCCAACCTTTTTGAACATGTGAAAAATGGGAAGTGACGCGGGTATGGCTTGGACACAAAAACACACTCTTTTCAGGCAAAGAAGAACTGAGATAGAGCCGCCATATCCAAACCTCATAAATACACTCTTTGTCGACACAAAAATGGATGGGTCTCAGCAGGAATCACTTCTTTCGGTCCAACTTTTCGACATTAAGTTTTGATAATTCGATGATGAAAAACTCAGTTCAAGCAACTGTTGATGGAAACCCAATTAGCTCTGTGGGGATGCCAAGATTTCTACCTGACCCTGCCGAGAACTCTCGCCTTCTACCTCCAGTTGCCAGCTGATAATGAGTGGGTTTGCGTCAAAGATTTCAAGAACAAGGTGAGTTCTTTTTTTTATGGCAGAGAACAAGAAAGATGCATAGAATATGAACTGTTTATCTTCAATCTCTCAGAATTTTATTCGGGTTTTTTCTTGTGAAATTACAGTAAAACTTGGGCCCAAACCCAAAGATCACAGAAACTGGCTAAGTTTGGGAGATGGAGTTCTCCAGGTTGGTGGAGTAGGAAAGTGTATAAGAAGTTATTTACAGAAAGAGAAGGGGAGAAGCTTCAACTGCAGCTGGTGCAGTGAAAGGCCTTCTTTTCATTTCCACAGAGAAGTCATCTTTCTCCAGTGACAGAATTCTATATGAAGGCTTACAAGTTTCCCCAGAACGTTCTTCCTCAATCTTGGATGAATAAAGTCTCCATGTTTTATCTTTTGGAATACAAAGCAATGAATATTGTTACTCTTTACCCATTAAGCCCGCATTTAACTAGGTTTATCATTTAATTTAATTACATTATTTTTTATTTTATACTATAATCACATCTACTCATAAAATTAATATTTTATTTTAATTATTATACTATTTAATTAATTATATATGAGCGTCACGTCAAAAAGTAAGATTATAGTGTAAAATTAATGAATAAACTTAACATTATCCTTTCGATAAACGTCGAGTTTGTAGAATTCCGTTAGTTTTTTATCCTTCCTACCCACAACTGCACGCTACCTTCATGAATGATGTAATAATTAAACATGAATGACAATGAAGAAAAAACGAAGAATTTTTGGATAAAATCTAATTTTTGAGGCCATTTACAAATTACAACTTAAACTATATTTTTAAATAAATTGAATCTTAATCTTTCAGTTATCAATAATTAGAAATCTGCTATTAATTTATCCATTAAATTCAGCATTTGCATATCGTGTTTTTTACTTAACAAATTGTTTTAACCCGATTTCTAATTCATTCAGCAATTTTTAACCTGATTTCAAACTCTAATGATCTTCTAATCGGTGATTTCAAACTTTGTCAATCACACAATAAAGTTCAAAATTAAATTAAAAATTGCAAAGAGATCAGAAACCAAATTAAAATACCTTGTTAAATGAAAGACGTAATATGCACATATTGAATTTAACGAATAAATTAATAGCAATTTTCAAATTGGTGATATCTCAAAGTTAAAGTTTTGATTTGTTAAAAAAATAGTTTAACATCTAATTTATAAATAACTTAGAATATTAGGGTCTAAATTAAACTTTAATCCTCTTGGATCTTCGGCATTGATCTTCACCACTACCCATTATCCAGATGAACACTTGTATTTAGCAGAATCCCAATGTCTCCAAAACGACACAGAGTTCAAAAGCTCGAAAAAACAACTGGCCGATAGCGCGACGAGACAATCCGATCCGATAGATCAACCTCGTATGTCTGACGTATTCAAGATAGTAGAACATACTTTAGAACAAGTGACAAGGATAGATGAAATTTTGGTCTCCAAATCCTTGTCTTTTTTTATGTTAAATCTTATCCTTCTCCTAAAAGTCAGCTTCCATTATAAAGCTAATCTGCCAGCTCTTAAAGTTCTCATCCCACATCTTCACATGCCAAGTGCCACAAAAAGAGAAGCACTACCTGTTCAAAACCAATCTGACTCAACTAATTTCCCAAACTCAGTGCGGATTGGGGGCCTTACGTGACAAGAAACTAACTGTTAGTTCATAAAGGTTCAACCTTTCTGGGTATAGCATAATAGGGAGGGCTTTAACAGATGAGAGGCCATTTCAGAATGCTTTATGTTAAAGTAGTAGACCCAGATAGAAAGATGGTATCTTTTCCTATGTCAGCCCTTTTATAGTCGTTGATGAGCAGAAGATGACTCGGTGGGAGAAAAAGTTGAAGATACAGCTCTCATGGCCAACCCCTTTAAATTCCCTCTTGATTAGAACAGATGGGCATCATTTCTTCGTTTTCAATTTGGTTTTTGGCATAAAGTTTGATATTCAAAGATGAAAAACTCACTCCAGGGAATTGTTGCCGGACACCCAATCAGCTCAGCTGCATTGGCGAGATTTCTGCCTGATCCTGCTGAGAAATTATTGCACCTTCCATCTCCGGCTAATTCTGACTTTCAAGTTTTCAAACAATGTAAATCTCTCTCCTCTCTCATTAAAAATGGTGAGTAAAGTGCTGGAAAGGGGTTTACTCATGTTTTTTCTGATAATTTCAGGTAGACAGAATTTGACTCTCAACAGCAGGAATGGATTTGCACATGGATTTCGAGAACATGGTAAGATTTTATCTTCTTTTTTTGGCTAAGGACTGAAAATTGAATTGAATATGAACTTTTGACATTCTTAGATCTTCAAATGATTAATTGGGTTTGTTCTTACGAAACTGCAGTGAGACTCTTACCCAAGATTACGGAAACTGTGAAGAGTAAGCTGAGTTTAGGAGCAAGAATTCTCCAAGTAGGCGGTTCAAGGAAGGTGTATAAGAAGTTGTTTACAGTGAGGGAGGGAGAGAAGCTATTGAAGGCAACCCAATGCTATTTATCAACAACAGCGGGGCCAATTGCAGGCCTTCTTTTCATTTCCACAGAGAAGATAGGCTTCTGCAGTGAGAGATCAATCAAAGTCTCCTCCCCAAATGGAGAACAAATCAGAATTCATTACAAGGTGGTGGTTCCTCTGGGGAAAATGAAGAGAGTGAATCAGAGTGAGAATATGAAGAAGCCGTCGCAGAAGTATTTGCAGATAATCACTGTGGATAACTTCGATTTTTGGTTCATGGGCTTCTTCAACCATCAGAAGGCTTACAAATTTCTGCAGGATGTTCTTCCCCAGGCTTAGATGAATTATTTAGATCGTGTAACGCTAATTTTACCTATTGCTTTGATGGGTTTATAGGTTACGTTTGAAGTTAGGAAGAGATCCATGTATAAATTATACGTTGTATGAATTAATATTCATGAGGAAATTCTGTGTGTTCTTCTTCACCTGCATTGCTTCTTCTGTATTTATTCATCTCTCTCTCTAACTTGTTCATTGAAGAATTTCCAACAAATAGAACTGGTTGTTTTTCTCCATTAATCTTTTGCCCAACTACTCAGTTGATGGGCCAGAAGCTATCAACAATGGCCTAGTTAAAAGAGCTTCCTCTAATTCTATTGTTTCGTCAATGGAGTTCAGGTGGATTCGACGAGGATCCCCAACATTCAAAGAGCCCTATTCGCAAAAGTAAAATCCCAATTAAACCTTTGCTTTGCTTGTTTCCTTACATCTCAAGGCTTCACCTGCATTCCCCTTTTGATCCAACCCATATTTTTTTCAGAAAAGAATGGAGCCCACAAATCTTAACCAACCAACATAATAAACCTGTCTTGGACATAATTGCCTTGTTGACGACAAGGATTAAACAAATCAGCACATGGCTTCCATTGCCTCCACTTTTATGTCTAGTTGTCGCTTGATGATGCAATTCCCACTGCTTCACCTGCAAACTCACTGACATGTATGGAGTTATAAAAGAGGATCTCCCACTACTGTATTCCAAATAAGCATAATCATTCAAGGAAGCTAATAACCATTTCATAGCGACAACAAATTTAACAACAATAGAAAAGCTGATGTACAATTAAAATATTCAGCCACCGTGTTCTTAGTGATGACCGATGAGTTCTATGATGGACATGAATCTCCAAAGTTCAGGTCAAATATATGAAAGCGATTGACCATTAAATGCCCATGATTCTTTGAGCAGATCTAGCAGGAAAGTGTTCTCCGTTTTAGGTTTAGATATATCGAAGGAATAGATCAGGTTCGGATAAACTTCCTGTAAAATTCACTTTACATGATTCAGGAAATCGCAATCCAGCATCGCCGCATCCAGACTTTGTAATGTGAGGGCGGGACCTCACATCAAGATAATGAAGAGAACTGCAATAGTGCAAAAGCATTCATATTCCAGCCACTGATTTTCAGGCAGTTACTAACCTTCAAAACTTTCAAATTCAACTCAGTTTCCCTGTTTCTCAGACTATCAAAAGCAGCATCGGTCACTTCTTTGCAGCACCCGATGTCTAGAGCTTCGACATTTTTGCATTTGGTTAGTATGCAGCTCAATGAAGAATCAGAGATGTTTAAACACCAATCCATCCGCAGTTTTTGAGATTATTTTTGCAGGAGATTGCTAGCTGCTTCATGGATTTATCAGAATCATCCCTGCCGCCACCAATCACGAGAATTTCGAGATTTTTGAAGAATTTAGCAAAAGATAATATCAACTCGTCTCCAATTTTGTAGCAATCCAAACACTTCAGAGTCGCAAGAGAAGGGGAGCAAGCCTCGGAGACACTGGAAATACCCATATCTCCTACATTCCTGCATTTACTATTATCTAACAACTTGATCTTCTAACATCCAGAAACAAGATTAGTTAGTCCAGAATCAGTAATATTAATACATCCATGCAAGCATAACTCTTCAAGATGGCGGCAGTTGTTAGAAAGAGTCAGCAAAACTCCATCAGTGACAAACTTGCAGCCAGCAAGATGCAGGCTCCTTAGATCATTGCAGCCCTTTGCAATGGCCGACAATCCCATGTCAGTTAGCTTTCTGCAATATGATACATCCAAGGACAACTGAATTGAAAGATGCTCTCCGATTGCCAACATTCCAGAACCACAACGGCTGAAAAAAGCAAGGGAAAGTAAATCCTTTTCTTCCATTTAAAAACTACGTAGATGACAGAAGCAAAAAAGCCCTACAAGTTTTAGTTTTGTACTGTTTTAAACATTACTGTCTTGTAGACAGATCTTTAAAATTCAAACTTTCCCGTACAAAGAAACTCAACTGTTAGCCTACGTGTTCCAGATCAAATACTAGGACAGCACATCATATCAATTTCGGAAGACCAAGTCAAATAAACGTCGATCAAAATTAATACTTTTTCATTACATGCCTTCTATAAGAAATCAAAAAAAGCCCAAAAAAGAATGACTAAACTCCCCAGAGCAATGCGAAAATGGACACAAAATCGTTGGGATTAGGGCCAAGAAAAAAGACACCCAATAATAAAATTGCATAGTGGAGGAGAATTTACTTTTACAGTGCTGGAGATTAAGGACTCTCAAGCACCTGAAACCATCGGCGATCACAGAAAGATCAGAATCAGTAACTCACGGGTACAAGGATCGAGAATTGGACTGTGATAAGTCCAATTCGCGGAGGCAAGAGAACTTGGCAGCCATTTCGCGAAGCATGTGGGGCCCTGCTTGAGCAGCAAGCTTCTTCCTCTCGTAGCTCTGTACGCGTAGCCATCTCTTAGACTAGCCCAAAAATCTCCTTGTCGTTCCCGTTCTCGAGCTCTGCAAGAACCAGCCGGAGTTCAGTCAAAATCTCATTGATGTTAACCTTTGAGGCAGCTCCAGCTGGTCCATCCACTGCCAAAGAAGATTTGATGCAAAGAGATGAACACAGACAAAAGAATTCACACTTTGAAAGGAAAATTCCAATAATACCCTCACCAAAACGGCGCTGTAATGGATGCGTTTTGGACTTAAATTTGGTGGCTTAAAATTTAGTTCTAAGTTGCTCTCTTTTCATATATTAGTTTCAGGTGTAATGGTTTTCAGAAAAATTCAAAAAAACTGAGAGTAATCAAACTCTAGAACCACCAAATTCATCCATTTCTATAAGGGCAAACAACAAGTCGATAGGCGATAGCTGCTCCTCAAGGGTATTAGATTTGCATGGCTAGTAATAACATAACAGCTTTCATATACACCATTCTTTGATGCTACATTCAACAAAGAAGACAACAATACAAGGATATGCCGCCCGCCCAAGAGTAGAACCTTTTGTCTCTTAATCAACACACTACCAGTGCTTCATTTCATCACTTGAGATGTAAAGGGCTCGGCTTCCACTATTAAAGGTCATTTGGACCAGTTGAGTTGTTTCAGAGCACGCTGCTCTTTTTGATTCCCAAAAGGACTTCCACACTATCTAGTTTTCTTAAATCCCCTTCTCTGAGAGTGACGGGCAGGAGTGGTAAAGCTAAAGTGCTGCTAAGTGATGGGATTTTCATAAATGTCGAAGAGCAACTAAGGCACTATGACTAACCAATGTCAAGACTCATTTATTTGGAATGAAAGAAATGACTAGAGTCGTACAGCAACACACCAAAAAATATACTTTCGTAAATTAAACGAGAGATGCAATCACAAATTATATCTCAATATCATGTCAAGAAAATCATGTGGAGTAGAATTCTTTCAGAAGATTACTTGAGTTCTCTATATCGTGGGAGCGGGAGTTACCTATCTCAGTTTCGCTTGTAGGATTACCCCTGCTTCATCTGCTACCCCTTTCTTTTTCGAAGCAACCTGGGTTTTGATTAGTCTATTGTCACTGATATTTCAAAACACTAGCAGAGAAACTCTAATTAAAAAAAAGTTAAAAGAATGGTGAGTAGTCTAATAACATAATGATAGAGTTCAGTGTAACCCGGATTCTAATTAGGCCACATTGATTTGGGCCCATATTAAGGGTTTCCTATTTCCAGGAGGATTAGTGTTTATTATTTCACTATGACTAGGTTTTCCTGTATGTTATAAATATAAGCTTGAGTCGCAAAATTCATTATACCGATTTCGTTAGTGATTTTCTCTCCTCTGCCAGTAGTTTTTCACCCGTCTAGGATTTTTCACGTAAATTCGGTATCCATTATTTTCTCTTTCTTTTTTCCAAATTCTCGTTCGTATTTTCAACAATTGGTATCAAACCGTAGTTAATGGTTTCTGAAAATCGAGGTTTTCAATTTATCAGAGGTATTGAGTAATTTAGTATTTTAGAAAAAGAAATTGAAAAAAAAAAAGGGGAATTTTTTTGTTTTGCCCGATCTTCTCCCCTGCTCGCAACTCTTCTTCTCCTCAACAAAGAGTGTTGCTCGGGCTTGAGTACAAAGGAGCGGACCTTCGAAGAACAGCAGCAAAGAGAACCAGTGACGCTTCCGCAGGTCAATCTATCCACAGAAAAAGCTGTCTTGTGTTGTCGGTCGATCCAGAAAACAGAGAGAGGAGAGTAGAGTTCTGCCGCGCTACTGTCATCGATCGTCGCCGACCATCGCGAGTCCACCGTCCGTCTCGAAGCTCCGAATACAATAGCCTCGCAGCCATTGACAGTTAGTCATCTGGCCTCCTTCAAATCACCGATCTTCGACCGGTCTTTGCAGTGACCGTGAAAAAATTGTTTAAGATTTTTTGGTTGCATCGGATTATTCTGTGAATTTTGAGTTGCAAGTTGATAAAAATTCTGGCTTTAGGATTTTTCTGCATTTGGTTGGATTATTTCTGGATAATTTTTTGCTAGCATATTTTGAAATATTTGGGGTTCTGAATTTTGTGTTCGAATATTTTGTCAGATTTTTTTAGATAAATTCTGAATTTTGAGTAATGGCTTCGATGAGGTATGATATTCCGATGATGGATCGGAATACGAGGTTTCTGATATGGCAGGTAAAGATGCGGGATGTTCTTGCTCAGATGAAATTGAACAATACATTATTGGGGTTCAATAAAATATCAGCGTCTTGGACCAATGAGGAGAAACATCTAAGAGACAGAAAACATTAGTTTTGATTCGTCTTCATTTATCAAATGCAAATTTGGAGGATGTTTGAAAGCAAAATCTGTTGCTGAAATATGGTCAAAATTGGAAGAATTATGCATGCATAAAACCCTGACGAGTAAACCACATTTGAAACAGCGGTTATATTTTCATCATATAGGAGAAGAAAATTCAATTGAAGAACACTTGAATACATTTAAGAAAATTGTTTTAGATTTGAAAACTATGAAATGCAAATATGATAAGGAGAATCTAAGTTTGATTTTGTTATGTTCACTGCCTGCGTCGTACAATATTTTATGGGATACTATTCTATACAATTGTGACTCGTTTACTCTAAAAGAAGTCTATGATGCTTTGCTTTCAAAAGAAAGGATAAATCACCTTATCAGAGAGGTCTGATAAGGGAAATAGTACCAGAAATAGTTCAAAAGGCAGATCAAAGTTCAGGAACAGAAACAAAATTTGTTTTTTCTGTCAAAAAAAATGGGCATATAAAATCCAAGTGTTATAAACTATAGAATAAAAGAAATGAGGAAGTTGATCAAAAGGGAAAACAACTAGTGAGGTCTGGTGAAGCAATTGTCGCTGAAGAAAACGATTATGAATCAGAAAGAGATCTTCTAGTAGTGTTTGGTGGTAACTCAAAGCCATTTAAGGAGTGGATTCTGGATTTAGCCTGCATGTTTCATGTGTCTCAATCAAGATTGATTTTCAACATATGAGCATGTGTTAAAAGATGTTGTATTAATGGGAAATAATGCATCGTGCAAGATAGCAGAGATTGGTTCGATCAGAATTAAAATGTAGGATGGAGTTGTCAGAACACTTAGTGATGTGCGACATGTTCCCGATCTGAAGAGAAATTTGATTACATTGAGTACTCTTAATCTGAAATGGTACAAGTACACCGGTGAAGGTGGAGTTTTGAAGATCAGTCGTGGTTCTCTTATTATGATGAAATAGCAAAGAAAGTCTGGAAATTTATATGTTCTGCAGAGATCTACCGTTGTTGGGAATGTTGCAGTTACTTCGTTATCAGATGAAGATCTTATCAGATTATGGCATATGCGTCTAGGGCATATGAGTGAAAATGGGATGAATGATCTTAGTAAAAGAGGACTTTTGAATGGTCAGAGCACAAATAAATTGCAGTTTTGTGAGCATTGTATTTTCTGGAAACAGAAGATAGTCAGATTCACTTCAGTCACTCACAGTACGAAAGAAATACTAGATTATATCCACTTAGATCTTTGGGGTCCAGCACCGGTGCCTTCCAAGGGAGGGGCACATTATATGCTGACTATGATTGATGATTTTTCTACAAAAATTTGGATATTCTTTCTAAAGAAGAAAAGTGATGTATTATCTACGTTCAAGGAGTGGAAAACTTTAATTGAAAAGCAGACATGAAAGCAGGTAAAACATCTACGCACCGATAATGGGTTAGAGTTTTGTTCGGAAGAGTTCAACTCTTTTCGCGGGTCAGAAAGAATTATGAGGCATCTGAGAGTCCCGGGTATTCCACAGCAAAATGGAGTGGCAGAGCGAATGAATAGAACTTTAATGGAAAATGTTCGGTGTGTGCTTTCATATTCTGGTTTACCAAAGTCATTTTGGACTGAAGCTGCTGCTACTGCTTGTTATATTGTGAATCATTCTCCAACAAATGCTCTTGATAAGAAAGTTGCTGAAGAAGTTTGGTCTGGTACTCCTATTGATTATTCAGTTTTGAAAGTGTTTGGTTGCCCTGCGTATGTTCATATTGATAAAGGCAAGTTAGAACCTAGATCATTAAAATGTATATTCCTTGGATACAAGTCTGGTGTCAAAGAATATAAGTTATGGTATCCTGAATCCAAGAAAGTCAGATTTAGCAAAGATGTGGTATTTGATGAAGCTGTTATGCTTGTTAATTCATCTTCTAAAGGCTTGACAAAGAAAACTAATCATCTATCCAGTAGAGAGATTGAAATTGAAATTGAATTAGGGTCGACATCAGAGTCTTCGGGTCAAACAAGCTCAGATAATCAGGGTGATATCGTTTCTGCACAATAACTAGTATTAGCTTCGCTAAAGTATTCCATCGCTAAAAATAGACCATGAAGACAAATTAATCCTCCTTAGAAATATGGTGAAGCAGATTTAGTTGCTTATACTTTGAGTGTAGTTGAAAGTATTGATTCCAGTGAAGAACCGTCTTTTTATTCAGAGGCAGTGAGTTCAGAAAATTCAAGAAAATGGATGATCGCCGTGCAGGAGGAAATTGAATATCTTCAGAAGAATCACAAATGAGACTTAGTTAAATTGCCAAAAGAAAAGAAAGTTGTTCGTTGCAAATGAGTGTTCAAGAAAAAAAAAGGTACACCAAGTGTTGAAGAAGACAGGTACAAAGCACGTTTAGTTGCTAAAGAGTACAATCAGATCCCAGGTGTTGACTTCACTGATGTGTTTTTGCCAATGGTTAAGTACAGTTCGATTCGAGCTTTGCTGGGTGTTGTGGCTATGCACGACTTTGAGCTTGAGCAGTTGGATGTGAAAATTGCATTCTTACATGGAGAATTTGAGGAGGACATCTATATGCACCCACTTGAAGGTTTTATTGTCTCAGAAAAAGAAGACTATGTTTGTTCTTTGAAAAAGTCTCTTTATGGTATGAAGCAGTCGCCTAAACAGTGGTATAAGAGGTTCGATTCATTCATGTTTGCTTAAGATTTCAGAATGAGCAATTATGACAATTGTGTCTACATAAAGAATAGTAAGAATGAGTCAGTGATTTATCTGCTCTTATACGTCGATGATATGTTAATCGCAGTTAAAGATATAGAAGAAATCAAAAGGGTCAAAGCACAGCTGAGTAAAGAATTTGAGATGAAAGATTTGGTAGTAGCCAAAAAGATACTTGGTATGGAGATACAGAGAGATAGAAAAGCTAGGAAATTGTACCTAAGTCAAAAGGGGTACATTTAGAAAGTTCTCTGCAGGTTTAAAATGAATAAGTCTAAATCAGTTGATACTCTTTTAGCAGCTCATTTCAGACTTTCATCCGACTTATGTCCGCAATCAGATGATGAAATTAATTATATGTCACGAGTTCCGTATTCTAGTGCAGTGGGATCTCTCATGTATACTATGATTTGTACGCGTCCAGATTTATCTTAATCAGTGCGGTTAGTAGATACATGGCAAATTCGGGAAAAGAACACTGGAAAGCTGTTAAGTAGATTCTTAGATATCTCCGTAGAACTAGTAATGTATGTTTCAATTTGGAAAAACTAAAGATCATGTCATTGGATATGTTAATTTTGATTATGCGGGGGACCTTGATAAAAGGAGATCTCTTACAGGATATGTTTTTATAGTTGGGGGTTGCGCTATCAATTGGAGAGCTATCTTACAAAATACCGTTGTGTTGTCTGCTACAAAAGTAGAATATATGTGTAACGTATCAAATTTTAAAACCCCAATTGCAGTATTTTTTTCCAAATCAAAAACGCTAATTTGAATTCATTTCAAAATTTAATCTAGCCTAATAACTTCTTTCCTCAAGTCCAGCTTAACCGAAACACTAAATAATGTTGGCTTCCTAATTTTTTACGCAGTTTGGAATGTGGCCAGGGAAACGTAAAACGTTTTCTTTCAAAATATTAAATCTAGACCTCTGGAAGATCGGATTCATGATGAAACCTAAGAAGGAAAGAAAATTCGAGACTTCCCTATAAATAGAGGATCTCGCCGAAGGAAGAACACACCAAAATCGAAGAAAAACTTTGAAGATCTCAGAGAAACTCACCTCTGCCGCGAAGAATCCCTCTCGAAGAGACAACCCTACAGCCGCGCCTCCACCGCAACGACCGACGATCTCCTCCCGCAGTAACCGGCGACCAACTTCCGAAGAGAGAGAGAGGAGCTCTCTCATCGCGAAACAGAGAGGTCACTCTGTTAGGGCTATCGCGAGACGAAGAAGAAGACACGGGAAGAAGAAGACTATTTTTTTGAAGAGTCAACTTGACCAATTCAACTTAAGTGAACCAATCAGATCCAACCCAAACCAATCAAGCAACCAATCTAGCAGACCCGACCCAAACCGATTCAACCGACCCGAACAGTTTCGACCCGACCCAATTGAATTCATCTTCGACCCATTTGAGGTTTTTGACGGTAACGATATTCTGCCAAAATCTCTTTCGAGGATTTATATCATTATTTGCAAGAAATTAATAGATAAATTATTTTGGAAGGTTTTCACGGTTTTCGGCGTTCATTCAAGATTCTAAATTTTCCTAAAGTCCTTACTCTCACGGAATCCAGGTAAGTGGTACACTTACGACGTTTTGGCCATAGGCCCTACATCACAAGGCATATAGTATTTTCGTTATATTTATTTTATTATTAAAGTTGTATATTTTTATTCTGTCATACACGATTAGATATTGACACATGAAATAATCAAGATAAAAATCATAGGTCATCTTGCATGGGTATGAATATGATGGAATTGACGGAAACTCTGAGATGGCTAATGAAAGCCTAAACACATGAAACCTTGCGATGACTAATGAAAGTTTGAAGCTTGGTAGTTATTTTGAGATGGCTAATGAAAGCCTGAACGCATGAAACCTTGTGATAGCTAATGAAAGCTTGAAACTCGATAGGGCTGGAAAATGAATTCCAACCAGTATGTAACTTTATAAATAAACTCGGTAATGTATGAAACTAAACATTTATGCACGTATTTCCACTTACTAAGTTTATCTCACGTCTTAGTCTTGTGATATAGGTGAATTTTTAACAGATGATGAATTTGGACTGATCAAGGATTTTTCCGAAGTAGAAGAGCATACAAAGAGAAATATTGAATATGTCAACGATATGTCAGCAGATTAAATTTTATTACAGTTTTAATATTTCGGCAAGAAATTTATTTAATGTTTCAATTTTTAAAAGTATTTGAATAAGTTTCCTTTGTATTGAAGTTTTCAATAAACTATATTTCATTTAATAAAGTCTTAATTAATGTTTTGTTTAAGAAGCTAGAATTAATAGGATTAACCCTAATAAATAACTTTAAACTAATATGCTAATATATCTAGTTGTTTTATTAAATGTTTCCGCCATAAATAAAGATTTTATTAACTAAGTTTGTAATTTAGGGTTTATAACGACTAAATTAAACCTAATTTTGTAAATCAATTTGGGAAAAATTTTAGGGTTTTCAAAATTGGGGAAAATATAATTTGGGGCGTTACAATATGGCTATTACAGAGGTTTGTAAAGAAGCTATATGGTTAAAATGTTTGTTTGGTGAGCTCAGTAAAAACTTGCAGATTGCCACAGTGTTTTGCGACAGTCAGAGTGCTATCTTTCCCACTAAAGATCAAATGTTTCATGAGAGGACGAAGCACAATGATATTCGTTATCATTTTGTTCGTGAAGTAGTGTTCGTGGTGATTTTGATGTAAGTAAAATCGGTACGCATCATAATCTTGCTGATGTGATGACCAAGACTTTGCCCACACCCAAATTCAATCATTGTTTGAATTTGGTTAGTATTAGCTGCTAATTTTGCCCTCAGTGACTTTTGTGGAAGATGAGGTTTTCTAAAGTTTTGAAGATATATTTATAAAGTAGAATTCGTGTCAAGGTGGAGATTATTAGAGTTCAGTCTGACCCGAATTCTAATTGGGTTAGGCCGATTTTGGCCCACATTACGGGTTTCCTATTTTCAGGAAGATTAGCGTTTCCTATTTCAATGTGACTAGGTTTTCCTGTATGTTATAAATATAAGTTTGAGTAGCAAAACTCATCATATCGATTTCAATAGTGATTTTCTCTCCTCTGCGCGTAGTTTTTTACCTGTCTTGGGTTTTTCACAAAAATTTGATATCCATTATTTTCTTTTTCTCTTTTCTAAATTCTCGTTCGTGTTTTCAACACATAAAGTAAGATGGAGCTTCAAAATCTCCGATGAAACTACTAACAAATTGGCTCAGACTAGTTAGCAAAACTATCTAAGTGCCCTAATGCCTACAAGACATCAACGTTTCCCCATTCTTTATTAAGGGAAAACCTGCCCTGATTTCCAGGTACAAAAGATGGTTTTGATAATGGAGATTTCTGGCATGCAATTGCAAATGGTGCAACCATCCTCAAGAAGGTACTGGTATATGAGTTTGTTACCAACAGTTTCTAGTTTTGCATAGAGCCTTCTTTCTCGCTTTATCATATTCTTAATATTTAATAAGAAGAAACATTTTTACAATAATCAGAGGCTCAGTGCTACCTATTGTGCAATAGCACACTACCCAGAATGGAAACCTGGTTAATTAAGATAACAGTAAATTTATCCACAAAAACTGCAAAACACTTTCAAACATGGGGCAACGATGACCAAAAAATAACCCCAATCCTGTCCTGTCCTTAAGCATAAACCAAAAACATGCTTGTATTTAGACCCAAAACTAGACTACTGATGGCAATGCGGCAACCACAAGCATACTGCATAGAACACTATTCTGGTGTCAATGCTCAAAGCTAGAATGTTTTCCAATCGCTTAACAAAAACTCACTTTTTTTGCTCAGCCAATTTAAAACATAGTCAGCAATTTATGTCATAACTTTAGATTTTTACTTCAAAAGTATAGCCTTTTATATTGTTTTTCTTTTAAATTATTCATAACGTTGCAAATTAGACTTCTTGTATGATGTTCTTGAAATTTGTGTCTGGATATGGATCATTTGCTTCTCCTATAACAGCCCAATTTTGATTGATTCTTCTACAAATAAAACTTTAAGATGGTCCCCAAAAAAATTTAATTTACCCACAATATCCAACACATGACAAAGCAAGAAAGAAGAGTATATGCTTTAAAGAAAGAGTACACTGTTACAATCTAGAATTTAAGAAATGTACTTGGCTTATCACAGCAATCAAGAAAAGAAAATATTTGAAAGAAAGAGCACACCAGTTACGATCTATATAAGTGAAATGTACGTGGCTGACATCTTCAGACCTAAAATAAAGCCAGAAATTTTTCTCTCATGTTTTGGAGAATGTTGATAAACAGAAGTTTTGACCAAAGATGATTTGAGGGAACCTGACTGTTGATAACATTTTGCACTTTTGGTTGCACCAGATGAAATTTTTAACCACTTCAGGAGATAGATATGAGAATATCAAGAGGAACTTCTTATAAAGATAATAAAGAAAGATATACAGGAGGTATACCTCAATAAGTTGGTCGAAATTGGATTTCAGCAAGTTGATCTTACGCTCACAATAATCTTTGCCCTCAGCCATTGTTTTCTGATTCAAACACAAAGTGTGACCAGTAAAATTTCAGAAACATTCCAGAACCTAATGCAAGAACTGAAGCCCTATCTACTGCAAAATTTTATCCTTCTTCCAATCTCAAGCTAAGTGCCTCACATTTGTAATATATTTTCACATTAAACATCATAAAAATCGAGGTTAGATAAGTTCAATAGAAGCAATATAATGTCCACTGCCACCGAAACTCAAGGCATATACATGTTTTGGTAAAATCTCGAAGTTCTAGGTCCAGATTTAAATAAAACAAGGCAGAACTTCTCTGGACAGTAAATTATCAGCTCTTTTCAAATCATTACTCTATAGAAGCACAGAAAGAACGTCTTTAGGCTCAGTAAAAGGTGATAAAAAATTAAAATTATGTGAGATCAATATTTCACAAGCTAACCTCAATAAAATAGCCTGTCCCAACATCGACCAAGACTTTATCAGCATCATCAAGAGCGCCAGGAACATATAGAGACGCAGTTAGAGGCACCAGCATTTTCTTACCTAAGAATTTCGAAATGTTAAATCACCAGCGAGAGTTTTAGTACTTGATTAAACTAAATAATACGGGATAGATCAGAAATTCTCAAGAGTTGAGAAAGAGGATGAGCTGGAACTGAACCTTGGGGACGAAGTGAGAGGTCCTGTAGAGCAGAGGAGGCGACCTCGAGGTGAGCTGTAGCAGTACGAATATTATTAAGGCTATCTTGAAGGAGATTCACCTCCAGATCCGTCTGCTCCTTCACTACTTTCAGCTGCTCCACGGTCATCCTCTGCATCTCCGCTAGCCTCACAGCATCTGCACCTCCTCTCGACGACGCCATCTATCTCTCTCGCTCTCTCTGATACCGATAACCGCCTTTACCGTTCCCTTCCCCTCCATAGACTACGAAGGTCGAGCAGAAGTCTTGAGTTCGACCCCGTTGGACGTTTGTTTTCCCAATTAATAGACATTATGGAAAAGACTCCCTTTTCGTGACGAAAATACTATTTTTCAAATTCTGTCTGTTTTCAATGAAGCACTTAATGACATGTGCTTGAAGTATATTAATTTTTAATAAATAATTAATTAAAAATCTTCTATTTTAATACGGATCGAAAACATGTTTAGTTTGGAGTACATTGATTTTTTAACAAACAGTTAACTGAAAAATCTTCTCTTTTGATACCAAAATCAATTTCGAATAAGTTAATTGAAAATCTTCCATTTTGTAAAGTCTTATTGTTTTTAACGTTTCTTTCAACATATTAACGACAATGTTTACGTCATTCATTTATCATAGTTGAATGTTTTATTTGTTAGTAACTAATTATTTAGTGGTTAACTTGTCATTAAGTTGTTGTTTTGTTAATTTTTCTTGGTAGTAAGGTCACAAAAGGAAAAAAGAAAAAGAGCGAAGGGTATTACGGTCATAACAAGAACATTATGGGTAAAAATATGGATTAAGCAATATGGTTAATTTGATTGATGGTGTCACGCCAAAGATGTATTTTCAAATCCAAGTTAATGAAAATGATAAGGGAGAGCCCACAAGAGGATTTCAGATGATTAAGGTGGCCCATTCTGATTGGCCCAGACCCATGGCTCCTTGTGGCCCCTAACCATACCATAAAATCTTCCCAACTTTTCCACGACCTCAATTAATTTATGGGTCCCTTTCACTACTTCCTCTGTTTACTCAATTTGCTCGTAATTATAATGACTATAGCTCCAACTAGAACCGTATGTTTGATTTCATTTTTTCTCCTAAGAGATTGGGATGGGTTCTTAATATAGAAGACTCATGCTTTAGGAGGATTCCGATCAAACCCAGATCCAACTCAACAAAATCCGTTTAAACTTGACCGCAAATTTATATATTTTAATAAAACTATTTACACAATTGGATTCAATTCCTAATATTCATAGTTTTTGTTCATTAGATCACGGGGTTCAATACCCTCAATTGGAATTGGTGGAATATGCTTATCACTGGAAACTGGACTACCCCGGTTGGTCCACCTCCTGCAGGGGCCATCTTTCTTTCCCACAAGATATTCACAACCCAAGCAACTGGGTGACAATGACAATTGAAAAGCAGAGAGAGAAGGAGTGGAGTAAGAGAAGGGTGATTAAAATGGAAAAGCTGGGAGATTCCTCCTACAAGCATTGAAGAGAGAGCAACCAAAAGATGGGATTTTTATTCACACGAAAGCAGTGCACTGCACCCCCAAGAGAAACAAACAATGAAACAAACATTATTTCCCACGAACAGATGAATCTTCTAAGAAATGTTCAGAGATTGAATGAATAATAATACACGTGATTTAATTTGTTTTCTCAATAAATAAAACAAGGCCTTGCTTACCCACATCCTTTGACTGTCCGTCTCAAATCACAAGCTTTGCTTTGGTTTCTGAAACAATGCGATCTTCGCAGCAACCGCTGGAATTCTCCGGCTCAGTCCTTCTTCTTCTTCAAACTTGGATACCCAATTCTTCAAAATTGAATATCCAAATACCCATTTCTTCCAAACAGAGACTAAGCCCTTAACTCTTGACAGCATACTAAAAATGGCTTTCAGCTCCACACACAAAAGCAACAACAGAATTTCACACGCTTAAATATAAATATAGATATGTATTTGCGAGCAACTCGGAAAATCAACATTGGTTGTCTTCTCTCCGGCCTGAATTGCCGTGTCCACCTGATAATGAAGCCAGTAAATTCAAATGTCCCGGAAGGTAATTCCCTACCCTTGCCGCCGAGGCCTCCCCAATCGACTGCTGCTGCTGCTGCTGCTGCTGAATAAACAGAGAAGCTTGCTGAGCCACCGACGAAGGCTGAACCAATTCCGGCGTTCCCGTCGCTGCGGCGAAGCTCCATATCTGCCCAAAGTCCGGTCTAGCAGGAATGGCCCAGTAGCCACCGGCGGCGGGACCGATTATGGAGCCCACCGTGGGACTCACGGATACGCCTTCGTCTTTAGCTGCAGCGCCTCCGTCGTCGTCGATTCTTACGCGCTTGCCCAGGATAAAAGGGGTGGGTCCGGAGAAGGCCTGTGAGCGGGAGAGGGAGAGAGAGGACGAAGTCGAAGACGAAGAGAGCGAACTCGAGCCGGCGCCACCTCTGACGGAGACGGAGGCGGAAGAGAAGCTCGCAGGAGTAGTCCCGGTTCCAGTGGCAGCTATAATTGAAGGCTCTGCTTGCCGGAGAAGCCACTCTATGGTCTGACCGTCGGACTTGTGGCCAAGCTCCCTGGTCAGCTGAAATACCCGCGCGGCGCAAATGATTGGCATCCGGATACGGCGACCGCGACCGTCGACTTTACTGTGTCGGTCTTTGGAGGGAGGCTTTTTGACGCCAAGCGCTCCATTGCTCGGCGGCTGTTGCCTCTGAGAATCGATTACGGCGCCGTTGGCAACGCCTTTGTTACCCCCTTCTGAATTGGACATGGGAGTTTCTCCTCAGTAATTCACAGAAACAGTGAATGAGAGCACCGATTTTCGAAAATTAGATCGGTCGAGAAGGGTTTAGGGGGGTGAGAGAGGGGAGCAGAGTCTCTAATGATTGAGAGGCAGGGGCTGGTGGAGACAGGAGGATGGCACATGGGTGGCGGGCCCCATTTATTATCCCCACCAGCTCAGACCTCTCTCTCTCTCTCTTCAACTGTTCCTTTTCTTCTCCTTGCTTTTTCATCTCCACTAGCCTCACCTCCTTCCCCTTCGAAGCTCCTTCCTGGTTTTCAATGGAAATGGTTGCCATAATCATGGCCGATAGATCTTAGCAACCTCCATCAGAAAATACCCTGACACTGAAACCTTCTAAAACAGAACACACAACCCGACTCCATGGCCATACTTCTACTCCTGGTATTATTTCCATTATTTTTACCATCCACAAAAAAAGGAAAAAGAAAAAGCGACATTTTCAGAGGGAGTAGGACCCACATGGGTGTCAGACTTCAGAGTAAGTCAGTGATGGTGAAAAGGGTCATGTAGGGCTTCAATCCAGCCAGCTTGCTTCACCTTCCTCCATTGATCCTCCGCTTGGCACTTGGCCGTGCCGACTGACTCTTCTCCACTCCAGTTCTTACTTCTTCCCCCCATGGCTGCCACTGCCACTCTCTGTACTCTCTTCATCGTTACCAATTCTCAATCCTTTCATTCCTCAAACCTCCCTTCTTTCAACTTGATTAATATCATTCATTCATTCTCTCCGATTCAAACATAGTTCAGACATAATAAATCTCATCCATGCCCAGGTGTTCCTTATACATCTCCTCCCAATTAAAATTATTTACAACTTACAACTTCAATTTTTTCTTTTATAACTTTCATTTTTTAAGTATTAGTAATTTGACATTATAATTAATTTATCTATTAAATTTAACATATGTACATCACATTTTTCATTTAAATAGATATTTCAACGCCATTCCAATATTTGTGGATCTCTGAAATTGAAAAACTCCAAAAATATTAAAAATCACTAAAAACATTAAAAATAGTTTTAAAAAACAAGATATAAAAAAGTAGCGTACATGCGCTAAATTATGAGAAAATCTAAATTAATAATATCTAAAAGATGAAAATTTGATTTATAACAAAAAAATATATATTTAATTTATAAATGACCATAATATCAGCACTTAATATTTATGTATTACACTCTTGTGTTCTAGTTAGCTTTTACCGTATGATTAGCAATTCTGAAAATTGCAAGTCGAATTCATATTCATACATCGATCTTGCTTAATTGCAAGTTCTTAAACTTTAGAGTTTGCCTAAAAACTATATTCAAAAGGTGATCTTTTTATAGAGAAGGGGATGTTATTGAAAGCACAAAAATGGGTGTGCAAGTAAGTAGGCATTCAACACTTGGGTGGGTCGTCATTAAAGTTGTAGACATTCCCATAAAAGAAGATAAATTAGAAGTTCCCTTGACTTGGTAACTTAGATGTGACACTCTTATTAATTAAATTTGCCATTCTTGTTCCATCCCTAGTCTTCATATTCTTGGTGGGTTATCATTAATTATAACAATTTTGCCATTTGAAAATAATTAGTTCTCTGAAAAAACATGTTGCACGTGTATTTTTTTTAAAAGAAATAATATTAAGTTTATTTTTCAATTTTGTAATTTAATTTTATTGTTTAACGTGTCACTTATTAATTAGTATCTTAAGATAAATAATAAATAAATAAAATTGATAAAGAAAATAATTAAAATATATTAATTATTATTATATTGTATCTCAATTTTAATAATTTACTTAATTTATAATTTCTTTATTATAATTCCAATTAGGTAATTTGTATATCTATAAAATACTATGATGCAATCCAATGACCCATAAAGAGTCAAATCATTACCAAATGTCAAAATTCATCGCAAAACATCGAAAAACCAATGACGACATCAATGACAAAGAAAATGGACAAAAATATTTTTTTTGTTTTATCAAAGAAATCTAAGATAATGAACCATCAAATGACAAGCAAAAACTCAAGATGATCCTAAGTATCAAGGAAGAAGCAATGGAGGAGCAAAGAAGCATAGAAAGAAAGCAAATGTTGCTAAATTGCAGAAAGGAGGCGGCCAGCAGCACACACCTCACCCCGTCAGCGCGCCTCACTGCGAATCCCCCTACCTTGTCAGCGCCGCACCTGTCCGCCCTTCAACGCCGCATCCGACCCAGTGCCCAGTGCCAACGCCAACGCTCGATCTAGCCCACCACCAGTCCAGCCTGTGCGTGCAACCCGCACTTGATCTAGCCAGGGAGCAGGGTCTAGCCTAGCGCGCCCACCGCGGCCACCTCCTACAAAAACCCTAATTTTTACTTTCTTTTGTGTTTTTTTAGTCTTGTTACTATGTTTTAGGGTTAACCTAGTTTTTGCCTATTTAAACAAGTGTAAGCCTCGTTGGAGGAAGAACTTTGATTAATAAAAATTAAGCTTATGCTTTGTGTGAGATTTTTGGAATTCTCTTCTTGAGTTCTTATTGAAGAATTTAATTTTCTTCAAGTGTTTGCTTGAAAATACCAAACTTGATACATTTGGTTCAATCAACAAGTTTGGTTCGATCAAGCTTCTAAACTCTTGAATCTCAAAGGCTTTTCTGTGATTTTCCACATTATTGTCGGGTCTCGAATCTCTAATATCCGTGGTTCGCATAATTTGGTATAAGAGCTTGGGTGCTTACGATTTCGATTTTTATCTTTACTGTTTTTTTCTATCTATTTTTCATTGTCTTTTTCTTCTTCAAATTCAATAATAAAAAATTCTTCTTTTCTTAGAAATTTTCAAGTTTCAAGATTTCTTTCAATTAAAAAAAAAACAAAAAAAAGTGGTTGGAAACTTTCGCAAAATCGATATTATTGCTTATCTCGATCTTTAGAATCAGAATATCTAATTGGTTTTCTATTTCTGCTAGTTTCAGAAATCCGTATAGAAAATTTTTGATTGATTATATCTTTAAATTTTCTAGTTGGAAACGTTCAAAAAGTAGATAATCTTGTTTATCTCGATCTCTAGAATCTGAAACTCTATTTGGTTTTCCATTTCTGCAAGTTTTAGAAATCCACCGGGAAAATTTTTTGATCCTTATATCTTGAAATTGTCTGGTTGGAAACGTTCGGAAAATATATATTCTTGCTCATCTCAGCCGGAATCATTCGAAAAATAGATATTCTTGCTTGTCTCGATCTATTTCTGCAAGTTTCAAAATTCTCCATAAAAATTACGTTCTTGTGAGTACCTTAGTTGTTTCAAGGTATCACCTCTGGTAATTGCTTCATACACTTATTGAGCATCAAATTCTTCAAAATGTTATATCCAAATATTGATTCTAGTGAATGCCTTAGTGGCTTGACACTAGTCATTCTTGAATGTTGGATCTAAAGTTTGAAATTTTCAAGCAACATTTGTTGAATTGTCTCTTAATTGAATCCTTACTTTAAGAACCTAAAGAAGAGATTGAGCGGTAAAAGGCAAAAGGGTGACTTTATATTATAAGAGACTAATTACGAGAGAAACACGAGTGGAGTAATTATCGTATGAGTGTAAACATGTGAGTGAGAGGAAATGTCCAGTTTAACTCATCATTTATTTTATTGCATCAATTTTCTTTCTTTCTTTACTTTTACTTAATTGTAATCATTTGTTTCAAAATTATGAATGGAGAGAAAAGAGAAATGGATATTAAAATATTTATAAGAACCGTGCAAGACCAACACATGGATCATACTAGAAGAATGGAACTATTGGAAATACCATCACCTAAGTACTCCAGTGGAAGGAGAGTTGACGACAAAAACAAGTTTGAAAACAATGATAGACCATACTAAAGGGAAATGTATGATAAGGACAGTGACCTAAGCCACATCAAGGTGAATATGTCTTCCTTCTAAGGGAAAATTGATCCCGCGATTTCTTGAAGTGAGAACGAAAAGTGGAAGAACCAGTTAAAAGAGAATTGCTAGTCACAAGGAGAGCACTAAATATGCAAGTTAAGGAGGACGAGGACAAGGCCTAAAGAGAAAACATATTTCATATTAGTTGTCATGCCAATAACAAGGTTTGTAGTTTGATCATCGATAATGGAAGTTGCACGAATGTGGCCAATACGTTGTTGGTTCAAAAGTTAAACTTGGAGACCAAAAGACACCCAAAACCCTACAAGTTGCAATGATTAAGTGATTGTGGTGAAATCAAGGTGACGAAATAAGTAAGTATTGCTCTATCAATTGGAAAATACAAGGATCAAGTTTTGTGCGATGTAGTACCAATGCAAGCCACTTACATCCTTTTGGGAAGACCATGGCAACACAATGGATTAAAGAACGAGTATTCGCTAGTGAACAATGGGAGAATTGTTGTTCTAAAACCCTTACAATCATGGGAAGCAAGTATGGACCAAGAAAGGATCGCTAAAGAATTCCAAAGCTACGAAAAATTGAAAGAAAAAGCAAAGAAAATTGCGAGTAATGGAGTAGTGGAAAACCCAAGTGGAATGGAAGAAAAGGAAAAAGGCAAATATGAAAAAGAAGAAAAAAGAGCTAAAGAGAGAAAAGCCAAAAGTGAAGTGAGCAAAAAAGAAAAAGAGGAAGAAAAGAAATTGGGGAAAAAGAAAAAAACCGAGGGAGGAGAAGAAAAAAAGAGTGAAATTGTGAGGAAAAGCGAGGAAAGTAAAGAGATAATTTTGTTAGCGTACAAAGATGTTTCTTTCACTTTTAATGAACTAACCAATTCTCTTCCATTGGGTGTTACCTCTTTTTTGCAGGAAAATGAAGACGAGTTTCTGAAGGGTTACCTAAAGAAGTGCCCTCACTTAGGAAAATAGAACATAAAATCGACTTCATGCCGGACCATGCCGGACACAACGATTCCTAACCGACCGGCACATCGAGCAAACCGGGAAGAAACCAAGGAGATACAATGGCAAGTGGACGACGTTTCCGAATATAGTGAGACTTTTCCTTACGTCATCAATTATAAGAAAGGTAAGAACAACGTAGTCACCAATGCGTTGTCTAGAAGGTATGTTCTAATCATTACTCTACAATCTAAACTATTGAGATTCATGAAATATTTGTATGAATTGGATTTGGATTTTTGTCATGTTTGGAAAGATTGTAGAAAAATTGCATTTGTTGATTACTATACACATGATGGATATTTTATTGAAAAAGATAAATTTTGTTTACCTAGAAGCTCAGTGTGCAAATTACCACATATTGAGTTTGCTTATAATCAAGTTGTACCTTCTACTTTAAACTCACCTTTTGAGATCGTTTATAGTTTTAATTCCCTTATTCCACTTGATATATTACCATTGCCTACTAATGAATTTGTTGATTTAAATGAAAAAAGAAAAGCTGAGTTTGTTAGGGAATTACACGCAAAGGTACGAGAAAGTATTCAAAGAAAGAATGAGATAACAACAACCGTAAGGAATTCATATTTGAACTCAGAGATTGGGTTTGGGTTCATCTACAAAAAGAAACGAGTATGGTAACATAAGCGCTATTTTTAATGTTACTGACTTATCCTTTTAAGATGCAAGAGATTTGAGGACAAATCTTTTCGAAGAGGGAGGGAATGATGTAATCCAAGGATGCATGAAGAGCCAAGTCATTACCAAAGGCCAAAATCCATTGCAAAACATCGGAGGACTAATGATGAGATCAAGGACAAAGACGATGGACAAAAATATACATGTTTTATCAAAGAAATCCAAGATTAAGAACAATCAAAATAAATGAAGAAGCAATGGAGGAGCAAGGAGGCATGAAAAACAAGCAAATGATGCTAAATTGGAGAAAGGAGCAGGCCAGCAATGCGTTGCGCGCGCCCAGCTCACTAGCGTGTGCGCCCAATTCAGCCAGCGCGTGCACCAAGCAGTCACGCACACAGCACCGCACACCGTGCCCCATCATCATGCCTCACCGCAAATCCTGTGCCCCGTCAGTGCCACACATGTCCACTCGTCAACGCTCAGCACCCATCAGCGCCTGTCCAGCCTACGTGCACAGCCCGCGCTCGTCCAGCTTGCAAGCGAGGCCCAACCCAGCCTGCACGCTAGCCCGATCTAGCGCACCCACTGTGACCACCTCCTACAAAAACCCTAATTTTTACTTTCTTTTGTGCTTTTTTTAGTCTTTTTACTATGTTTTAGGGTTAACATGGTTTTTGCCTATTTAAACAAGTGTACGACCTCATTGGAGGAATAACTTTGATGAATGAAAATTGACCTCATGTTTTGTGTGAGATTCTTAGGAATTTTCTTCTTGAGTTCTCATTAAAGAACTTGATCTTCTTCAAGTGTTTGCTTGAAAAGATCGAACTTGATAATTTTGATTCAACCAACAAGTTTAGTTCGGGTCAAACTGGTAACGACCTGAGTTTTTATTTTCTTTGAAAATATCGTGAAATTCAAAACTTTTCTTTTTATAAAAACATTGGAAGATTTTTCTTGCATAAAATCCGATCGTTAAATTCTTTACTTAAAACCTTTTATTAAATTGGAGCGGAAGTAATAAAATTCTTTTCGTTTATAATTAAATACCGATAATTACCTTTTAGAAAAATGCATCGGAAGACTTATTAATTAAACAAAACATTATAGTACAAAACCTTTTACAATTTGTTCCCATTTAACTTCTTTTAACCCAGCCAGTCACAAGACTCGCTCGTATAAATCCTTCATCAATTGCTCCAAATTTGTGCTCGTATATATACCTATATCACGGGGAAAACAATGAGTCTAACGCTCAGCAAGAATTAGAATGGAATGCAATGCAATGCTAATGCTCATGCATGATCATGCGATGCATTACAGAAAAGAACCTTATCTTTCTTGTTAAACCGAGAGTTAGATACGTCCTATGGTCATATGGCTATTCGTTACTCTGACGAGGAGATACATCATATGGCATCACCACCATGACTGTCACCACACTCTTTTGTTGAAGACGTTGGGGATTTTCGCACAAGAGAAGAGGATACATCCTATAGTCCACATGGTTAACCGTTACTTCAATGGGGACATACATCCTATGGTGTCCGTATCGATGGATCGTCACCAATTCTCCTAAACCCCCACATGCCTATTTACATATATTAAGTATGTCATGCAATATATTAACAATTTCATAAGACCTAGATAGATACATGAATGTAACGTCCCCCGGTGCTCCCAGTACAATATTGTCCGCTTTGGGCCGAAGCCCGCACGGGTTTGTTTTTGGGGTTAGCCCAAAACGCGTTGTACTAGGTAGGAAGGGGCTCCATGCTTATATACCATGCATTTTCTACTCTCCCAAGCGATGTGGGATTGTGCCCCCCTGATATGGGCCGGACCCACAATTGGGTCTTTCCTGGCCTTCACAGGGCGGGATGCCACAATCTCCCTCCCTTGGGGACCCGACGTCCTCGTCGGCCACACTTCCGGTTGAGATTTAGCTCTGATACCATTTGTAATGTCCCCCGGTGCTCCCAGTACAATATTGTCCGCTTTGGGCCTAAGCCCGCAGGGTTTGTTTTTGGGGTTAGCCCAAAACGCGTTGTACTAGGTAGGAAGTGGCTCCATGCTTATATACCATGCATTTTCTACTCTCCCAAACGATGTGGGATTGTGCCCCCCTGATATGGGCCGGACCCACAATTGGGCCTTTCCTGGCCTTCACAGGGCGGGATGCCACAGAAGGCCAGGAAAGACCCAGTTGTGGGTCCGGCCCATATCAGGGGGGCACAATCCCATATCGCTTGGAAGAGTAGAAAATGCATGGTATATAAGCATGGAGCCCCTTCCTACCTAGTACAACGCGTTTTGGGCTAACCCCAAGAACAAACCCGTGCGGGCTTCGGCCCAAAGCGGACAACATTGTACTAGGAGCACCGGGGGACGTTACAAATGGTATCAGAGCGAAATCCCAACTGGAAGTGTGGCCGACGAGGACGTCGGGTCCCCAAGGGGGGAAGATTGTGGCATCCCGCCTTGTGAAGGCCAGGAAAGACCCAGTTGTAGGTCCGGACCATATCAGGGGGGCACAATCCCACATCGCTTGGGAGAGTAGAAAATGCATGGTATATAAACATGGAGCCCCTTCCTACCTAGTACAACGCGTTTTGGGCTAACCCCAAGAACAAACCCGTGCGGGCTTCGGCCCAAAGCAGACAATATTGTACTGGGAGCACCGGGGGACGTTACAAGTGGTATCAGAGCGAAATCCCAACTGGAAGTGTGGCCGACGAGGACGTCGGGTCCCCAAGGGGGGGAGATTGTGGCATCCCGCCCTGTGAAGGCCAGGAAAGACCCAGTTATGGGTCCGGCCCATATCAGGGGGGCACAATCCCACATTGCTTGGGAGAGTAGAAAATGCATGGTATATAAGCATGGAGCCCCTTCCTACCTAGTACAACGCGTTTTGGGCTAACCCTAAGAACAAACCCGTGCGGGCTTCGGCCCAAAGCGGACAATATTGTACTGGGAGCACCGGGGGACGTTACAATGAATGTCAAACACAACATTTATCCAAAATTTGCAAGATGGAAACATGATATTAAACGATTGTGTAACAGTTCATTATTAAGTGAAGACAATCTGTTTCTATCCTCTAGTACTCATTGGCAATTCTGTAAGGAATAACTCACATGCTGAACAACATGGCCAATTTATATGTTAACTAACAAACAATGGTTTATATGTAATTTGATAAAGTAAATTTATTTAACCATACTCATCCATTAACCAGGAGCATTTGTATCTTTAGTTCACACAACATTCTAACCTTTGATGTATTGACAGGAAGTAATTTAAATACTATTGACAGGGAGCAGTTTAGGCTTAAATTGACAGGGAGAGTTAACAGAAAGTAATTTAGGCAAAATTATCCGAGAGCAACTCTTTAGTGTCCATTCCTCGACTCCTCAGTTAATTTCGAATCATGGCAAAATTGGCCTCCATACAACTAGACAACCTTTATTAACAGCCAGGAACCAAATAAGCCATACAACATTGTTCCGTTTTCTATTCAACCATACTCGACACCAAACAGCGTATTAATAAATCCACAACAAGTACTATTGTTTCTTTTGACCACAACATATTAATTCTACAGCAAATAACTTAGTCCAATTTCCAATAGCAAACAATTAAACCCCGCGATGTAGGGCCTCGACTAGCCAACATATATCCCAATCCTTACCTTAGTAGAATGTTACTCCACTGCAATACTTCACAGCCACCACAATCCGCCAATGTAGCAATGTACAAGGCAGCAACACTTTCCTGGCAAGTAATCTCACAGCCACAACTTACACTAGACAGAGCCAGAAACGTTACCCGTGCCTTCACTTATAGATGAGGGAGAGAGAGAAAGAGAGAGCAAGGTACAGACTTATGCAGAAGCCAAGATGGAAGTGACGATCACCTGATTCAAGGGGAGTGGTCCAATAGGCAACCACTACGTGGGCAATTTGATCGTGCAAAGATAGGCGAGACAATCTCCTCGGGTGAGGACAAAATTATCAGGAGAAAAATAATGAGAATGAGAGACAGAAAAATGGATTTCTTGCTTCAAAATGGTTTTTCGCAAAATGTGTAGCACTGTTATTTCATCTCTAACGTCCGTCAACCACTTCAGTTCGTTCTACAGCAAGGAGCATCTGTTGCCTTCGTTATTCAGACGTCTGTCATTCTAAAAGAGATGTCCGTCAACTTCTTTGCCATGACGGACGTCCGTTCCTCAATAAGGGACGTCTGTTCCTCAATGAGGGACGTCCGTAACTCTCAAATGGCTACCACTCTTCACTCCAAATGATGCCATCTCACTTACATACCAACGTCTGTCTTCACAAGGGACATCCATTTCACACCAAATGACGCCGTCTCACTTACATACCAATGTCCATCTTCACAAGGGACGTCCATCTAGCTAAGGGACGTCCATTTCACACCAAACGACGTCGTCTCACTTACATACCAACGTCTGTCTTCACAAGGGACATCCATTTCTCATTTTCTTCCATTTTTGGACGTCCGTCTCTTCCCAAGAGACGTCTGCCAGCCAACAAATCCTTATCTCTCCATTTATCAATAATTCCCTCAACTTACAATAATTATACTGACACCATTATCATTCAATTTATCTCTCAATACCTCATTACACCAATTAATTTTCCAATTTAATGAGTACGGCACATATCCTTCATCATAATTTAATTACCCAATATAATACTTCTCCCAAATTAATCCTAATTATTCTCCAATAAATTTCCTTAAATTATAATCTATTGATTATGCCCTTGGTAGTACCCCAATAAATAGTTGACTAATCCGAATACTCCCAATTTCTTTCCAATTTATCCTTATTAAATTTTGATATAAAAAATCGGGGTATTACAAAACTTCTATACTCTTGAGTCTCAAAGGCATTTTCTGTGATTTTACGCATTGTTGTTGGGTCTCGAATCTTTAATATCTGTGGTTCGCATCATACTAGTTGAATGTCAATGAATTATGTCATAATTTATTCTTTCTACTCAAACTCTTCATCATATCAAAACTTCTCTAACTTTTTAGAGCATCACAACTTCCCTAATTCCTTTTAAGATGAGTTATTAATTATATTAATTTATGAGTTACATATAAATGTTAAGTTGAAATGTAAAATAAGAGTTTAGAATTTGAGAGTAAACTTAATATTAATCATTTATTTACTTTGTAATCATTTATTTCATTCCCATACTTTCATCTCCATCACACCTTTCCAAACAAAAATCTCCTTTTTCTCATATTATTGTACCACATTCTCAAAACTTTCTTCTCCTTTTAACGCCTTCCTTTAGTGATTCATCCTTCTCCCTCGTCTTCTCCCTTTCAAACACAATTCTCTATTCAATTATATGTCGAAAAAAATAACTACCCAAAATTCAAATTTTGATCGAATTTCACGTATCACTACACAACATCTACGTACTCAACCACCAACTTGTATAAAAGTGGTCAGAACTAATGAATAGTGTGAAATATTCATATGACGATAATCATGATTTTAGTTAATTAATTGTGGCAGCCCGCCTTATGAAAGTCAAGATGAATCATGTGAGGATCCGACTCATATTACTAAAGGTGTACAATCTCGCATTGCTTGGAAGAGTGAAAAATGTATGATTTATAAGTAGGATTCTCCTTTCTACGTAGTACAACTCGTTTTGAGCTAACCCTAATAATAAAATCATATGAAATTCGATATAAAATAGATGATATTATACTAAAAAAACTGGAAGATGTTACACTAATACAACGTTATCATACTTATTAATTATGCATAAAGCTTACTTTAAAGTATTGATATGGTTGCACGTTCATTTTGGCAAGAATGATTGCATTAAAAATGTTAATTAATAGTTAACAAATTTGTTGATTTGTGCTTTGTTTCGTACTAACCACTTCATTATTTTTAAGTTGTAATCATCCAATCTAATCTTACGATCCTTTTTTTTAATAAAAAATACAACTAGTTGATGGAACACCCTATCGAAAACGTCAATTCTCACTGCATATTTTAATCGACGTCGTTTGGTTGGAGTTTAGATTTGATTAATCAGAAGTGAACATTGATTTGATCTAATTATTTATTAAAAATATAAGGTAAATGACAAATCAACTACGTGATTTTTTATTAATGACAATTCAACCACTATGATATTTTTTTTAACAAATAAATCATTGATGTATGTGAAAATGACAAATCCAATATCACAGGACGTTGACCGTTAAAAAGCTGGGCGCCACTGTCGGAACGCCCAAACGGCCTGCTGTGTTTTGGAGAATTCTGAATGCCGGAACTACCCGCGTTAAAAAGCTTGTCGCTCCTCGTGAGAGGCTCAACACTCACTTCAGCTCTTGCGCAGTTGTGCGCGTTGAGGAACTGTTGGGCAGAGGTAGAGAGTGTCGGCTTCGCGGTGGCGCTGGGGCTGGAGTCGGCGCTGGTGGCAGAGGCTGCTTGAAGAAATGAGATGTAGCTTAGTGCCATGGCGATCAAGAAGAAACTGGGTTTGACCATTTTTCTGTTTTAGTTTCGTCTGAATTTGTACCCTCAAAAGTAATCTGAGCTCATTTCATTTATTGAGGCTAGTTTTTGTCGACAAATTTCAATAATTTTGGAAATAGTCGACTAAAATCATTGAATTTCTCTAAGTATTCAGACCGCCAACGCCTCGCGTTCGACGTCTTGTGATATTAGATTTGTCATTTTTACATATATTAGTGATTTATTTGTTAAAAAAAATATCACAGTGGTTAATTTATCATTTACCCTAAAATATATTTGAAAGTATCATCGGCAGGGGACCTCAAACTGAGAGACAGAGACTGCTCCTGGGAACATTTAGAGCGTGGTCCATTTGGATTTCCGTACAAATCTCGTCTTGTACCATTTTATAATTATAATATAATTTTAATAGCCTAAAATATTTTTGACCCATAAAATACAGTCTCCAAGTCAACTTTTAATTTAAAATTTTAAAATTTATATGCTGAAAATTAAATTTAAAATATAATTAGACAAATTGTTTAATTGTGGAAGAAAGTATAAATCAAGTTAAAATTTTGTTTAGGATTTAACCAATGAAAATAAGATTTTGAGTCAAGTTTTACTTTAAGAAGTTACGTTTTTAATATTATAATATGGTACTTACTTATTAATTTATTAAATCTCGTTGCATTCAGTCGCGACGGTGAACACGACCAAATCAACTTGTTTCTGTCCAATACGACAATCATTAGCTTAGACTTTTAACAAAGCTCATATCGCACTCAAACAAAAATTGATAATCCAACTCCTAATCCACTAATTTTGGATTATTGATCTGATTCATAGACTGGTTTTTGGTTGAATTTCAACGGGGATCGTGAACTTAACCCAAGATCTTGAGTAACGACCCTATATTTTGAGTCGCATCTTCATCATCTTGATTTGCAGCAATAATTATATTTTGTCAAAAAAAAATTGTTGACGCTTCAAACCGCACTTGGGTCGGCCCGTTGGACATAGTTTGCATGCCGAAATGCCATTAATATTTAGAGGTCTACCCAATTCTAACGGTCCTAGTCCAGATTGAAGGCCCAGCTAAGTTCTGAGTAGTCATTAATTAATCAATTTAATTTGATACCATAACGTATGTTTTATAATTATTATAAATTAATAAATGAAAATAGAGTAAATTAATAATTTTAAACTTATGTTTACAAATTATTACCTTACATATTTATAGAAATAGAATAAAACTAATATTATAAGTATACCATGTCCGCGACGCACTTGCTAATAAATTAATTACAATAGATTACATATATTTAAAATAAGGGTATTGCACTTAAAACTTGAAAAGAGCAAATAAGTCCATCATGTTAAAAGTTTTATCAAAGAAATCAAGTTTGTTCGACAATTTTCAAAGAAAAACAGCTATCGCCTATCGATAGAACGATTTTGGCAATTTGGCAATTCAGGGCATTAAGTTTTCCAACTTAGTTCTTTTTTAAAATCCCCAAAATTATTTTATCGGAAGTTGTTTCTCTTTATAAGTTGTCTAATAGAAAAGATTGCATAACAAAAACCTGAATTCGTTAACGACACCCCTAACTAATTATTAAAATAGAAGTTTAGGGATTAATTTACAATTTAGCCTTAAATAATAAATTAATTTTTAGTGCTAGTAAATAACAAATACAACATCAAAAAAGTATAAATTAAAAGAAATTACTTAATCTGGACAAATCCACTCTATTAAAGTAACGTATTAATTTCAGATATGGAATGGGGAGAAAGTATAGGAATGCCGTAATTAGGTCAATCTATATTCATGGACGTAGATTTTTAGAACATGCATAAACAATGTCTGTATTTTGATTAATTCAGCGAATCACGTTTGAGGGTAATTAAATTTGGAAATAAATATTGATTTGTTCTTCAGCCTATAAATTTACTGATCTTTCTTGCAGAACTTCGCATTGCAGACCAGAAAGAACAACAATGGCGAAAGTTGGTGGCTTTTCTCTCGTTTTCATCGTCTTCCTCATCCTCTGCGCAGGTTCTGATTTCTTTCTCTCTCTTCATTTAAATTTTTATTTTCTGCAGCTTTTGTCGTTGTTTATGTTGAGTTTAATGGATCAGTAATGGAGTTTTTGTGAATATTTCAGATTGTTACAGAGCTAGTGGTCAAGTATGTTGCAATAACCATCCGAAGATTGGTTCGTGTGTGCCTGGGGTTGATGACAGCCCTGATAATGATGGAAAGTGTTGGGTGTACTGCATTGCAGATTGCGAGAAAGGAGGCTTTTGCAAGGCAATCGGCGGCGGTGCCCATGTCTGCCATTGTTACTGTTAAAAATCATCTGTCTTCCCTCACTCACTCACTATCTCTCTCTCTCTCTCTCTCCCCCCCCATTATTATCTCTCAATCGACCACAGCTGATTCAATAATGGTCGTTCCTACTGTGTGATCATGTTATCTTCTCCATCTTAACGAGAGGAGGCATGATCTTCTATTTTTATCTCTTACTAAAGAAATAAATAATGGCCATCGGGTTTATGGCAAAGAATTTGCAGAAAAAAAGAGCATGAATATTAACATGAGTAAAACGAAAGCATGAAACGCTGCTTAAGAATTCCGATCAATCTCCGCCTTTTTGTTCGCTTCGAATCAATTAAACGACGACTATGTGACGATAGCCATGACTTGCATCAATGATAGCATCATCGGTAATGTATTTGCCCCAAAACCAGTGAGTTTTCCAGACCTTGTTCGTCTCCTCAATGGGAAGATTCTTTGTTTCGGATAAGAAGAAGTAGATGAAGATGTTCATAAGGATCGCAAAACCTGCAAAGATGAAAAATAGACCGAACTTCATGTGACACAACATTGAGAGGAAGACTTGAGCTATGACGAAGGTGAAGAATATGTTGACTGAGACGTTAATGACTTGGCCAGCCTATCGAATTTCGAGAGGATAGATTTCACTCGGAACCAACCATCCCAATGATCCCTGTGACCATGCAAACGCAACAACGTACGTGCATATTAAGAATAAGATGAAGTCTGCGTCGAATGGCGTCAGCTTTCCTTCTTCGTTCAGTCCAAATGTCACTCCGATCATAACTCCGACTACAATCTGCATGGAAAATCAATCACCCCATTAAACACATAAATCCTAATTTTATTACATTTTACGATGAAGTGATAAATTTTTATAATTTATTTAATATTATATTTTATATACTAAGCAAGTCTAAAAATTTTGATTGGCCAGAAATCTTATCGTTATAAAAAATTTTATTCAATGTAAATTCTTTTAATCTAACTCTATTTTAAAACAATATGTGACACCCCACTTATATTCTGCTCTCTTTACTTCCCCCAAGTCGATGTGGGATTGTACACCCTTTCTTTTGAGGTGTCACACAATAACTCTCAATTTTTACCGTGGCCACCACTGAACTGGGCTTGCCTCTGATACCATAAGTATAAGCGATAGTCCGCCCAACCTTGGCCTAACAAATATTATCCGTTTTAGGCTGTAGCATGCATGAGTTTGTTCTTGGTGTGGCTTACCCACTCAAAGCCGGTCTGTTGGGGTAGGAAAGTTACCCATTTATATTCTGCTTTCTTTACTTTCTCTAAGTCGATGTGGGATCGCACACCTTTTTTTCTTGGGTGTCACGCAATAACTCTCAATTTTTACCAATTTTGACTATTAGTGTAAAATCCATCATTTTATATTGGTAAATTTTTTGTCTTTTTCGAAGTCAAATTGACTCAAGGTGACTTGAATTTTTGTAACTCATCATTGTTAGGACACGTGTGATTTATAGGTCATATGATCAAACCGATAAAAGTTTAGAAACTAACGTGTGGTTAAAAATTCAAAAATAATTTTAGATAAATTAAATTTATCTTGAATAGAGTTTTGGATAGTGTTTAATTTTTTCCAAATAAATAATTCAGAAATTTATTTAAGATATATAATATAATATTATATATTATATTTATAAATTAAATAAAAATTAAAAAAAGGAGGGGTTTCCCACTCCCTTTCTGCAGCAAGAGCAAAAAGTGAGGGAAAAGAATCCTAAGAGAAAGGCCAAAGGGTGAGAGGTCCAAGTGAGTTTTTGTTGATGTTTTCGTGTTCTTGATGCCCGATTCTTAGACCTCTATCAACAACCTTTGAGGATATGAAATTTCTAACTCGAATCTTGTTAATTTTCATTATTTAAAGTTTAAAAACTCAATATTGTTCTCTTGAAATCGTTGTTTATGGTGAATGTGTTGGTTTCGTTTTTTGGTTGAGTTTTGTTGAAAAATGGCTGAAAATTAGAGTTTTTCCAAAGTTCATTGGGAAAAATTGCACGCTAAGTTGCAATAGAAGAGGTGTTCTTTGTGTGTGTACACCTTTGTTGATACACGTGTCACACCACAATTTGTCTTACGCAAAGCCACAACTTGACACAATATTTGGCGCGTGTTAGGCTCACTATGCTCCAAGATCGCTTGTTACGAGTTGCGGCGCCTAACCATTTTGGGCCTATTTGGCCCATTTTTCTTGGACCTTGTTTTGGGTTGTCCTCATGGCCTTGTTTGGCTTATTTTTGGGCTACCATTTAGGATATCTTTATTTTGGGCTTATTTTTGGGCTACCTTTTACATGGATGCACTAATATCTTTCCGTCTTTCAACATAAGGATAATATTTCTCTAATAACAATCGATCTTAGCTTCGTATAAGTTCAATCAATCTATACCTAGGATTACATCAAACTGATCTATAGCTATAACTATCAGATCAATCGATATCCATGTTTGTCAATAATAAGGGTAGCATATCAGTCAACAAGATACATTTCATATATCATATTCATGGGAGTACTTAAAATTAAAGAATTTTCTAGCTTCTCTACAGTCACGCTCTATTGCTCCTAAATCATGATAAACACTGATCATATTCTAGTGATTACCAGCATTGCAAAAGTTGTTTCTAAACACTGTCTCAAACTAAGTCCATGTCATTATATCTAGCAGTTAATTCAACTTAAAAGACTTTCACCATATTTCGGTCATCTTCTCAAAATAGAAGGTTGCAAACTCAACCCAATACTCTAATAGAACTCCAAAAGCAGTCAATTCTTTTGCATCACCTTTAACCAATTTTTAGCACTCTACGGGTTAGCTCTGCCCATAAACACTGGCATTTAAATGTTTTATAATCTCATCCTATGTGGTTTCAACACAAGTCACTTTTAGAGAACTCTCTATCAAAGTCATTATTCCACTTGAACAACTCTAATCTTTAGTCCAAATATTCTCAACTGCCAATGTAGAAACTTACATTCATGCCGAATTGTATAATACAAAAACTAATTAGAAGTTTTTACCAACAATTTTTCGAATTAGACTCTTCAAATGCAAGATTCTAACTGAGACTAATAGATTCCAAATATGATAAAGCAAACATTGCATTTTTTAAGGAAACAGATGTTTTGGATTTTCTTATATGATAGATTTCTTAAGTTCAAACTTCACATACCCACTTAATGACAGGAAATTGCCTTTCTTCAAATAGAAGTTTTTATTTTATTTTAATAGTAATTAATATATTAAATATATACATATTAAATTATTTAAATAATAATTAGTTTTCACAACTTCATCTTGTATACCTTAATTAATTTTGCACTATACATAACCGGCGATAACTCTATTTTTTTTTTTTATCAATTTGACCCCTTCACACAAAAAAATGTCCATTTGACACAAAATAATGAAGGAAATTAATATTGTGGAGATAACAACATTAAGAAGCTGAGTTTTCTAGTGGAGATAGAACTTGTTATCAAGCTTGACCGAAAGAGTTTGGTTTAAAGATGGAAAGGAAGGTAGGAGCGAGAGTCCTTTGGAACAGACTGGTTATCTTCGTTAAAAGGAAGCCAAGCAGCAAGAGGAATGGCGTAGCTGCTAGAAGACACCATTGATGGATAGAGTTGGAGAGAAGAAGAAGAAGAAGAAGAAGAAGAAGAAGAAGAAGAAGAAGAAGAAGAAGAAGAAGAAGAAGAAGAAGGAATTTGGCACTTCATTAGAAACTCGAATAATACATGTACATGGTTGAGGCATTGTATATAAGACAAAAAAAAAGATGCAATTCTAACACCTATTTAGAAACATGCAGTGGAGATGAATTTTGCTGTATTTTCAAAGCGAACATTACTACAACGAAAACATGTTGAAGAATTCCGATCAATCTCCACCGTTTAGTTCTTGTTGAATAAATCAAACGACAACTTTATGACGATAGCCATGGTCTGCACCAATGATAGCTTCATCGGGAATATATTTGCCCCAGAACCAGTGAGCTTTCCAGGCTTTGTTCATCTCCTCAATGGGGAGATTCTTCGTTTCGGGTAGGAAGAAGTAGATGAAGATGGTCATAATGACGACAAAACCAGCAAAGAAGAAGAACAAGCCGAATTTCATATGGCACAACATTGAGAGGAAGACTTGAGCTATAACGAAGGTGAAGAACATGTTGACTGAGACGTTAATGGCTTGGCCGGCCGATCGGATTTCGAGAGGACAGATTTCACTTGGAACCAGCCATCCCAACGGACCCCATGACCACGCAAACGCAGCCACGTACGTGCATATTAAGAATAAGATGAAGTTTGCATCAAATTTCGATAGTGTTCCTTCTCCGTTCAGACCAAATTTCACTGCGATCATAACTCCGACTGCAATCTGCGTGGAAAATCAATCATCCCATTAAACACTTTACGAACCCTAATTTCGTTACCTTGTGAATTGATGGCTTAATTTTTTTTTATCGATATTGGTACCTGAGAAACGATCATTTGCAAGCCACCTTCGAGGAACAACACTCTCCGGCCGAACTTGTCAACGGTGAAGATCGATACAAGAGTAGCAACAACGTTGACGCCACCGCTGATGACAGCAGATACAAGGGCTGCGTCGTCGCCGAATCCCAGAGTCATGAAGAGAACGGGAGCGTAAAACATGATGACATTAATTCCAGTGAGCTGCTGGAAGAAGGGAATGAGAGTGCACATCACAAGCTGAGGTCTATATCTTGGCTGCAAGATGTTCTTCCATGGATGATCCACTTTCTTCGCAGCTTCGCTGGCGTCTAGAAGGTCCTGATACTCTTCCTCTACATCGTCCGTACCTCGAACTTTTTGCAACATTTTCTTCGCTTTCTCTGCATTTCCTCTCTCTAGAATGGAGTTGGGGGTGTCTGGCAAGAAGACGGCTCCGACAGTCATCATCACAGCCGGTACGACGGCGAGTGCGAGAGAAACTCTCCATCCCCAACCGCCGTTGATCTTCGCAGTGCCAACGTTCACGAGGTTGGCCACCAGAATTCCTATGGTGATTGCCATTTGGAATCCCATATTCAATGCTCCTCTAATCTTTGCCGGGGCCATTTCAGAGAGATAAACTGGAACGGACTGCAGTAAATCACAAAATTCATTAAAATTACATGCGAATAAATGTCAAGATTTTTGTTTGCTTCTAATGATTTAATGAGAGGGAGAGATTTAATGGGTACCTGATTAGCAAAACCAACGCCAACACCAAGTAGTAGACGACCAATTATTAGAAGAGCAATGCCATTAGCAACACCATTGAGGACGGAACCAACGAGGAAAAACAGACCACCGAGAAACATGGAGATTTTCCGGCCAAATTTTCTCGTAATAGCCGATGCAAAGAAGGAGGCCACCAGCGCAGCAAGATAGAGAGAGGAAGTGAAGAGCGTCAGCAAATGGCTGTCGAATTTACAATAAGCATTTTCATGGCTTGATTCATCCTTCATTTTTTGATAAACAGAAGGAAAGAACTTGCTTAAAAATGTCGGCATCGAAGTCACTCCACCTACAAAAACAAACACAAATCATAAAATCTTTGTGTATTTTGATAGAGAAAAAACAGAGACAATTTAATTCGATGCTACGAACCCGATATTCCAAGGTCGTAGCCAAAAAGGAGGCCACCCATCGCAGCAACAATGCAAGTGACGAGCACAAAAATGGTGACACTCCCTTCGTAGAGAGTACCTCCACCATTGTTGGCTACAACTGCACCACCAACAGCCATTTTTTCACAAACTTGAAAGTAATGTAGTGTTTTGGAGGTTTGGAGTTGAAGAGATGATGTCCCTCCAGGGCAAGGGCTGTGCTGATCAGAGTAGAATTGGAAAAAAAAAACCCAATTCAAATCCACCCACAAAATGGATTTGCTTGTGTTCTTCAAATCCCTCCGATGTCTCCTTTTAAAAGCCCCAAACGCACGCTATTTTAAGAAACAACGGTGTCAAAAATAGGGTTGGATTCTTCTTCAAAGTAGTTAGGTTAGGCGGACATGGCGAGATGATCTTATGATCTGTAAAAGCTACTAAAAATGGATGAAATCAAAAACACGATCGCCCATGACAAAACGCCAGCAGTGGTCAGTTGATGAATTGCTCCATCAGAACCACCGGTAAAAAAAACCCAACGACAACTGGGAAAGCCAGAAGCCAATGCCTACAGATAATGCAGATTTGTAATTCGTAAATCTACCTGCGTTTATCCATTTTTGCTTCCCTTCAAATCCAAAATTACTCTCATTTCCTGCCCAGATCTGGAGCGGCATTGATGTTCAGTCCCACAGCTCTGTAAGTTCGTTTTGTTTTATCCTAGACTAGATTCAGTCTCTAATCTGCACAAATTTCTTACACACTAAAACTGATGTTACGCATCAATTAGGATACAAGGGCCATCTGCAATTGATTTCATAGTATCGTCAAGGCGACCCTTTCCAATTAAACCATCATCCATGATCAAATAGCATGGCATTATTCACTTTCACTATGAACCATAACTAAGTCCATAAATCTCAATTCTGCAGTTATAGAGCAGTAGATAGATACCTATACAATCACACTTGAAAGAAGGGGGGAAGCAGCCATTGGCAACTATTTGGTAGTCCCCCTAGAAAAAACGGACGACCATCCAAAAGGGACAATGAGAATTACATCCAACTCAACTTATAGCATAATGAAAAGAGCACAGTACACTAATTTCATAGGTTTCTTTTGATAGAGATATCGAATGCAGTCAAAAACATGGCCGTAGAACCTTTCAGGATTGAGACGCCGAAAAGATGGTGCAAGAATCGTCTTAGTTGTTCCCAACCGTCGTGACCTCAGTGATGCAAACGGGGCACACCTGCGAAATACAGAATCATAAATACAGCAGCAAGTCGAGTCACCAAATTTGCTATGTAGTAGCAACTTCTTAAGGGACAGCTATTCACTGTTAGTAACTAAAAATAATACCTTCATGCAATAAATTTCGCTCTGGAAGAGATAATTTACTGTTGAGTAAAGTGCATATTAACCCTTAAACTCTGGGGAGAAGAACAAGTAAATTCTTAAACTTTAGTTCTTGGCAAATAACTCTCTGAACTTAGGGTGTTAACAATTAAGTCTCCATAGTTAAAAGTTTCATCAAAGAAATTACATTTTTGTTACGTAATCTTCTTTGTTGAGCGATTTTCAAAGAAAAACAGCTCCCGGTAGAATGGTTTTGGCGATTCTGAATATTGAGTTTTCAAACTTGTTTCTTTCTAAAAATCACTAAAATTACTTATGTAGAGTTGGTTTTATCTAGATATCGCCAAAGAAAATCATGTGACAAAAACATGAGTTCTTTAACAATACAACTAACGACACAAACTTAATTGCTAATATCCCTAACTTTAGCAAGTTATTTGCCTGATATAAAAGTTTAAAAACCTACTTGCTATTCACCCCTATACTTGAGGGTTAGTTTGCACTTTACCTTTCACTATTTATGGTAAATCAATTATGAAACAAGAACAAGCAAAGATTAAGACTAATTCCAGCTTCATTTGCGAATAGAATAGTAGGAGGAATTGTTCTCGACATCCCCAACAAGCTAGTCCAAACAACTTATAAAATGTGATATTGAATAATCCAGTTTGTTTCACTCATTGGGAGACAAGATAAATGTAGAACATACGACGCAAAGCCAACTAATAATTAAAATGATGAAGGATGAGAAATGGATGCAAAATTACTAGACTAAGGCTCGGTTAGAGAAAGCTAAGAATACATTTCTTGTTCATCTTACTCAAGACAGAACAAGTGCAGAACAAGTGCAGAACAAGTGCAGAATTGCTCTTTGATGCTGAGAAGATCAACAATGGTTATGCAACTAGCTGTTTGTAAAATTATGACTTTTATTTACCATTACTATTATTATAAAGTAGTATTATCGACAAAATAACCCCAACGACGAAGAACGGTAACTAGCCAATTCCAGCCTTCACATGAAGCATTCTTATTGCTTGCAAACTTAAGAGGAAACAATGTACTTCTTCATCTAGCTATAAAAAGAAACATACAGATCAGACAACTTTCATTTAATTATTTAAGGATCTTTTATTTGAGCCTAAGCAAAAACAATTCATTAACCATAATAACTATCACCAACCAACTCAAAGAGCTCAAATTCTGCAAATAGAACATGCAAAGAGATTTAAAAGCATACGAGGAACTTATTTTAGAGTACCATTAATGAATGTATGACAGAATATTCTCATTTATGATAATAGAGAACCTAAAATCAAGAATCCTGAAACTAATCTTTTCATTTTGCAGCATCCCAAACTAAGGAATACATAAAGTGGGACACTATTGAAGAAATTTTTATCCTTCAATAACATTGAAGTGAGGATAGACTGCAATAGAATGCCAATAACTCATTACGTTATGATCTAAGGGAGCTTGTTATGCCAACAATTCACCACAGTTGCAGACATAAAATGATAAATTGGCTCAAACGAATCTACGTTGGAAGAAAACAATCTCTGTTGCAAGAATGGTTAAAAACAAATGCAAACATACCTTGTTTATCTTTAACCAGTCCACTATGCAATCAGAATGGTAGGAATGTTTACAAGAAAGCACCGTCAAGGTATCACCATCCTCATAATCAAACCGACAGATGACACACCTAATACAAGAGAACAACAAAGAGTTAATTGTCATATGAAATACATATAATTAACCAGCTCCAATTTATCAGAAAATATGCCCTTACGAATCATTGCTTCCTGCCTGACAGTTTCCTGAAGTATATGTTGCAGTAGGCAAAGAGTTGATTGTCTCTGCAGAGAGCCCTCTACTCTCAGTTCCTACTACTTCACCTAATGCAACTAACTCCTACAAAATTCAATGCTCAATCCTCGACCAAAAAAAAAAATCCAATATATATATATATGAGATGCAAAGCCCTTAATACCTCATATGAAAGTTGATCTGGGTCGACCTCTTCCCATGTGTCCTACACACCCAAAAGTAGATGAAATTAATACCTAGCCTATATAATTTTGTAACGAAATTACAAAATAGCGAGACATTCGAGAGGTCTGCTAGCTCTTCCCTTATATTATTTTCCCAAAATATTGATCTCTTCTCATACTACTTTCATCCCCTTAAATAACAAACACAACAGAATACTAAAAGAATAATTAAATAAATATTTAAGAATCTTAAAAGACACTTTAATCTTAAAAGACACTTAATTGTAGTGAAGGGAAACAATGTGTCTATCAATACCCGTCGCACAAAATGAAGGAAAACGAAAATAATCCAATATTTATTTGATTGTAGTGAATTGGAATGGGTCTATCAATACCCGTCGCCCAAAATGCACCTTGTCTTCAAGATGCATGATATTGAATTGTGTATTCCACCATAGCCTTGGTCGTTCAACAGAATAGAAGAAAATAAAGTGGAAGTCTTTGTCTTTCTGTTGGTCAGATCGGAGGTGAAACCTCTTTCCTCCACATTCTTCCTCCAACTGTGATCGGCGTTGACCTCCTCTCACAGAGCCGTCCACCATCAAGTTGTTGGGATTTGTTGCTGGCAACCCTGACTTGTCGATCTTCACGTGTAACCCTTCACCGTCTTTCTTCGTCATTTTTTCTTCACCAACAGTCGATGTTGGCCGAACATGATAGAGTTCCGACGCTACCAATTTTTCTGGCGAGCTCAAAACTTCTTCCTGTTCGGATCCAACCTCTTTGCTTGCTTCCGATTCAAATTCGTGTTCCTCGGCCTTTTGCTCACCCAGATTAACAGCACTACGGATTTCTCTTCCTTGTTGGGTCACAGTGAGAAGAGTCAGTTGCTCCAAGACTGTAGTCATGCCAGCCTTCAAAGCCACAACAAACTTCAAAGTTAGGAGCGAAGCCCCTTCTACCTTCAACGACTTAATTTCGTCATAAATTTCATCACGGAAAGAATTCATTTCCAATCGAATCTCCTCATAGAGTTGACCCAATTCATAATCTCCAAAATATTTTTACTTTGATACTATTAATACGTACCTTATACAATTTTGTAAAGAAATAACAAAATAGCGAGACATTCGAAAGGTCTACTAGCTCTCCCTTAAACAATTTTCCCAAAATATTGATCCCTTCTCAAATACTACTTTCATCTCCTTAAATAACAAACACAACAGAATACTAAAAGACACAATTCAATAAATATCTAAGAATCCTAAAAAACACTTGAATCCTAAAAGATACTTACTTTCACTTCACTACAATTAATTCTAAAAACATTTTCTAAAATATTCTTAATTAAATACAATTTAATTATTTGAATGAGTCTATCAATACAAAACTTTGGTTAGAGCACATATAAATTTGAAAATGAAGTCATAACATTGCTAAGCAAGTATTATAAGGGATGGAAAACACAATGACTCATCTTTACAAGAGCTGGGAGAGAAATAGTGTAAATGGAACTAGTAACAAAAGATAAAGTTCCAAACTGCTAAGTTGGTTTGCCGCAACACAAAAAAGGTACCCACAAATGTTGAATAAATTAACGAAACTCTAAAAGGCAAGGAAAACAAGTAAATGTTCTAAAGGAGATTTTAGTGCAAATATAAAGGGGTCATAAGGCCAATATGGCGGACTATTAACTAAAAAAGAGCTCACTACCACTAGTTCATTAAGAAAGTTCACAAGCTTGTCCCACTCTCTTTGGATGAGTTGATAAAATATTTAAGACATTTCACCATGTGAAGATAAAGAAAATTCAAAATGTGAGAGTCCAGCTCATACCAGTAGAAATACACAATCTCACATCATTTAGAAGATTAGAAAATGAATAATATATAAGTAGAGTTCTCCTCCTTACCTAGTATAATGCATTTTGGGCTAACCTTAAGAACAAAATTGTACGAGTTTTTACCCAAAACAAACAATATTGTATTAGGAGAACTAAAGATGTTACAAATGATATCAGAACCAAAATCCAACTGGAAGTGTGGCCGACAAAGATGTCGGGCTTCCAAAAGGGTAGATTGTGGCATCTTACCATGTGAAGGTAAAGACGGCTCAAGATGTGAGGATATAGCCTATACCAGTGAGGGCGCACAATTCCACATTAATAGGGAGAGTAAAAAATGAATTATTTATAAATAAAGTTCTCATTCCTACGCAATACCACGTGTTTTAGGCTAACACCAAGAACAAAACTGTGCGAATTTCGACCTAAATCGAACAATATTGTACTAAGAGGACGGGGGCCATTACAAAAAGCCAATGGATAAAAGCATCATCATGAATATATACAAAAAAAAAAAAAATCTCATCATTCATATAAAACTGAAATTGTGGATCATATGAGTAGATTTAAACATCTCATTCAATATACTGATATTCAGATCCATGGATTTGTCTTTTAATGCCATAACCATTATTTTTTATTTTCTATCTCTTATTTTGCAATTTTTGGTAGAAATTGTAGCTAGAAAAGTTAAATATTGATTAGACATAACAACTTGAGAGAGATATAATTGCATGGATACATAAAATCCAACCAATAACAGGCAACGCCAAAACTCCAAGATACTAGGAAACATTTCATCGCATCAAACCAGATTTAACAAATCAATGAATTCAAGAAGGAACCAATTAAAACAAAAGAAAGGTATGTGAGCTCCTTCTTTTCACAGTGACATAATGAATGTCCCACATAATTTTAGTAAGTTACCTAATGTCCCAAATAATTTAAGTAAGTTTAGTACCTGGTTGAGATATATTTATGTGCAAAGAGTATATACATGTACTTGTAAGCATGCAGCAGACAGCCAGAGAAAACTTAACTACCTGGGAGTTTCCACCATTTTCTTCTTCTGTCTCATCAACTTCCGCTGTCATCATGACTAGTTAGCAAAAAAATTGCCTTTGCATATCTCCAAAGAAAAATGATAATAGTGAAGAGCACTTACTATCATTAAGTCCAGTAAGAGCCAATAATCTAGCAGCCGTTTCTCTATCTTCAGCAGCTTGGAGGGCTCTGGCGTAGGCTTCATCACTCGAAAAAACATCTGGGTCAAATTCAATGCTTGGATTACTATCCTCTCCACCTTCGTTACGAATATCAAAAGCATCTTCTTCGTCATTAATGCCAATTCTATCAAACACTTCATCTTCTTCATCTTCGTCATCATCATCAGTATGATTGTGGGAATCATCAAAATCCTCCTCGTCATCATCTGCATAACTACCAGTCTCCCAACTTCCATAATCACTCCCATCGCCGTTCATGCTTAACATCATGTAGGCCCTTTCCTATCCTCAATTGTTCAAATTCAGTTCAAAACATAGATAGATGCATAACTTGCAGAAGAGCTAGTTTAGAGTACACAAAACTGGGTGAAGACATATTTAGGATACATCAATAGAAGACCTTTGCTTTAATAATTACTCATCCAAAGTAAATAATCGCAAATGACCAATTTCTATCAATATAAATAATAAACTGCAATTGGTTGAGCAATTACTTCCCCCAAACTAACAACCAAAATTTAAACAGAGACTAAATAAATTTTCCAAAGTAAATATCAAAACTTTAGTAATCCATCATACATAATATAAAAGGAGCTGATTACGACTTTCAATCACTTCTGTTCTGAATTGGCCACTAAGAAAGACACATAAAAGAGCATATGAACTGTAATTTTAACATCAGATAATGTTAAGGGGAGTCGAGCTCGATAAGAAATTGAAACTTTCAAGTCTCCGTGCTCTTCCAAAAAGCAAGACAGCGTATCAAAACAACATAAGCAAATCATAAGATTGAAATATCAAAGGGCCACCATTGAATTGACTATATATATCATAAGGGAGCGGGGCGGTGGAAACCTGGTCTTGGAGGGTACGAGCGAGGGCAAGGTCCGCATCAACCTGGCTAAGATTAGTGAACGGAGTTCTGGAAGGCTGGCGAGAAGGAGGGTTGGATTCTGGAACAGTTGTTCCATCTCCTTGAGCGGGAAGAATCGGAGGTCCGTCTGAATTAGGGTTGTTCTGAAGATCAGTGGAAGTGGCGTTGTTAGGCTTGGCAGTTGCAGAGCCGAGAGTGGGAGCCTCAGAAAAGGTGTTGTTCTCCATGAAAGGGAGATGGGGCGGTAGAGAAACGAATGAACTTGTGGCTGGAGATACTGAATTCAAGAAGAATGGAGATGTGTTCAATGAGAAAGGAATACTTCCAAAAATGAGAGAGAGAGAGAGAGAGAGAGAGACAGTTTCACTCGTGCAAGTCACTGACAATTTTTATGAATCAAACAATCCTTCTCTTATTTTAAACTTTATATTTATAACTTAATCTTATACTTAAATGAAAATTAACGTAGCAAATTCTATAGTTTCGGATTAACTATAAGTCAAACTCTGAAGAAATTTTATTAATAACTAAAATCTTAAATTATGAAAAATTCACACCGGAGACCTTGCAATCACGTTTCCCATCAAAATCCGTCAACATTAATGCCTCTATTTCATTGACGTCAAGGACCGTCGAACGGAGACAAAGAACATCAATTATCGGCGAACGATGGACGTCCCTCCTGCCAGTTATCAAGCATCGGAATGATTATCAGGCAATGGCGAACGATAGATATCAGAAGTTTAAGTTGGTCAGAAGAAGTCAAAATTTCTCTCTGCAATATCTAGGGCACAGGAACTCCTTAGCGATTGTATAGGCAGATTTGCGTAGTCTGTCGATAGGAGAAACGTTGTCGTTTAGCGTTCAGATAATGACATTCGGTTGCACAACAAATATCCCTCGTATTAAGACGAACGTCTGTTGTATACTCAACGACGACATCTTAAGACAAGAGACGTCCATTGCAGGCAGAATAATGTAGTCTTGGTCGAGGGACATTCGTTTCTTGATGAGAGACGTCCGAAATAGGTCAAGGGACGTCTGTTATGTAAGAGAGATGTTCGTCTTAATTGAGGGAATTTACATGTTTTAAAAACGCATGTTTCTTGCACGTGACCCTTCAACTGAAAAGAATTGGAGTTCATCTTAAGCGTCTATTCTGATCCAGGGATGTCTCTTGCTCGATCCAACGGCCATGGATTGTCGTCCGCCATCGCCTTTGGAAAATGGCAAATTCAATCTTGGCGGTCAGTGATGCAAATTTGAATTCATCAAAAGATATCAAGTTAAAGATCATAGAAATTTTTCGAATCGGTCGAGAATCATAATAAAAGATTCACTTTTTTTTAAGAGATCTAGATCCACTTATCTAGGAGATCTAGATTCATTTATTTAGATTATCTTTTATTTAATTTCTAATTTATGTTTTTAAATTGGCTATATATAAAGTCACTTAGTCTTATGTTTGAGGAGTGGGAGATTAATAAAAAAGAAAGCTTTTGCTTTTCGGGAATTGGAGAGATCCTTTTCTTCCTTTGGTGAGTGATATCTAAAGAACCCTTTAAAGAGTTATATCCAAAGTCCCTTTCGTGTGAGTAATATCACGAAAGAAATTTGCAGCCGCGTCCTTATCCAAGGAGGTGAGAAGCGTTGCGTTCATCTATCACGTGCGTCAGTATTCCGTGCCCGCATCATTTGGTATAAGAGCTAAAGTCGTCCTAACCAAAAAAAAAATCGTCTTTTTACACATGATGACTTGAGGAGCATCTGAAGCGGTACAAAATCCACGATGGCAGAAGACTTGTGGGAACTCGTTCTCTCACTACAACGAGATATTGCTCAATTAAAGATGAATCAAAACCAACAACGGGCTCAGCATTCTCCTAGCACGGTTGTAGAAAACATCACAAGAGATGAGGTAGGAGAAAGGCCATTACTATCTTTGGAGCCTCAATTAGAAGAGGAAGATGATCAGGAAGAGCAAGTACTCAATATGATAGACGACCAAGTTGACTTCATTGCCACAACAACAAAAAGGGAGCAATCTGTCCATATTTCATGCTCCAACATGAAAAAGGTGTGTCCTTTAATTAAAGATGAAGAAAATTACACAAATTTGTCTTCCATGGATTGTAAAGAAAGTTTGAGTTGGCTAAATGAAAAGGTAGACATCAAGGTACATCAAACTCGACTTGATTGTTCTTATGGAAGTTTCACTAACATATTATTTTGTGATATGATGAGTACAAACCGTCTATTCTTAGAAATACCAAGGTTTGATGACAAGTGGCGCATACATGACAAGTCTTCAAATTTGGGCTCAATTATGGAATATAGTGACACAAGATATGATTCGAGGTCGAATCCTTTTCAACCCTAGGAGGATGATGTGAAATGGGACTATTCAATTATTTATCAAAGCTCAAAGAATATTATGAAGATCAAGCATAAGTGGAAGATCAAGAGAATAATTGATGATGCCTATTTGAATCTATCAAAGATATCAAATCAAATATCAAAGAAAGAAGATTTAGGGTCAAAACCTCAAAAACTCGGAGAGGATGATGCAAATTTGAATTCATCAAAAGATATCAAGTCAAAAATAATAGAAATTTCGAGAATCATAACAAAAGATTCACTTTTTTTTAGGAGATCTAGATCTAGATTCATTTATTTAGATTATCTTTTATTTAATTTTCTAATTTATATTTTTAAATTGGCTATATATAAAGCCACCTAGTCTTATATTTGAGGAGTGAGAGATTAATAAAAAAGAAAGCTTTTGCTTTTCGGGAATTGGAGTGATCATTTTCTTCCTTTGGTGAGTGATATCCAAAGAACCCTTTGGTGAGTTATATCCAAAGTCTCTTTCGTGTGAGTTATATCACGAAAGAAATTTGCAGCCGCGTCCTTATCCAAGGAGGTGAGAAGCGTTGCGTTCATCCATCACGTACGTCAGTATTCCGTGCCCGCATCATATGTGCGGGCACGGAACGCACTGCACGTGATGGATAAACGCAACGCTTCTCACCTCCTTGGATAAGGACGCGGCTGCAAATTTCTTTCGTGATATAACTCACACGAAAGGGACTTTGGATATAACTCACCAAAGGGTTCTTTGGATATCACTCACCAAAGGAAGAAAATGATCTCTCCAATTCCCGAAAAGCAAAAGCTTTCTTTTTTTATTAATCTCCCACTCCTCAAACATAAGACTAGGTGGCTTTATATGTAGCCAATTTAAAAATATAAATTAGAAAATTAAATAAAAGATAATCTAAATAAATGAATCTAGATCTCCTAGATAACTGGATCTAGATCTCCTAGATAAGTATATCTAGATCTCCTAAAAAAGTGAATCTTTTGTTATGATTCTCGACCGATTCGAAAAATTTTCATGATCTTTGACTTGATATCTTTTGATGAATTCAAATTTGCATCATCCTCTCCGAGTTTTTGAGGATTTGACCCCAAATCTTCTTTCTTTGATCTTTGATTTGATATCTTTTGATGGATTCAAATAGGCATCATCAATTATTCTCTTGATCTTCCACTTATGCTTGATCTTCATAATATTCTTTGAGCTTTGATAAATAATTGAATAGTCCCATTTCACATCAGTCAGTCTCTATGAGAGACGTCCCTCGCTCAATCCAACGGCCATGGAATGTCGTCTATCTTCGCCTTTGGAAAATGGTAGATTCAATCATGGCCGTTAATCTTGATAACGAACGTCCCTAGCTTGATCCAACGGCCATGAAATATTGTCCGCCATCGCCTTTGGAAATTGACAGATTCAATCCTGGCCGTTGGATCGAGAGAGGGACATCCCTCGCTCCAAGACTCGCCGAGAAACGGACTTCCCTCGACCAAGACTATGTCTTCTGCCCGCAATGGACGTCTCTCGTCTTAAGACGACGTCGTTCAATATAAAACGGACGTCTGTCTTAATATGAGGGACTTCTGTTGTACGACCGAATGTCATTCTCTGAACGCTAAACGACAACGTTTCTCCTACCGACGGACGATGCAAATCATTCTATATAATCGCGAAGGACATCATGTGCCTTAGATATTACAGAGAGAAATTTCGACTTCCTCCGACCAACTCAAACTTCCTATAATTGACATCCTTCGTCTCCGTTTGACGGTCATTCCCTTCAATGAAACGGAGGCTTTAACGTCGACGGATTTGGACGGGAAACATGAGTGTGAGGTCGCTGGCGAGAATTTTTCTTAGTTCAGGGTTTTAATTGTTAGCAAAAAAATTTTAGAGTTTGACTTGTTGTTGATTACAAACTATGGGGTCTACAGTGTTAATTTCTCTACTTAGATTTAAGGTTAAAAAAAAACACTAGACCCTCGTACTTGAGGTCTTTAAACTTTTTTTATTGACCAAATAAACTCGATCTTCGATAAACAAATTAGACCGCTAGAGAGAGGTCGTATTTACTTCCACACCTTCACTCCGGATGGGCGTTGGATCAGGCCATCCTGGCTGAGGAGGAACGCCTTGACGTCATTCGATTTGGCCATGACTGGGATGAAACTTGCATGCAGGTTTGTTTCTCTACTGTTATTTTTTCGTTTCTCTGTAATTTCCTTCTCTTTCTCTGGAGTTCTTCTCTTCTATTCTGTAATTTCAATACCAAACTCTCTTTGATCAGTTTATTCTGGCGAATACCGTAACAAGTGGGAGGTGAAATTGTTGACACCATGCTGGTGCAACCGAAAGAGGAGCTTATTACAGCAGCTGATGTGAACGAGGATAAAGTTGTAAACTTAGATGAATTGACTTTCCTTTATTTTACTTCACTATAAATTGTGTACCTTGTATTTAAAAAAAGAAAATGACAAACCAACTATCGTACTTTGTGATCAATGATAAGTTAACCACTAAACTATTTTTACTAACAAATTAACTACTGAACCATAGAAAAAAGTCATCACTAACATCGCTGTCACATTTATCGTTAATTGCGGCAGCTTGATGACGAACCGCAGCGGATTGACGACGATCCGTGGCAGATTGATAAGAAGGAAATTCTTTTCTTTCACCTAGTGCGATGGTGAATATTTGCATATCGATAATTCTCTCAATTTTTAATGGTTTTGGACGTTTGAGGACTCATTTTCTATCGTTTTTTCTCCATGCATAGGTAGGAGAGATATGTTTTGTCATTCGATGCATATCAAAGCATATTTGGGCAGGAAAAAAACGAAATCGTTTACTCAAAAATTTTGGAAGGCCATAACTTTGTGTTCAGTCGACCGATTTGTACGAATGTTTTTTATTTTGCATAACTTTTCGAGATCTACGCTCTAACAAGATGTCAAAGGCAGCTCGTCCCACTTTTGAGGGCTAAAAAATGCTGCTAAGTCCTCCAATTTCCCTTACACAATTCAAAACCGTGAAGCTCCGCACGTTTTCCTACCCAAATCTGCTCTAATAAGCATCAAATGACAAAACAGATGTTTCCTACCTGTGTATTGCGAAAAGATGACGGAAAATGAGTCCTTAAGCATCCAAAACTGTTGAAAATTGAGAGAATTATCATTTTGCAAAGATTCACTGTTTCTCTAGGTGAAAGAAAAGAATCTCCTTCTTATCAATCCACCGCGATTATGCTCAAGCCGCCGTGGTTTGTCGTCAAAGCGTTTAACGGCAAACGTGACACGATGTTAGCGGTGACTTTTTTCCATAGTTCAGTTGTTAGCAAAAATAGTTTAGTGGTTAACTTGTTATTGATCATAAATTACGATGGTTGGGTTGTCATTTACCCTATTTAACATGATCATCTCAATAGCATAGGTATGTATTTTCTTCTGCAGTATCTCGTATGATATTAGAGCTGAGAACATCCTTTGCCCCCCTTCACTGATGTTTGGGCATCTCCACCCAATCTTGAGATGCTTGTTCATCTGGGTAAGCAATCGACCCAATATCGACAGACTGGTCCATGCCCTGCCCTATCGGGCCTAATCTTTGGTCAGTCTGTGAATAAAAACTAGTATGTCCCCTTCTTACTGTGCTTAATACCCCCAACTTCGCGTGTTATGTCATAACTCCGAAATGATTTTGGACTTGTGACATCTCACGCCTAGAGTATGATCAACAACTTAATATAAGGATATTGGACCTGGATTCTACTCTTCCTCTTGATCCTAGCATAAGTGAACCTTACTAAAGGCCTATCAATTAGGTGTTGCTATATGTTACAATAAGAAATTATTGGTTTAACTGAATAATTAAATATGAATGAAAGATCTCATTGTGATATTGGTTTAGCTCATCTTTGTAAAATATGAGCTATAGCTACCTATGGATTGTATATAGAATTCCCAACTATTTTTTTGTTAGCATCATCGATGAATTATCATTTTTAATAGTCACATTATTTTCTGTTTAAGGTTTTGACACTTTCTTATATGATAGGTGATTTATATATATATATACACATACATATTGGTAATGCCAGAGACACTGATTTAGTTAATGGTAACCTTGTAAAGTTGTGTATTTTAACATAAACGATTTCTATCTGTAATTTGTGTAGCATCCCTCATTATGATCCTACAAAGCTACCAAATTGAATGGACATTCAATGTGGTAGATAGAAGTTGAAGGTGGGTGGAACTTTTCCTACAAATAGGAGACTCCTCACCCTTCAAGGATCATTCAAGGTAGAGAGAAAGAATAAGAATAAGAAGAAGAGGAAAAAATAGTGAGGATTTTTTGCAATGAGAGAAAAGAAAAAGTGTGTGGGAAAAATAGGTGGAGTGCTTTTATGCACATTGTGAAATCTAAGAGTGGTGAATTTTCTCTTAGTGAATATTCTTTAGAATATTTGGTTTCTAGAAGAATATTATAAATCCTATTTTTCATAATGAGATCTTTTTGGACTCGGTCCTCGTGATTTTTTCTTGATTTGAGTTTCCACGTAAAAATTATCGGTGTCTATTTTTGCTATTATTTCTCTTACTTCTTGACTGTTAAATTATAACACTGCGAAAAAATATTCTTGATATTTTTGGAATACATTTGCTATTAATATTCGTACTAGTTAGTGGTGTAATTGTACTGTGTAAATAAGCTCTGTCTAGGAGACTGGATTTTAAGTGGGACCATTTGTGACCCCTCCATCCTTTCTTGGGAATTTACTTGAAAAGGTAAATTCTGTCTAAGGAGATTGCCAAGAGCATTATTTCCTGGGAATTATCCTGATTAGTAGTATCCACGTTTATATTTCAACTCTTCAAATTATCCCAATTTTTTTCCCAACAAGTGGTATCAGAAACTCGTTATTATGGCAGGAAGAGTTGAAATTGAAAAATTCAACAGAAAAAATTTCTCATTGTGGAAATTAAAAATGAAGGCATTATTGTAGAAAGATGGTTGTTCTATGACCATTGACGATAGACCAGCGACTGTTGAAGACAAAAAATGGATCAAAGCAGATGGGGATGCAATCGCTAATTTGCATCTTGCTCTAACAAATGCAATTTTGTCAAATGTCTCAGAAATGAAAAACTGCCAAACAAATCTAGGATACGTTGACAAAATTATATGAGGCAAAATTGTTGCATACTAAAATTTTCTTAAAAAGAAAATTATATACTCTTCAGATGTTAAAGTCGACATCGGTGATGGACCACATCAATACTCTCAACACGTTATTTTCTCAACTTATAGCAATGGAGCATAAAATTGCCAAAAATGAACGAGCATAACTTTTACTTCAAAGTTTGCATGATTCATATGATCACCTCATTATAAATTTGGCCAATGGTGCTGCAAAGACAAAATTGATGTTCAATGACATTGCAGTTGCGGTTCTTGAAGTAGAAAGTAGACGGAAGAACAAGAAGCACTCTCCTGTAGAGGCCTTATCTGTAATAAGAGGGAGATCAAAGTAATGTGAGACTTCTAGAGCCAGCACAACAGGAAGGTCAAAGTCAAGAAGTAAAAAGAGCGTCAAGTGTCATCATTGTGGCAAAATAGGCCACATAAAAAAGGATTGTTGGAAGTTGAAAAAAGAACAAGGCATAGAGAGTGTCAAAGTGGAAACGAAGAGAACGAATGCAACTGTCTCTGATGGTGAAGATGTAATTATATGTGAAGATGTTGCCAACCTCATGACTCATGAATCATATTGGGTGTGTGACTCTGGTGCATATTATCATGTTACCTCAAAGACATAGTAGTTTTATATCTTACATTAGTGGCGATTTCATCATTGTTAAAATGGGAAACAATCTTGTTTCCAAAATAATTGGAAAATGTGACATCTGTATTTAGACCAACACAGATTGTGAGTTGGTGCTCAAAGATGTCAGATATGTTCCAGATATGAGATTGAATCTAATATCAATCGGTGCTCTTGATAATGTCGGATAAAAGAGCAAATTCGCTGGCGGAAAGTGGGAATTCAACAAAGGCTCGGTAGCTGTAGCGAAAGGAAAAAAAGAACCTAGTCTATATGTGACTCAAGTGACCGCGAAAGAAGTATCAGTAAATATTGTTCAAGATAACTCATCCATTGAGTTATGGCAAAGTTGACTCAGTCACATGAGCGAGTGATGCACCACAGGTTGCGAGATAACAACAATGGAGAATGGGCGGATGATGGCTATTGACAATACAAAACACTTGAATTAGAAAGACTGTAACTTTTGAACTAGAGATCCAATGTATGCCAAATTTGGAGGGAACACCAAATTAACAGAGAAGAGACGCTCAACAAAAATTCACAATTAAAATCGCAAGGATGAGAAAGTTATGTTGTAACGACTCGGATTTTCGTAATTTCCTTTAAAACGTGAGAAATTTAAAGCTTTTGTTGAGAACTTTTACAAAATATCAGAGTACAAGTCGGGCCATTAGGAACTCCTTAAAACATTTCATAAGTAAAACATTGCGGAAGCGTTAATTATATTTGTTTGAGAAAAACGTTGCAAAAGCGTTAATAAAATCGTTTGAGAAAGAACTAAGAAATTGAATACAATTAAATATAATTTAATTACACTTTGGAAAACTTAATTTAATTAAATTACAACCCGGTTATCTCTTACTTCTCGTAGTCTGGCCAACCACAAGCTCGCTCGTGCAAATCCTTCACCAACTGCTTATTCACTTGCTCGTAGACTCTGCGCGTACGTGTACCTACATCACAAGTAAGACGTGAGCCTAAAGGCCCAGTAAGAAAATGGGTTTATGCGGGATGATATGCATCTCTTTAATTCTTTGGAATGGGTACGCCCCAAGCCAATACTTTTTATTACGTATTTTAGGTATATCTCGTACATAGAGCGTGGAGTTTGGGAAATCCTATGGTTTCTAATTAATTATGTTAAAGAGTCTTGTAATCCCGACAAGGGAAAAATTAGTTCTTTTCCTCACTCAACACGTATGGCCACCCCGTGGTGGTGTTCCTAATTGTTTCTATTGTTATTAAGCATGAGACTATCCTAGGAGCACCTACAACATATAAGAGAGTTCATATAGCACCCAAAACGGACATAAATGTGCACAACGATAACATACATTTCAAAGCAATAGATAAATCAAACAATACATGAAAGAACTATAACATGCTTGAGAAGTTTATAACATAATTTATTAACATGCTTTTATTTCTTATCTTGTTTAGGTTAGCTAAATTGATATGGTTAACATGTTTGATAGATTAACAATTGGATTAACATGCTCAATATACTAGTTAATTACACTAGTTATAATCATTTATTTAAATAGCATGCTCAATGATTTATTTATAGCAGGGAACTCAACAATGATTCACAGTAGTTAAGTCACAGCACAAACACAAGGAAATCACCTACAGAACTACACAATATCAACAAGGAATACACATGAGCAGCCAAGCATAGAAAACACACTACAACAGCATAAACATAAGAATATCACAGATAAATGATGTACAGAACATCCAAAACATACAGCAAACAAGCATAGAAAACAAATAGGCATAACAACAAAGGAATATTCAAACATAGAAAATATACAGACTCTATCACTCACGCACACACTTGCGGTGTAGGGCCTCCACATAGCCAAGACACACCCAAGTCTTACCATCACTGAATACATACTAACAGGGACAGCTCTCCGGCTCCAGCTCACAGATGGCAGCAGCTCACTCTTCACTTACAGCTCACTCACATACTCACACACTTCACGTACTCACCTCATAGTTCAACACTCAAAAACAGAATCTCCACATCCAGAAATCCAGAATACAGAGATGAAATCCTTCTTACCGTGAAGACCCGAGGCAGCAACTCCACCTCCTCAGCCCACCTGAGAGCTTTCAGCTCTTTGCCATTTAATCCTTCATTCATGCCTGTCTTCAATTTTTCTTCTGGGGTTGACAGCTTTTTCAATTCATCAACCACTTGTTGTCTCCTCTTCAATTTGTCAATCAACCCCAGTAAATGTGCTTCCCATCATGCATGTCGGCTTAACAACCCAGCTGGAAAGGAGAGCAACGTGCGGACTGAGCTACAACTGGACCATAGGCCTTCGGCCGGTCCAGCCGTACCGCCAACCATCAACCCAAAGCTCCCCTACCCATCGCGAATCATCACTAGCCATCGCAAATCGCCGCTGTCGATCACTCCCTGTAACGTCCGACCATCAGAACACAGGTGGAAGGAAGAAATCGACTGGATATACCTTGAATCGCCGCCGAAAACCACACCCGTAGGAGCCCCAATTCGCGAGCCCTAGCAGCGAACCGTGATGCCAACCCCAAGTCCGCCGCGAACCTCGACCCGCAACGCCGACAGCATCACGCCGCACGCCGGACAGTATCTCTCGCTTGCCATCGCCGCTCGTCACCCATCGCCTAGTCTCCATCTCCCTCTTCGTCTCTCTCTTTCCCTCTGTTCTCTTCTCCCTCTCTCTCATGAAATTGGTCGAAGGCCAAAGAAAAATCCCCCTTTTTAATTCCTAAACCGGACCAATGGTGTGAACCGGTTCGACTGAACCGATTCATTCCCTCATTTCACTCTTTTTAACCCTTTTATTAAATCCTAATTAAATTCCCACTTAATATTTAATCCAAATTAATTCTCACTTAATTAATAATTCCCATAAATTAAAATCTTCCGAATACGTAATTGGTAATACCCCGATAATTATCCAATAAATCCAAAAATCCCCAATTTCCTTCCAATTATTCTTATTAAATTCTGATATAAAAAGTCGGGGTATTACATATGCTGAATAAACTCCACTACCCAAAAGGGTGCCAAGGGGCATAGTTTCGGACACCCAAATTGTAGATGCCCTAACTCTCACTCTCGACGTCCAATTGCTACCAAATTTGGAGAGTGCGTAAAATTAACAGAGGTAAGGATCTCCACCAAAAATCACGATTCCATTTGCAACGAGGAGGGAGATATGTAAACAGAATCATACTACTCAAAGAGACACCATAATAAACAGTTTCGGCCACCAATCACAAAAAGTTGCATAAAATCTTAAAATCGATTCCAATCAGCACCAAAATTTGAACATTTCATTACAATCCAAAGAGCAACAATATCTCAAAATTCCAGGACCATAAACACAACATAAAAGGAAGGAAATTGTTTCACACTTACAAGCTGGTCCAATATCACCTAGAATAGTAATACTGACTTCGATGGACCTCTAATACAAGAAGCCACTCCACCTTGTTTTCCTTTGGTCTTCTAACACCTCAAGCCTTGAAGCACCACCAAAAGAGATGAGGAGGAGTTAGTATAAGGATCTCTCTCCAAGACCAAAACAAGAACAAATGAGAGAGACGATTTTTGGTACAAGTAATCGGATAAAATCCAAGAACAAGTGACTGAGTGGTTTGAGATGGAAACCTCCAAACGGATTTGAGCTACAACTTATTGAATTCCAAAATTGGGGTTTAGGATAGCAATAAGGAAGTATAAATACTCCCTTAAGTGTTGCCCTAAAACTCAAATTACAAAAGTAAGCTTACAACCAAAATTGGACATGAATACTCGGCTAACACACTAGCCGAGCACTCCAAAAACTCCACATTCAAAACCACCCTAAATCTATATTGTAAAACCCGAGAATTTTCAAGATAATAGATTCACTAGTAAATTTTTTTGCGTTAAAATTTGGTCATAACGTTGAAAAGTTGGCTCGAATTATCGCGTAGTGACCACATGTGAAATTTTAGTCAATTAGTCGAATCGGTGGAATTGAAAATTTTTGAATGAAAAATTTATTTAAGAAACAGAATTGGAAAATGAAATTTGATCGGTAAATATCATTGGGCGAAGTTTGGCAGAAGTCAATATTAAAATGAGAAATTGAACAAGAGGTTAAATGATATGTGATATTGATATTTAAGTATGTAGGTATTATATATTAAATGAATAAATGGAAGTTGGTTGAATGAAAGAAATAAGTAAAGTGAAAGGAAAAGAAGTGAGAAAGGACACTTAGCTTGAAGAAAGAAAGAAAGTAAAAAGAAAAGGAAATTTATTAAATAAGAAAGGATAAGAAAGTAATTAACTTAAAAGAAGAAAATGAATTAGGTTAAAAGAGGGAGAATGTTTGTAGCATCGAGACGGGGAATAAGAAGAAAGAGAAAGGGTGTTCAGCGGCTGAAAAATCGTGAAGAGAGAAAGGGGATTCTCTCCCTTTCCTTGCATTCAAATGCAGATGGAAATCGAAAGCGAGAGAATGAGAGCATTTAGTCGAGCCGGCGATTCCGGCTGGAAGGCGAGCAGCGACTGGGCGGCGACGGAACCGCAGCTCGCGAGCGTCATTCGGGAGAGAAAAACCTGAACGTTCCAAGCGAGAGACGGCCGAGGGCGCTCCGATGAAGCAGAACGGTCTGGAAGTCGAGAAACAAGGCTGAAAAGCTCCATTCCTCTGATTTTGGGACTCCGGTGAGTAATGTAGAATCCGGTTATGTTTTGGTTTCAGGGAGGGATTTTTGTTGAGTTTTCTACTCTGGATTTAGGCAGTTTTGGACGAGAGAGAGAGGCTAAGCAGTGGAGGAAAATCAGCTTGCTCCATTTTCTGGCGAGGTTAAGCTGTCTGGACGGCGAGGACAGCCGAGGAGCTCCATTTCCTCCGATTTTGAGGCTCCGATTGAGGTAAGAAAATGCAGAGTGATTTTTTAGTCTCTCGGCCTGATTGTTTCTCCGTTCTTGCTTCTGGTTTTGATTTCAAAATGGGATGATATAATTTCCTCTGTTTCATTTTGAGATTATTGATGAAAATGCCGATGATATTACTCTGATCTTTGCTTGGTTCTGGTTTAGTTCTGCTTAGCATTGGCTATTGTTGATTTAGTTTGAAATTGGTTATTGTTTTGGTTCTGCTGAGAGAGGAGTAAGGTTCTGCAAATTTGGGTTGTTACAGTTTTGATTTGAAAGCCGTAAGCTGGGATTGTTTCCATTTCAATTTTGTTGTGTTTAATTCTGTTGGGTGCTAAGTTAGTTTGGTTACTGCCTTATGGATGGTGTTAAGGACTAAACTATGTTAAGTGAGTTTTATTGTCTTATTCTACTACTGCATTATTAGACAGTGTTGGGACCTGTGCTATGTTGATTCAGACTCTATTGAGTGTTCTTATGTCCGTGGAGTTTATATTAATCAATCGGCTATTGTTTGATGGACAATATTGAGATTAATAACCTATGGTTTTGGGAAGGACTTTATGTTTGTTCACAGCTTTGATAAAAGTTATTGAGGATGAAGATCTATTGATAAGGTTTTGTTGGGAAATTTTAGGAGATTTGTTTACACATTGATTGGGCTCTTAGATTGATATGTGATCTTTTCACCTGTTTATTGAGTCATTGACAAGAGTATTTGTCCTCTTACATGTTTTAGGTTAGGACGAGTTTGTAGACTTCGGGGCGATACCTAAGGTAACTGTTTCTTCGTATACGAGAAAGGACCGCCAACGAGGTAGGGGCTTTATACTTAGTTGCTTGCATCGCATTGCATAGTTTTTAAAAATAAAACCGTATTTTGTGAAATACCACACATAAAAAACTTGACGGGGACTGTTCGACAGCACGTCAGCTTTTTATACTATATATGGACAAAAGTTTACTTTTGTGCAATGGATTTCATGTTTTTATATGATGATTATAACATGTTTGAGATAAATCCTCCTGATACTTTGGACGGTCGCGAACGTCAAAGTATCAAGGGGACGTCCCTGGTATATCTCCTATTGCGTGGAGATGTTTTGTTTGTGCGCTGTGTGAAATAGGAGACTTTGGGAAGGTGTTGACTGCTTCCGTGGGTTGCAAATCCCTAAACCTGATCAGGGTGTATTTTATTACGGGCGTGTCGTCGCGGAATTTGCACGACAACCTGGGTGACGGGCCCGGTCTACAGACCGCTGTCATTTTTCTTCCTCCGGGCTCATGAGGTGTTGCTTGCATGATATGGCCACCTTTTTGTGTGTTTGTTCGGAGAGTACTTGAGTGACCCTCCTTTTTCACGGAATACGATTTCCGGTATAAAACACGACGAGAGTATTTAAATTTATAGTTGTTTATGTATACAACCATGTTTTTCTTAAACCTCGTCGGAGGCCTTGAGCCTGATTTCCTTGAGACGAAAAAAATTTAAATGTTTTATTAAAATGTGCATGATTCCCTGAAACTCATGGTTTTCAAGAAAAGGTAAAACAAGTTTTACACATGCATAGTATTTAGTATAAATTCCATACTGAGTTAGTCACTCACCCCAATCGACTTATTTTTTCCAGGTTAGAGTTTCAGTTGAAGGCTCTACTGCTATTTTATTTTATTTCATTTCCCTAGTTGAACTCTTATTTATCGGTAAGCCTAACGATGGATGACTATAGTTTTTAAATTTGGATAACTGTAAAAACACTTAACTTGGTTGTTGGATTTCTTGGATTGTATGCACAGTACTTACTTGGATTCTTAAGTTATTATTTTCGCATTATTTTTAATCTCGCAATCACTATATGGATCGTGGTCCATCACAAGTGGGTCGCAGCTGGGTATTTATTCAAGTCTTCCGAAATAATTTAACTAGCCTTGGGCTAAGCGATCGGGTCTTCTACGAAGACTGGGTCGTTTGGCCCGGCGTTTCTGTCCGGCCCCCTTCCGGGTTGTGACATAAATAACAAATATCCAAAATCTAGTAAACCAACAAATCATAAAGTGAGTAGACATGTCAAACTATTTTAAGCACATATCTTCAGCTAAGGGACCTCTTTAAGTGTCGACACTAGGGACTTCAAAATTGTCTTTGGGTTTGATGGGTAACCTGTGTGAAAATGTCCACCAAGTGAGGAAATGTTTTGGACTTGCTCTATTTTCATGTCTTGACTCATTATCAAGCTCCTTAAGTGCAACTTGACCTGCAAAATAAGTAGTGAAAAAATGGTTAATTATCTCCTTGGCCTGGGCTTTGGAAACCAGGCCCTGTGGTGCATCAGCGAGAAAGGACTTTAACTGCTTGGCAAGAGAGAAAGTCTGTCACATCTCAAACATGAAGATCTACCAAGTTGTATTCATTGTTTGGCAAGAAAGCAACACAGAGTTTCCTTTCAGAAGAATTTTGCACTAAGGAAACCAGATGTGTTAGAAGTCATCTATTCAGATGTCAGTGGTCCCATGTTAACACAAATGTTAGGCGGTACCCAATTCATGGTCATATTCATTGATGATCATTTAAGGAAAGTTTGGGCTTATGTACTCAAGTCAAAAGATGAGGTGTTTAGCGTTTTCAAAACAGTTTCTTGCTTTCACAGAGTGAGAAACTAGAAAGAAATTCAAATGCATTCGCACAGATAATGGTGACGAATACATGAGATCCTTTGATGAATACTGCAAGTGCACGGTATTATTAGACATGAAAGATTGGTTCCAAAGACTCCGTAACAAAATGGTGTTGCAGAAAGAATGAATAGAACAATCATGGAGAAGTTAAGGTGCATGTTATCACATTCAAAACTTCCTAAAACATTATTGGGAGAAGCAATGAAGACTGCAATAAATATCATCAACTTGTCTTCATCATCACCATTGAGTTGAGAAGTGTCAAACATATTATGGACTGGAAAAGACGTCTCTTATAAGCATCTAAAGGTATTTGGATGCAGAGCATTCATCCATATTCCTAAAAATGAAAGGTCCAAACTAGATAGGAAAACTAAAGAATGTATATTCCTTGGATACTGAAGTAATGCATTTGGATATAAGCTTTGGGATTCGGTTGACAAGAAGATTGTCAGAAGCTGAGATGTTGTATTCTTTGAAAATCAGACCATTGAAGACTTAAAGAAAGATGTCGAGATTATTAATGAACATCTAGTAAGAGTTGATCATGTGAAATCAACTTTTGACGAGGGAGATGCTGGAGAATCTAGTGATTAAGCAACTAATAATGTTGACCAAGGAGAAGTAGAGACTTCCCTTGAATTAGTTGTAGAACTCGAGCCAAGAAGGTCAATAAAAGATCATTGACCATCGAAAAAAATACTTTGTAAAAAAGTATGTTATGATCACTGATGGTGATGAATCTCAGTGCTATGAGGAAGCTATGGAGTATCCACATAAGAAAAATTAGTTGGATGCGATGCAAGATGAGATGATATCATTGCATGAGAACCACACATATAATTTGTTTCAGCTTCCAAAGAGGCGAAAGACACTCAAGAACAAATGGACATATAGGCTCAAAGTTGAAGACAAGAGTTCACAACCAAGGTATAATGTATGACTGGTCATGAAAGACTTTGGTCAGAAGAAAGACATTGACTTTTAAGAACTTTTTTCACCTATCTTGAAAATGTCATCTATACCAGTGGTACTTGGATTAGCCTCAAGTCTAAACTTAGAGATCGAACAACTTGATGTTAAGATTGCCTTCTTGCATGGTGAACTAAAAGAGGAGATCTACATGGAGCAACCAGAATGATTCGTCATACAAGAAAACTTCCTCAGACCATTGTGTGTTCATGAAAAGATTTACAGACGGTGCATCAATAATCCTCCTACTTTATGTCGATGACATGCTAATTGTTAGCCCAGACAAAGAAAAGATTGCTAAGTTAAAAAAAACTCAACAAGTCTTTTGCCATGAAAGACTTAGGATCGGCAACACACGTACTTAGGATGAGTATCACTCGCCATAGAAAAAATAAAAAGTTGTGGCTATCACAGGAGAAATATATCAAGAAAATTCTCAGCTGATTCTATATGGATAAAGCGAAGCTGGTCAGTACTCTACTTGCTAAACATTTCAAACTTACTTCCGAACAAAGTCCTTCTACTGAAGAAGGAAAAACAGAAACGTAGAAAATTCCATATGCCTCTGCAGTCGGCAACTTGATGTATGTTATGGTTTGCACGAGACCTGATATTTCACATTCTGTTGGAATAGTCAGTCAATATCTATCAAATCTAAGCAGAGAATATTGAAATGCAGTGAAGTGGATTTTTAAGTATCTTAAAGGTACTTCTAAATTAAATTTGTGTTTTGAGAGTAAAGAATCTTTGTTAGTAAGTTATACTGATGTAGACATGGTTGGAGACATTGACTCTAGAAAATTAACATCAGGGTATTTTGATACATTTGGAGAGGGAGCAGTGTCGTGGCAATCAACTGAAAAAAATTTGGAGTCCATCATGACCGTCCATTCTGATCCAAGACGTTCCTCGCTCGATCCAACAGCCATTGATTGTCGTTCGCCATCGCCTTTGGAAAATGGCAGATTCAATCCTGGCTGTCAATCTCTATGAGGGACGTCTCTCGCTCAATCCAAGGGCCATGGAATGTCATTCGCCATTGCCTTTGGAAAATGGTAGATTCAATTCTAGCCATAAATCTTGATAAGGGACGTCCCTCGCTCAATCCAATGGCCATGGAATGTCGTCTGCCATCACCTTTGGAAATTGACAGATTCAATTTTAGCCGTCAATTTCGAGCGAGGGATGTCTTTCCTCGATCCAATGGCTATTGACAATCATCCGCTATCGCCCGATAATTGTTCCGATGCCCTATAACTGGCAGGAGGGACGTCCCTCGCCCCCCGATAATTGGTTTCCTTCGTCTTTGTTTGACGGTCATTCCCTTCGATGAAACAGAGGCATTAACATCGGCGGATTTGGACAAGAAACGTGACTGCGAGGTCGCTGGTGAGAATTTTCCATAGCTCAGAATTTTAGTTGTTAGCAAAATTTTTTTAGGGTTTGACTTGTAGTTGATCCCAAACTATAGGATTTGTAGTGTTAATTTCCCCCCTGTTTTTTGTGAAAATGAATAGTTAATACATCTCACTAGTGCTTAACAAATAAATTTTAAAGTTGAGGTTTGGTTAAATTATTATTTTTTTTTTTTTGACAAAATAAACCTCTATTTAGATCAAATTATATAATGATTATTTTTTAACAAAATGAATATCGATTTTTGTACCATGAATAAAATCTTTTATAAATTTGTCGGAATCAAACTAAAGCGAATTGAATTATGTTATAATATTTCTATATTTTTTAATTTTAATTTTAAAAATTACAAGAAAATCAAACAAATTTGACCAAAATTGATATAAACCGAGCACAAACAGAATAAAATCGACCCAAAATTGAGTCCAAATCGACTTAGACTCCACAGCTCAACTTTAACGTGTAAGCCCAATCTATAATTTGATGTTTTTCAATTTGATTTTAGCTCCATTTTGATCTCTAATTAGTTACATATAACACTCCAATCCAGTTTGGAAAAGTGAAGTCTTGATTCAGACCTATTCTATAGAAAATGAATGAAGCAAACATTATTGTTACGTTAGTATATTTCATATTTACAATTGTTACGTCTCATATTTAATGTTCTTGATTTAACCATTACATTACACTAAATGTGGATAAAGAAAACATTCATATACCAACTTTGGTCTATGATAAAAGCTTTTTGTTGGTGATGATGATATTGAATGTTTTTTCGCCTTAATTCTTTCTCTTTTAGTGTTTATTTGATGATCAAGAAATCAAAGTATATTCGCTGTAATTTTCAGATTGTGTGTCTTAGAGTGATTTCTTTAATCTCTCTCTCTTGTTGATGAATAAGATATTCTTACAAAGGTATCATTTCATACATACTCTTTCAATCATTTCTCTTCATTCACACTTCTTCAACTATACTTTATACACTTTAATAAGAGTAAGGTGAGATAATTAAAACTCAATTAACTTAATGTCCTTGATGCTTAACTGTGGCATCCCTCCCTGTGAAGGCCAGGAAAGACACAATTGTGGGTCTGGCCTATATCAGGGGGGGCACAATCCCACATCGCTTGGGAGAGTAGAAAATGCATGGTATATAAGCATGGAGCCCCTTCCTACCTAGTACAACGCGTTTTGGGCTAACCCCAAGAACAAACCCGTGCGGGCTTCAGCCCAAAGCGGACAATATTGTACTGGGAGCACCGAGGGACGTTACATTAACAAACATCACATTAATATTAAGTCAACGTCGTTTAATTAACATGGACCACATTAATAGATTATTAGAATAATCTAACATGTTACGTTTTTCATTAAAAAAGTTTTTTCTTTTTGTCGCGGAACATTGTCTTTTTGCTATGAAAAGTGAATATTTGAAATATGACTCACAAAAAATTAATTTTCTCAGTGAAAAGTGAGTCATTGGTGATGAGAACTGGACGACGACGACATACTAGGAAGAGGAAAGAGAAGATGGTGATGAAAACTTGAAGGGTGAAATCGAGAAGAGAAATGAGGCATCGGAAGATGTTCGAAAAATTGAAAATGTGTAAATTATTTTTGGTTTTTTTGTTCAATATTTATGGGCTTTCACTTTCTGCATCATCTTCACAGTAAGATTACTTCGATTATTACGATTTTAGCATAAAATTAAAGTAGAATTAAGATTGCAGAGCAGATTCAACAAGATTTTTTTTTTTCTAAAATTTAATGTTTACTTTTAACAAACAACATGTTAACAACGATATTTACGTCGTTTATTTTCTATAGTTGAGTATTTTATTTATTAATAAAAATTATTTAGTGTTTGACTTGCTATTGATCTTATAGTTCAATAGTTGTTTTCTTAATTTCTCTTTTTCTTTTTAAATCCAGTCCGGTGCATTCTTTATTCCTAATATATTAGAGTGCATTGTTAATATATATTTATGGGAAAATGACAAAACACCCATCATCTTTTACTATTTTTGACAAATCAACCATCATCCTTTTTTGTTAATAAATTAACTACTAAACTATGAAAAAATGACGTCGCTAACATCGCTATCACGTTTGCCGTTAAATGTTTTGACAATGAATCGCCGCGGTTTGAAGAAGAACCGCAACGATTTGTCGTGAAACTGCAGTGGTTTGACCACATATAAAACTAATAAATGCTGAAATTATTGTCTAAAATTTTTTATCACAAATTTGAGGGCTTAAACGCTTGATTTTGGGAGAGCTTCAATTTGATATCTTATGGAGTCAATTTTGACACATGTAGCCAAAATTATTGTCTTTTGAAGTTAAAGAGGTCAAAGTTATGGTCATGGTTCCATAAATCAGGAACCGAGAACCGACCCCCACGTAGCTGATCACGTTTTCCGTATTGTCACACCGCTAAGCATCGTCATAGTTCAGGAGTTAATTTGTTAAATCATGGCAGATTGTCGTAGTTCAGGGGTAAAATTGTTAAATCGCTGTGGTTTGTTGTCGATCCACAGCAGATCTTTATCATAGTTCAAGGGTTAAATTGTTAAATCACGGTTGATTGTCATAGTGCAGAGGTTAATTTGTTAAATCGATATGAATCGTCATAGTTTAGGAGTTAATTTGTTAAACAGTAGAGGATTGTCATAGTTCAGGAGTTCAATTGTTAAACCGCAGCGGATAGTCGTCGAACCGCTGCGGTTTGTCGTCGATCCGCAACGGATTGTTGTAATAGTTCAGGGGTTAAATTGTTAAACCACGGTGGATCATTATTGTTCAAGGGTTAAATTGTTAAACCGCGGCGGATCTTCTGCAAATAAAAATGCTATTCATTCTCTTCTTCGTAAAGAAATCCAGACAACCCAAACATTCTTTTATAGACTGTAAAACAATTTTAAATTATTTGAAAACTAAAATATTAACATTCTTTTACAAAAACTTCTAAATTATAAAACCTGAAATATTTTAAATCCATGATTTTACAAAATCTAAAATTTTCTAAATCAATTCTCCATAGATATTAAGTCATTTCCATTGCGGTTCGTCGTCAAGCCGCCGTAGTTTGTCGTCAATCTGCTATAGTTCATCGTCATTAATAGTAAATATGACAGTGATGTTAGCAGCATTATTTTTTTATAGTTTAGTGGTTAATTTATTAGCAAAGAGGATGGTTGGTTTGTGAAAAAAAACAGTTGTTTTGATATAATTGTACTATTTTTACAATTAATGTCGATTTTAGATTATAATGTATATTTTATTGACTTAACTAAATAAATATTGTTTTTATATTTTATTTTACTGGTATTAAAGTTCAATAAATAGAATGAGTCGTGCGATTCGATTTGAGGGGCACTAAACGCCCGCTGGCGGTCAGCTTGGCTTTCACTTGAGTCGACACAGAGGGTAGTGAATGGCTTCAGATAAGGTTGGTGCAGCGGCTGAGACTTCTCTTCCTCCTGCCCAGTGCCAGAGGTAATCTTTCTCTCTCATCTGGTATCTACTTCTCCTTCCTCTTTCTACAGCCATCTATTTTATCCGACGCCAACTTGGGTAAGCATAGGATCCTTTTTCAAACACAGAAGTCACTTTTTCTGTAATCGGTGGATGTAAAGTTAGTAGTTAGCGTTCTTTAACGATGCTGATGTGGGTTTTTTTCCCCATTTTGTCTGGATTTGGCTTGAGTTCTTAAACGTTTTGGTGGAGTTGAAATTAAGTCGCTATGAAGAATTTTAGAGTAAAAACGGCTGGTGTGGATTGAGTTGCAAACGAATTGCCTTTCTCAGAGAACTCTGACCGGTAGAATAGCTGCAATAAATAAGTATTGATTGAACATCTTTGTGGTTCTGTGTTTTCTGCTTGTATGCATGTTAAAATTTACTCAATTTCAATGAAAAAATATGTGCAATCTGGGAAATTTGTTTTTGGTAAAAGTAATACAATTTGTATTGCTTCAATTTGTATTAATTGAAGGAACAGAAAATTGGTGTATCGAGTTTTAGAGTGCTGGTGTTTGCCCTTTGTTGGCTTAAACATTTTCATATTTGGTCCTAAATTCAATTAAGAAAAATTGAACTTTCTGAGCTGCAACTTTGTGCATATTCAGGCTATTAGGAAAAGTGGCCCTGGTCACTGGCGGAGCAGCAGGTATCGGAGAAAGCATCGTGAGATTATTTCACAAACACGGCGCCAAAGTATGCATAGTTGACGTGGAAGACAACCTCGGCCAACATCTTTGCGACACCCTTGGTGGGGATCCCAATATTTTTTTCTTCCATTGTGATGTGACCATCGAGGAAGATGTTAGTCAAGCAGTGGATCTCACTGTCAGTAAATTCGGCACTCTCGATATCATGGTCAACAATGCCGGAGTGGCAGGCTTACCTTGTAGTGATATCCGAAAGGTGGAGATATCAGAATTCGAAAAAGTATTCGATATAAACGTGAAGGGAGTGTTCATAGGAATGAAGCATGCAGCCAGGATAATGATCCCATTAAAAAAGGGCACAATTATTTCTCTCTGCAGCGTAGCAGGTTCTACGGGAGGTCTCGGGCCCCATGCTTACACCGGGTCGAAGCATGCCGTGTTGGGGCTGACAAAAAACGTGGCAGCAGAGCTCGGATTGCACGGTATAAGAGTGAATTGTGTTTCTCCTTACGCAATTCTAACCTCCTTGGCTCTTGCTCACTTGCCCGAGGAGGAGAGGACCGAGGACTTGATGGAAAGTTTTCGTGCCTTTACGATGAAGCATGCCAACTTGCAGGGTGTGGAGATAACCGTCGATGATGTAGCAAATGCTGTTCTGTTCTTGGCAAGTGACGAATCCCGATGCATAAGCGGGGCCAACATCATGGTCGATGGGGGCTTCACTTCTGTAAATCACTCGTTGCGAGTCTTTAGATGATGAGTATTTTCAATATCCATGTTTATTGGTAACATGTTGAAGTTGTACAACTATGTAGATTGTCATCTCATTTTCCAAGTGGACGTGGGCTTAAGACAAATCACGAGAACTTTATTGTTCCTTCTTTTATTTCCTCACTTGTCACCCATGCAACTGCAAATTGACTTCTGTTTTTGATTCATTTGTTGGTACAGAAGCTCAGTAGTTGACCTGATCAGCCAATTGCTGCTACTCAAAAGTAATATATGCAGTTGCAAGCATGCAGCCAGCCTTTAGAATTGACAAATACAGCCACAAACAATTAGTCACGCCTACTCGTTGGATGAAAAAAAATAGCAAAGCCTTTCTGGGTACACTGTAGAAAGCTAACTTGCGAGGAAGAGAGATCTTAGATGAAGATTAGAATTTTGTTTGGTAGCCATAGATGACTTGTCTGCAACCTCAGACCTGACTTGACAGACTCATCTTGCTCTGTCTCTCTCGCAATTTTAGACTTCCTCTCCTTCCACAACAACTTTGTTGCTAAACTCAACAGGTCGATATGGATTTAGCAAACATTATTTGAGCATAGATCAGACATGTACAGCCGATAAAACCGAACACCAAGATTTTACGTAGAAAGTCCTAACGGATAAAATAATTATGAGTATAAGAGAAATGCACGGTCGAAATCAAAATACAGAGTCATTGTTGTGATTTAAGCATAATACATACATTAGAACATCAAAAACCAAAAACACGTCAATATCATACAAAGTTTACACTCCGGACTTCCAGAACCCACAATGCGTATATGTGGCAGCCCTCCCTATGAAGGCCAATAAAGACCCAGGTATGGGTTCGGCTCATATCAGTGGGAGTGCACAATCTCATATCGCTTGAGAGAGTAAAAATGCATGGTTTATAAGTAGAATTCTTCTCCCTACCTAGTACAACACGTTTTAGGCTAATTTCAAGAACAAAACTGTGCGGATCTCAGCTCAAAGCGGACAATACTGGGAGTAATGAGAGACGTTATAGTGCCCATGCCAATTTTTCTCAGCAGCCTAAGACCTATCGCGAAATTTTTGGCCTAATCCAAATAGAATCAAGCAATATCAACGCAAACTTAAAAGGGTCTATATCCATCCAATATCTCAAGAAAATGATAGAGGCTTTCGGCAAGTGAGATAGGCCAAACTAAGATCCTCTTTTTCAGTATCTTCAACACCTTTTTGAACATTCGTAGCACCAGCTAACACCACCACCACCACTTCAAATGGCAAACTATTGTCAACTTTTGCTTTGGCATTGACATGTTTAGAACATTATATGCGTGGAATAATGTTATTGGTGCTGAAATTTCCTTACAAAATAATAATGGTTGTGTCCATTAGAGTGCATATTTTGATCAAGTTCATTGACTCACCCTATTATGGGTTTGCACTTCCTGAACTTCTTTTAATGATGTGTTATTATTTTCCTTCACAAAATTTTAAACCCGTAAACGTAGAATGAACAAAGCCGTGACTGAAGCAACACGCCAAATAATAAGTAAAATTGCACAATCTCACTTCTTTTAAGAAATATAAAAGATAATGATTCATAGATAAGATCTCATCTCTGATTAACACAAAATCTTTTAGAGTAGGATCTAAGCGCAAAGTAGATAATATTTGATTATTTGGATGAAATTTGAGCGATAAAATGACATTAGAGTGAAGTCCAATAGTAATGTGATTGACTGAGACGTCGTCGAAATAGGTGATTGTGGCAACCGCCCATACAAGGCCAAAAAGACTTAAATTTATCTAGGACTCCATTGATTAATAAATCTATCCCATGGTACTAAGGAATCAAACCAAAATAGATGAGATGTGTTGGTTATGTTATAGTTGACAATAATTAAGTACATGCTTCGTATTTGTCACGTACCACTTGGGATGTCTGGGGTAATATTTTAATAACTAATCAAATTTATTACATTATTAATCATTTCTAATTACTCCTTAATTTTTCCACTTTTGGCAAATTTTATTTATTTATTTAGAAAGTCAATCATTAATATTATATTTCTATGGAATTTCAGTTTTTAATATGTGACGTAAATGTTACCTGTGCAAATGCATCGTCCACAATTATGTGAATTTTTTTTAATTTAAGAGAATAAAAATATTATTTTTTAAGAGTCTTTATTTTTTTTAATGTGTCGCACATTTATTAATGTAAATAATATTTTATCTTTACAAGTTATCGAAATATTTTTCAAATAAATTGATGCTTTGACGCTAAATAAAATTGAAAATGTAACAATAACGAGTATTTATAGTTATTCGAATTTTCTTTCTTTCTTTCTTTGTAGTTTTTTCTCGTATATGTTTTCCGCGTAAATGGACATGTTTTGTACATTCTTGTTTCGTCATTGCATAATTTACGCCATATTTTATACCAAGTAAAGTGCAAAATGGAGTTCGAGCTTATGGGGTAGGTCCAACTGATACCCTAAACTAATTTTTAGAACAATATGACTCTCGAACTATATCGTGAACAATATAACTTCTTATGTCAAAGAATCATCTTCCTCTCCTTCCTTCCTTCTTTGTCGTCTTCCACAACAACTACATTCTTTTTTTGGGTTTGAGAGTCTTTTCTCTTGACCGCCATATTAAGAACACCATCTTCCTACTACGGTTCTTTTCTTCCTTCAATTTCTCGTTCTATTTGTGTTTTTCAAAAAATCAAAATTCTCCAGAATTGGATAACGATATGCAAGATTTTCAAACTAAACCGTCCAAAACATGATAAAATTTTGCAAGATTTCGAGACTAGACACAAAGCCATCAAAACCCACTAAAAATTTCACTTTCAAATCCACAATTAATACAAGAAGCAAACCATTGTCAAAAAGTTAGGAACATTTTCAAATTTTTGCATTATATATGTATGCTTGATGTCCCATACAACAATTGCAGTGCATGATCTCCCATGGAGGTAGACAACCAACAACTAAGGACCCAAAATGACCGAGAACAAAACGAAGCACGGATAGAAAGAGAGAGCACTAATCAAACATTTACATGTGTCAATAATGAAAAATAAATACACACGATTATTTTTAAGGTTCTTTTACGTCTTGGACTAGCTATCCCTAGTGCATGGTTTGGGGGTCATATTATTCAAAAAATTAATTAATTTAGAGTACTAATTGAGCCTTTAATTTTGTGATCCACTTTGAACTTTACTATTTTTTATTATATTATTTATTAGATTTCAGTGTGCCCCGAGTTTTCTTGGGTCTGGCCAATGGGCCCACATTGAAGATATCATCATTGTGGCTTAAGTGTTTTTCAAATATTATCAGCATCAGTTGCTGAATTTACCCTTGAAGACTTTTATATTGGTAATTTGTATATTTCTTTGAGAATGACAGAAGGTTATCGTTGCAGATCTTCTTTAAGGGTGTGGAAGATGAAAATTCAAAGATTTAAAAATTGCTTTCTTGCAGCAAAATTCGTTTCGAGATGAGAATTGTCAGAATTCAGGGTTTTGAATTCATTTTGTTGAGTTGGGCTGACGAATACACACCGTAGATCTCGTTTATAGAATTCATATCAGGATGAAAATTGTAAGATTTCGGTGTGACTCAAATTCTATTAGGCGGGGCAGGTGGATTTGCATTATAGAACTCATTTTGAGTTTTGTTTTCACTATAAATTCATGTAAGCTATAGTTACAAAACTTATTGTTGTATTTTGATCTTCATAGTAGATTTATTTTTCTACCCATAGTTTTTCCTCGAAAAGATTTTTTTATGTAAATCTGGTGACCCATACATATATATATTTTTTTTCCATTTGTCATTTGATTTCTAACATTATGGACATGTTTTTTTTTAATATTTATGTAGATATATATTATAGAAACACATCAAAATGGAAGAACTTTGGACTGCAGTGTGATATCACAGAGGGACGACTCCAATTACATTAATTTAAAATTATGAGGCATAAACAACAATTAGAATGTGATTAAGAGAAGGAATATTCATGATTTAGGCAGTGTGTAGTTCGCGTGGACTGTCCACGTGTCACTTAAACAGCCCACAGAAGCGTGTGCCAACACACACCAAACACACGAATGCCTTGTCCATGTCTCCCAACACACACACATACACAAACGCAATCTAGTTATCTTGTACAATGTAAAGTCCTTGGTTTTAATTATTAAATAATAAAACTTTATAATAAATTCAATTATTTAAAACCCACTACAAATATAGTCATACCACACGCAAATACGAACAAAAAGTATATTACTTCGTAAGGCCAGAGTTTTGGAACACAAACATCCACAGTACGTAGATTTGCATACTTGGAAAGGACACATTTTCCTCATTTTATTTTTAATATAAATATTTTTTAATCTAAAATAAAACAATATATAGTGTTCTATTTTTGGATTTTGATTTTAAGTATTTTAGCTGTTAATTTGATATGAGAAGATTTTCTTCTGGTAATAGCGAATCATGTGATAAGTACATAAATACATCTTAAAAAAAAAAAAAAAAAAAAGCAAAGAGACAAATTTTATATAAGCTATAATCTCCGTGAATAAAATTTGTACAACTTTTGTAAAATTTTACTTTTATGATTCTATTCTCTATGTGATTTAATAATAATATGCAATCAACACATACATAAAAGTAAAGAGATAAGGAAAGAGAAATGCAAACAATTTGTTCATGCGGTTCGACAAACCTGCTTACGTCTGCGTTTCAAATTTCCTATTTGGAGATTTCTTAATCACCTAACCCCCTCGGTTAAAGATGATTGACTTCAGTTCACGGACGTCAATCAAGCCATTACAATGACTATTCACATGGTGTCACCCTTTCCTTTGACGCGTCACTCGACCGCATGCTCAACCGCGGTGCGACCGAAAGACCAAAAACTAGTTTTGGTCGCCTCTCCCGTCTGCGGCTTCAACCACAACTCTCTAAAAAGCCGTCAATACAATTTCTAAGTCCTAAAACGATATAAGTTCACTACATAGACTTAGATAAACACGTTAGCACATAATAATACCCGTTTTGAGGGCATTTCCAATAAACGCGTATATAAATACTATGACAAAAACATTAAGAATAATATCTAAGAAATATAATAACCAACTTATTATTTTCAAAAAAATAATTATCATTAAGTCATCATCAAAATAAACCAAGTCTAACAAAAAGGCTAACGGTGTTGTCCTTCTTACTATGTACAGTTTATGTTAAGAAGCTGAGAATGATAAGTTCAAATGATATTTGATGATGCCTACGAGCTATGTTTTGAGAATGTGTTACATAAAGTGTGGTGATGAACTCCTTACTATAAATATGTGACATATAGGATAAGAGTGATGACTTTAGAGTTTGGAGATGCTTTACTATCTGCATGTATGTTTGATGATATTGTTGATTTCCATGTCATCTTTCATTGACTCGAGGATACATTGTCTGTTGATATGGTTTTATAATGCCTTAAGGCCATTATGGAGGATATGTGTATTGTAATGTTTATGATATAGTCAGTGATGCATATAGGTGTTATTTGAGGATATGTGTACCATAATGTTCTATGACGTAGTCTATGATTCATACGACTCTGGATTGATGACATGTTTATTATAATTGCTTATGTTATGAATGAATATGTCTACGGGTTGTGGATAGAGGACTTGCTATTGATATGTTCATGTATATTATACTACCATTATGTTACGAATATATTCATGCATATTAAACTAGACTATCATTACATTATGGGTGTGTACATGCATTCATAAAAAATGTTTTTATTAAGAAAGATAATAAGGAAATAAAAGATGAACTGAATAAATGTAAAGAATCGTTATGGGCAGGGTTTGAGTTGGTTGTCCCGCATGAGGTGGACCAAATAGTGTTGCTCTTCCTTAGACTGATGTCCCAAAAAATTAGACTGTAAAGTGAAAGAAAAGAAAAGAAAGACTAATGACTGAGAAATACTATTTTTAAGTGCTGCATCTCATGGTCATGTCATATGTTGCATTTTGTATGTTATACGCTTTATGTTGTACATCTATTACTGAGTGTTAAGCTCATAAGTGAACCTTGTGATGGAGATTAAAGAGCATGATGAAAATAACTTGTTGTTAGCGTAGTTGAAAAGGAATTTTCATAGGCGAAACTAAAACATTGTCAAAGCGAATTTAACCTTGGGTAAGAATTTAAGAAAAGATGAAATTTAATGATATAAACTCTTATCAAGATTTATGTTCATTTATGTTAGATTTAAAAGGAAACATTTATAAATACTTTCGGTTATTTTAAAGATGGGTTTTACTACAGTTATTTCTAAATGAGTTTTCATAAAGTCTTCCGCTGCATGTTTTTAAAATAGACATAAATATATTTAATAAAAAAATGAATTTTTCTAAGCTCTGATTCCAAACAAGGTTTTTTTACAGAATTGTGTTGTATGTTTTCTAAAGGACCCGATTTTCTACGTGTATGGTTAAAAAAAAGATTTAATGTTATTGGGCGTTACATAATGGACACACAATTTTATATGACACATGTTTCAAAATATTATTTTTAGGAAACTGTGCAATGCTATACATAAAATTAAATTTTTACCTCAAAGTGGGTTTACCATCGACCAAAATCCAAAAATCCAAAGTCCACAATTTTTAAACTTTAATTTGGATATCTATCCAAAAATAAAATTGATAAATTTTAGAGTTAAAATTTTAAATATTAAACCCCCATTTTTACTTAAAAATAATTTAAATTAATTGGATAAAAAAAAATCTCAATTTGAGCTCAATAATCCCTGAAATATGACAAAAAAATGGTTGGACAGTGACTCAACTAGGGTGTAAACCGCGACCCAACAATGATTGAAGTGTGAGTAAAGAAAAGAATATGGACTGTGGTGCAACTAGCTATTGAATGACCTCAAGCAGGACAATGTCGTCCTCATCAACGCTGTTGGGGACCAATCTCACCCAGCCGGATTTCTTCCAATCCTCTATTCACAAAAGTCAGTTTTTCTCTTAACGAAAATATTGGTTCTAAAAAAAAAACATTTAATTTGAATCCAAAGCTACAACAGAAAAACAAAAGTTAAACTTTATACCTTCGGCCAACCAATTTCGACCGGTGGAACCTCCCACCAAGATCACATAATTTGATGTCTTCCTTTTCCTAACCTGCATTAAAAGTTGCATGAATTCCGAATTTGATTCCTTTCAAACACCAAGAATAATTTCGCATAAAAATAAATCCAAGAGTTTTGCGAAAATTGGAATTATAGAGGGGGAAATTAACTTACCTAAGAGGCCAATCTGTCCAAGATTATCCTCCGAAATATTGCAATGAACGTCTTTAAATTTCGTCGATGAAGCAATGCATGCAGAACGGAAATTTGCCGAGGAAGAGAGATAGAATGTGGGAAGCAAAGAGTGAGAGAGAGAGACATGAAATTTAGATGGAAAAGAGAAAGAGAGAGAAAAAAACACAGGACAAGGGAAAAGAAAAATGAAACTCTTTAATTCTAAGCAATCTCTTTTGAAATTTCTAGTGGTTACCAAATTTTAGGTTTTATTATGTTTTTAGTACAAGAAAATTCTATTTTGTACTTCATCTTGATATATAGTAAAATTTTCTTTTTTAACCGTAATTTTTCACATAAATCTCGGTACACTACTGCAATTCACTTATCTTTAGTGATTCTCATGTATTATAACACTTACTCTGAGTCTTAGGATTCTTTAATAATATTTGTATTGTCAAATGAGAAGAATATGGAATGAGGAGAATGTTTGAGAGCGAGACAAGGACAGAAGGACAACAACCTTATTTTTTGAAAATAAAAAACTGGACACATTTCACTACTTTTATATGACTTAAGTCAACTAAATAAAAATTAATTTGGTATAATTAATCTTAAGGGAAAATGACAAATTAACCATTGTAGTTTGTGATCAATGATAAGTTAACCATTATCCTTTATTTTCTAACAAATTAACCACTGACGTATGAGAAAATAACAAAACCAACATCGTTGTCACGTTTGTCGTTAACAAATTGATCTGGAGACGCGGCGTTCGTGGAAAGAAGGTCAAATTTGGCCAGGACGTCGCGGCAGTCCGTGGAAAGAAGGAGACGGCCAAATTTGGCATGGGACGCCGTGGCAATGTCCATCAGAACGCCTTCTACAAAAAATTTTGGTCTGGACACCGCGACGATTTTTGCAAGAGACTTTAGTTTCACCTGCAGTTTTTGCAAATTAAAAAAATGAAAATAAGATTAAATTAAAAGTGTTGAAGAAGGAAGAGAGCATATGAATGTGGAGTGTAGAGAGAGGGAGGATTCATCTGCATGTTGATAACAAGATAAGCTGCATGAATCATGCAATCAATGTAGGATCACTCTTTCATATACCCAAAAATAGTTGACTCTTTCCACAACAAGTCAACATCATCATTATGGTCCCACCCACATTATTGATCGTTTTCAAATGACAAAAATTTCACTTTCTCAAACTCCCTCGATCTTCGTTGTAGCAACTTCAATGGCCATGAATCATACAGCTTTTCCATCTCTTTTATTTTCTTTGATTATTATTCTCAAATTCTCTCTAAATTCCATCCTATATAGAGTTCTTTCCATTCTCGTTCTTTCCATCCATAACCTTCTCAACAACTCAGCTTTCTTTGCGCAAGGAAGTCGTAGAGAGAGAGAGAGAGAGAGAGAGAGAGAGAGAGAGAGAGAGAGAGAGATGGAAGGAGACGCCATGAAAAGGGCAGTACCATCTTCTTCAAATGATGAACTTGGAATGCTAAGAGCAGCCATTAAGCTGCTGCTGCTTGTAGTTTTTCTGGGTACGATCATGATATGGATTATGATGCCTACCAACATTTACAGGCAAAAATGGCAGATAAGTATCAGAGCAAAAGCAAATAACTCCATTTATGGCTCGCAAGGTGCAACCCTACTGATATTCACATTTCCAGTCATGTTCATCGCTGCTCTGGGCTGTGTATATCTGCATTTGGCAAAGAAAAAGAACGATAACCATAGCGTGGAGAGGTATATACAGATACACGTGATCTAAGCGTGTAAAAAAATGTTGTCTTTTTCTTTAATTTTTTACAGAGATTAATTAACTTGTTCTTCTTCGCCACGAACAGCAGAGTCAAAAACCATCCTTTGGCCGCCTGGAAACAGCCGGTGCTGGTGAGAGGCCCTCTCGGAATCGTCTCGTGGATAGAAATAGCCTTCTTGATCATGTTTATAGCTCTCCTGGTGTGGTCTTTCTCCACATACTTAACCAACACCTTCAAGACCATCACGCCGAAAACAGCAGCGAAGAAGGGAGAGAAAGTGTAAGAAACATTTTCTCTCCAAACAAACACAAGAGAGAAAATAACAGACAATGAAGAACCTCAGTAACACATAATATTTCCCTTCTGGTGTTTGGCAGGTGGGAAAGTAAGCTGGACAGCGCAGCGCTGAGGCTTGGGGTGGTCGGGAACGTGTGTTTAGCCTTTCTGTTTTTCCCGGTGGCTCGTGGTTCGTCGGTGCTGCCTCTGCTCGGCCTGACCTCAGAGGGATGCATCAAGTACCATATATGGCTCGGACACATGGTCATGACCTTGTTCACCTTCCATGGCATTTGTTACATCATCTACTGGGCGGTTACTCATCAACTCTCCGAGGTGTGTTATTAATAATTATTATTTTTTGCATAATTATGACTAAATCATTGACGTCAAATCTTAAATCATAAATAAGAAATAATTCATTAAAAATAAGTTAAATTTATAAATTAATATTATATTTATTTATTAAATTTTATAATTTATTATTTTAAATACTTATATTATATTAATCACGTAATTTTATGAGATTAAAGAGTAAATTAAAGCAAAATCTAGCAATATTCTTTTGACACGTGTAATTCATGCGACTAGGGAAGAAAAGTTGGAGGCTTTTTTAGTCACTAACAGAGGTCGTGAAAAGTGGACGGTCCTTTGGGTTGACTTTTGAGAGCAAAAAAATGAGAGGAGTGGGACCCACTTTGAAGTAGTGGTGGACCCATATCAAACCCACTTGATTGTCCTTTGTGGGTCCCCCACAACAAAGTTGGACCACTAGGCCCATTGATCTTGGAGTTTAATGGGCTTTTTGCACGAGTGGGCCCATTTGTTTGTCTTCACTGTCAAGAAACTTCTTTTTCCCGCTTTAATGGAGGATGCTGATGGGGGTGTTTGTGTTTTTTTTTGGCAGATGTTGAGATGGGAGAAGACGGGGATAGCTAATGTGGCTGGAGAGATTTCTCTGCTGAGTGGATTGGTATTATGGGCCACCACTTACCCCCAAGTTCGCAGGAAATTCTTCGAGCTTTTCTTCTACACCCATTACTTCTACGCCATTTTCATGACCTTCTTCATCTTCCATGTCGGAATTCCCTATGCCAGCATAATGCTCCCTGGTTTCTACCTCTTCCTCGTCGATCGTTACCTCCGATTTCTCCAGTCCCGCCAACGCGTTCGGTTAATTTCTGCTCGCGTTTTGCCTGGGGAGACCCTTGAGCTCAATTTCTCCAAAAGCCCCAGTAGGTTTTTTTTTTTCCGGCGAAATCGTAATTTAGGTTTGTTTTAGTAGATTCAGAAAGAATATTTGATATTATGGATTAATTTTTGCTAGGGTTGAAGTATAATCCAACGAGCACTGTATTTATCAACGTTCCTGTACTTTCGAAGCTGCAATGGCACCCGTTTACTATCTCTTCTAACAGCAACTTGGAGCCACAAAAGCTGAGTGTTGTCATTAAGGGGGAAGGGAGCTGGACCAAGAAGCTTTACCAAATGCTTTCAGCTCCTTCCTCCATTGATCGCCTCGAGGTCTCAGTCGAAGGACCTTATGGCCCTGTTTCATCGCATTTTCTCAGGTCTGCAACATCAACCAAAATGACAAAATTGTTAACGACATGATATATTTACTGCTATTTCACTTTGCTTCCAAGATTTTCACCCCCTGATAGAGTTCATATTCATAACTAGTTGTATTTGCTTAGATTTTTGGAAAGAAATTTTGCTAAAAGTAATCTTTGATAGTAATTTTCTTGAAACATTTTGCTGCAATTCCTGTTTTTCCTTTCTTTTTCAGCCATGATACACTAGTGATGGTGAGCGGAGGAAGTGGCATTACACCTTTCATCTCCATAATCAGAGAGCTAATTTTCACAAGCATGGTTTCCAAGTGCAAGATCCCAGAATTACTCCTCATTTCCTCATTCAAAAACTCCTCTGACCTCACCATGCTAGACCTGATCCTCCCCCTTTCCGGCTCTCTGGCCGACATTTCCAACCTTAAGCTCAGAATTGAGGCGTTTGTAACAAGGGAGAAGGGCCCGAAACCGGGCAGCTCAAAGCTCAATACCAGAAACTTATGGTTCAAGCCTCATCCAACTGATGCACCAATTTCAGCCATTTTGGGTGCAAATAGCTGGCTCTGGCTCAGTGCAATAATAGCATCGTCTTTCGCCATTTTCCTCCTGTTGATCGGACTCATCACCAGATACTACATCTACCCAATCGATCATAATACCAACCAAGTATTTTCAACCTCGTTAAGAGCATTTATAAATATGCTTGTCATCTGCATCTGCATATCAATGACGGCAAGCTTTGCTGTTTTTTGGAACAAGAAGCTCAACGCAAAAGAGGCAATTCAGGTTCTAAGCATGGAGGGAGGTACTCCGGCAACGTCTCCATTCGCCGGATCTTACAATGCCGAGAGAGAATTGGAAAGCCTTCCGTATCAGTCTCTTGCTCAAGCTATCAATGTCCATTATGGACAAAGACCAGATCTAAAGAGTGAGTTGTTGATTCTTAAAATCTCATGGCTATCAATCAAAATACTTATTTCCTCGGGTTTGTCTTCGTAATGCAGGATTGCTCTCGGAATGCAAAGGATCGAGCGTAGGCGTTCTAACTAGTGGTCCTAAGATGTTGAGGCATGATGTTGCAGACATTTGTGCTTCTGGTTTGGGAGAAAATCTCCATTTTGAGTCCATCAGTTTCTGCTGGTGACTGGTTTATAAGAGAAAGAGTCGTCGAGTCTCACTTGGGGAAGAAGAGCAGTTGTTTAAGCGACAGATTATGTTGTACTACCTTATTTTCTTGCCTTGTTCGTGTGGTTATGTCGTTTAAACTGCACATGTGCCTGTGGTGGCTAAAGAACAACGTTGGATAAAAACATAGAAAATCCAATGCAAATAAAACATGTTTATCCTCATGTTGTCTTTTGTGATCCTCTTTTGTCGGATAAAATTAGTTTGTTGAATCAAAGCCAAATGTTCCCTCGACGACAACCTCAACCTCCGTCTTCTTCTTCGATTCTTAGCTCTCTCCAACCCGAATCTCAAACATTTTGCTGCAATTCCTGTTTTGATGATTTCTTGTCAAATGACTCTTGTGGGTCACGCTCGAGTTTGTATATTCTTTATTTAAAATATTTTTCGTCTTAATTCAATTTAAATTTTTCTGTAAAATAAAATAAATATAAATTAAGCCAAAAATATATTAAATTGAATTGTTTAATTTGTGGTATAAATTCCAATTCTAAAAACAAAAGTCAAAAGAAACATGACAATGAATTCTACAAGGACAGAACCGCAAGGAACTTGGGAGGAAAGATTCTCATTCTTCTCCTTAAAATTTACGAAATAAAGAATATCAAGTTTGGTTTATTAAACACAGGATTAGTGTTCTTTGTTCATTAATAACTATTTTATGGAAAAATAATAATTTTTTTTTATGTTGCGAAAATTCTTTTTAAATTTTTAACAAAAATCGTAAAGGCAAGATTTTCTTTCTTTATTTTTTATAGTTCGATGTCTTAACTTTTCAAAAACTTAGTTAAAGTTTAATTTGTCACTTAACTAAATGTTCAGAGTTTATTTTGTTAATTTTTCTTTAAAAAATATATTTATGTTTATTTTTTTTGTCACTTGAAAGTGTTGTTTAAATAGTTAATCTAATATTACTCTATAAAATGTGTTGGACTTGGTCGTTTATCTAATATTTAATAAAGAAAGATAAGATTAAGGGAAAATGACAAATCAACCATCATGGTTTGCGGTCAATGACAAGTCAACCACTGTGGTGTTTTCTAACAAGTTAACCACCCACGTATGTGAAAATGACAAATGCATCATCGCTGTCCGTTAAAAAAAGCTGATGGCCCCACAAGCGTCCAGGCCAAAATGATTTTGAATTAAAAAATATATATATATATATATACCTAAATTTCGCCCAATTTCAATTTCACCCGATTTGCTTTCGCCTTCACCCTATCGGTAGAGAGCTACGAGCAACGACCCGACGAGCGGCGAGCTACGAGCAGCGACCCGATGAGCTACGAGCAGCGACCCGACGAGTCAGCCGACGGAACCAGCCGACGGAACCGCGACGAGCGAACCAGCTGACGACGACCGACTTTCGTTCGGCCGAAAGGCGAGCAGCGCCCGAACGACAAACGGGTGTCGAACCCCCTGGTGATTAGGACAGTGCCGACGATTTTCTGCTCTCCATTTTTTTGATTGAGGTATAAATGTCGATTCTTAGTTTTTGGTTGAAGAGAAAATAGCCGATCGTGTTTTGATTTTTGGGTTCTAATCTACAACATTTACGTTGTTGTGTTCTGTCATTTTGCGTTGGCATTGATAATGTTGCGATTTGGTTCAATTGTTTTGGCTGGAAAAATTGGTTTTGATTGCGCGATAAACTTTTAGATGTTATTGTCTTGCTTTTCGTTTATTGAACAGAAGGGGAGAAAGAAAATTATGGATTTATTGAATGTGTTGGTTAATGCTCCTGAACTATTGTTGAGTTTGGTTCACACATAGCTATTATTATTTTGCTCTCAGACTATAGGTGAAAACTAGGAATTTAGATGTTGGTCTTGTTTAAAGGTGAAACCATAGTGTACATTGAGATTGTTGTATTGGTGAAGGTTTTAAGGACTTATACCATGCAAGAAATATTCAAGTTAAACTTTTGTTTAAATTTGTAAATCGATAGTTATAGCTTGAAATTATTTTGGAGATAAGTATTGGGGTAATAATCTGTTATCGGAAATGAATTTGGAATTTTGTTTTTGTTTCATTACATTTTTTATTATCCAAGCGACGCTATGAGGAAATACTGTTATGCTAACTTAGACATGTTGTGTGGGTTATTACATTGCAGGTTGGTGAATTACTCTCAACTATCAGAATGCAATCCCGGACTAAGAAATTGACCTCGAAGCGTGGGAAGGCAACGATGGAGGTAGTTGAACCCGTTCAAACTGCGTCGTTCGAAGCCGATGCAGTGGCGGCGGTGGAAGAAACCGCTGAGCCTGAAGAAGGAGAAGCCGGATGCTCCTTGGTCCCGTTCCAACCCGTTCAAGTGGGTTCAAGGTCCAAACTATATTGGAACCCGAATTGCAAAGCACGGTACGTAGAAGATATACAACACCGTAGAATTATTGTGTCAAAGATAGTAGATTTGGACTCATTCGCAGGGATGGGAATTGATCGTATGCTTGAGGCTGCTGGGTTAGCCGGGTTGTGCCGGATGAGGGGCAGTTATTGCGAGAGAGTTATACGATTGTTTTATGCAAATTTGAGAATTTCCACCCAACCATTAGAGGTGCATACATATATTTTTGGAAAGGAGGTTAGGTTCACTTTCAATGATGTCAACATTATGCTTGGATGTGTACTGGAGGAGCCAAGCGATGAATATTATCATATGGCTCGGGAGCCACCATTCGTCAAACAAGGACGTGGGTTAGCGGTGATTAGATTGTTGCATAAGGATCCCGAGGTTGCCGAGTACAGCAAGCCAAAGGGCAAGGAGTTGAATGCCTTAGCCCGATTGATCCACCTGATAATGACGTACACAATTTTGCCTCGGAATGGGCATCGAGACCTTGTTACCAGCAGGGATCTCTATATGCTAGAGAAGGTGTTCACGGGACAAAAGGTGGACATCGGATATATCATCGTGAGACACATGCAAGAGGTGCTCAACAACTCGACGAAGTCACTGCCGTACAACTGGCTCATCCAGAGTATCGTTGAGCAGTTTGGGGTCCCCATCCCGCAGACGGAACCTAGAATTGAAGAGTCGGTCAATGACATTTACAACAATTCATTGTTGGACCGAATGGGTATCACCCAAACTGGAGGGGAATGGATGCGCAAGTCCAAGAAGGAAGCAACACATCCACCCCTGTCAGAGCCTAGGCATTCAGTCCTGTTGCATGAACAACCTCCTCCTCCTCAGTCATCTCACTTTAGTTCGATGCCTGATGAGACGTTCGCTTGGATGAGCAGGATGGAGGAGCTCCATCATATGTCCATGACCCAAATGCACAAAATGCAGGAGCAGCTGCAAATGTAACAAGTCCAAATACAAGAAGCGGCAAAGCTCGTAGAAGATAGGTGGGCCATAGCACAACAATGGCATATGCAATCTGCCGAGTGGCATCGTGAGATGGTGGCAGCCCTTAACCCAGGTGAGAGGCGATCAACCCATTTAGCATCCGCGTCATCCTCCTCTGACGCACCAGATACGACATTCCGATTGTAAGTTCATTCCGTTGAACGCGAATTCCACTTTTTTACTTTATTTTGTTTCATGTAATGACATGTTTTTAATTGGCAGAAACCCTGTTGGAAGCAGCCAACGTATTCCTCAAGCCGTGCCTCTCGAGCCGCCGCCCCTTAAAACTGTGCGCGTGGTATGTCTTTCATTTCGGTATATATGTGTGTTCATTAATGTTTACGCTCACCCTTTTTTGACATTTTGGTTGCAGGCGCATGATTTGATGAGTAAGTTCAAGGATTATTGCCTCGGGAATCTTCGAAGGAACATAGAGACGTGCACAGTTCTTGGGGGAAAGCTGACCAACAATGAGTACGTCGTCAGCGATATCATCTTCCCGGATCAGAACGGCACGGCAGATACTGTGAGAGGCCTTCGTTGTGTGCTAGTTTATAAGCTTTTATCTGAGTACTCATCCAAACTTATATGCAGTGCCATGCGGCGGACGGCGCAGACGAACATGTTTTCAAATATCAACATGAACACGATCTACTCACCGTAGGATGGATTCACGTAAGTATTCATCTCGCGTCTCCGGGTTGTTGTTAATGTTTATTGAGATTATATAATGCGTTGTTTACATTGCAGACACACCCGAGACATGAATGTTTTATGTCGTCTGTTGACCTGCACCAGCAATTTGCTTACTAGAAATTACTGCCGGAATCAATCTCCATTATCGTAGCTCCCACAGACAAACAGCGGTAAGAAGTTTCCCTTGTGTACATTCTTAATATTGCTTTCCACGTAATTGACCGCCAATTGTTCCATTTGCATTACCGGCCGTTCGGCGTCTTCCGGTGTACCCCTGCGGGGATGGAGGTGATAGGACAGTGCAATATTAAGGAACAATTCCACCTGCACGAACCTCCAACCTTTCAGTATGAGGGTCCGTTGTTCCCCCGAGCAGATAGAGTATTTCTTGACCCGCACTTATCGTTTCTGATCACGGATTTGCGCCCGAAACCGACCAGGAAGAAGAAGGCGTAGTTTAGTTCAATGATATGTTATTTGGATGTTATGTATAGTTTACATTTAGCGGATGATTTGAATGATACTGGAACTGTTTGGGATTCTTTTTTGTGCAGGATGTACGAGAGTAGCTTTGGGGGAGTAAAGAAACAAGGCACATTATGTCAAAATTTTTAAAAAATTATCAAGTCAGGTCAATTGATTAGTTGTAACGCCCCTGGAATTGAAAAAAAGACATTAACTTACAAACACAAAGCTTTTAACTTGCAAAACTTCTTTTTATATCAGAAAACACAACTTTACATCAGTGGCATTTCACTGTCATCTACATTTGTCGAAAGAAAAAACAATTGTATCACGGCAGGTTAAGGTCCACATTTGTGTACGTTTATGTGGGAGGACCTTCCGCATCAGACTCCTGCAGATCACATTGAAAAGGAAATAAGCATATTTCAAATAACAATTGAAAGCATAACGTGATAATGCACGGACCTGCGTCTCATGAACTCTATCAGGAACTGTCTCAGACACTCGAGAAGGAATTGTCTCAGGATCTAGGGAAGCAATTGTCTCGGGAGCTGTCTCGGGGACTATGAACCCCATAAAGGTGTCCTCCGACCTTCCTCTGCTGCCTCTGCCTCTCCCTCTGTTGCCTCTGCCAGCCCCTGCACTGGATTGGCCTCCCCCTTCGCATGTGCGGGCATTGTGCCCCACACTCCCACACCGCCCACAAGTGACGTTCAAATGTCTTCTGCTTAGCACTGTCCAGCTGGGGGCCTCGTCCACATCCCGTATTCTACGGACGCGCGGCCTTCCTGGAAGCCTTTTAAAAGGCGGTGGGGTAATTGGATCAAGATTCGTCACAGGAGGCCACTCGATTGGTCCATTAAGGGGGCGGAGAAAGTGGGAGTACATCACCATGTATGTTTCCCGGTGATAGCACCAATGCACAAAATCCTCAGGAGATCTCCTCATGAAGTGAATGCACGGGATTGCATGCACACATGGGATGCCGGTCAACTCCCACCGGTAACATGTACAAGTACACCTTTCCAAATCAATAGAGTACATGTCGGTACCGTTGGTGACCTCAAACTGGGCAGCTCCTGCAAACTGGGGGCTCCAATTTCTACTGGCATGTTGTACTTTGGCAAGGCGGTTGCTGATCATTGGACACAACCGTTCGGTCGACTGAGCCATCTTTTCATTTTTTTTTACGATCCTACCCATGATGCCCTTTCAAATGATCTCGAACATACTTAGAATTGGTTTGTCCCGGGCGGGTAGGATGCTGGCATTGAAGGACTCGCTGAGGTTGTTGAGGCTTATGTCGCACTTTGGGATCGAAGAGAAGGCATGTTTGGCCCAGCATGTCGCCTCTATTCCACGTAAATAGTCATGGGCTGCCGGGTCAAGGACACATAACTTGGCCATCTCTTTCTCAAATTGCCTCACTGTTGTGGCTCTTGATGCAGCCCACATTGCATCTTTCAACAACCTGCCTTTAAATTGTTTTTGAAAATTGGCATACAGATGTCGGATGCAAAACCGCTGGTCTGCTTGCCATGCCACCTCTCTCACAGCTGGCACTAGTCCCTGCAAAGATTCATAATATGAGACAGACATTGGTAATATGTGACAAACATAAACACATAATGCAAAAGCAGTGAATAACACCTTACCTTTTGTCGATAAGAAATAATCGTCCACCCATTGCCAGATGGGGTGTTTAGATCATCCAGCAACAATTCTAGAAACCACCTCCATGAAGCCTTATTTTCTGCTTCAACGACGGCTACAGCAATCGGGTACATACCATCATTCCCGTCGATGGTGACAACAGTAAGCAGTTGCCCCAGAGTCGCTCCCTTCAAGTGGCAGCCATCTAAACAAATAACAGGTCTACCACCATTCAGCACTGCCCTTTTGCATGCATCCAAGCACATGTACATCCTTTTAAATACACTCATATCGAGATCAACACGCAGTAAACTTCCGGGATTCGACCTCCGAATCTCCTCAGCATAGGACCATATGAGCTTGTATTGCTCATTGGCATCCCCTTCGTTAATTTTCTTAGCCGCATTTCTTGCCTTTCTAACAAGGCTGGATGTGATGTTGACGTTGAAGTCCTTCCTGACAGTCTCAATTATGGAAGATATGTCTCAATCGGCCTGACTTTTAAATCTGTCCAAGTAATGCGTTGCCACCCATTTGGCTGTGGCATGGCGGCTTTCCATCTGTCTGGAACATGTGTGAACGTCGTTGTACATCTTTATTTGAAACGTCATTTCATTTTTTATTTGTGAGGCGTGCAGCCGCCACATGCACCCTTCTTGACAAGCAGCTCTCAATCGATGCGCATCACTGTGGGTGAATTTTATCCTGTACCCATTATTCATTGCATAATCAACAATTTCTTCTCTAATTTTATTCAAGGAACTATATTTTTTGCCAAGCCCTATACCAACAAATGTGCACTCTGCTTCTGGTTGGCGTCTCAGTCTACTCTCTGCCATGTCCATCTCTTCATCACTAGTGGATTGGCATGCCGATCGGAGTTCCTCATCGTCCTCTTCGTTTAAATTTGCTGAGACAGAATGCAAAATAATAGCAACTTCGTTTCTAAGGCCACGTACCTCCTCATTGGCCAATAATGTCTCTGAAGGTCCCACTTGAGCTTCACGGTTAATACTAGCTTCTGCAACACTCCAAGATGCAATTTTTTTCAACAAATTCTTCAACTTTTCCAAAATCCCTTTCTCTACTCGCTTCAGCGCCGCTCAGACTTCTCTAGGGTTAGCTAATAAAGGGAAAATGACAGAATATATGCGAATATCGCAGACAGCTGGGATTATGTATTCTGCTGAATTAACAGAGGGACGCAAATGGCCTGGACGCAAATTGCCTGGACGCCGCGGCGTCCAGGCATACATTGTGGGGCCATCAGCTTTTTTTAACGGACAGCGATGGTGCATTTGTCATTTTCACATACGTTGGTGGTTAACTTGTTAGAAAACATACCATAGTGGTTGATTTGTCATTGATCGCAAACCACGATGGTTGATTTGTCATTTTCCCTAAGATTAATGACAAAGTATCCCATCACTAACTAATATAAAATTGAGGAACTAATTAGCTGTATCTACTCAGTCAAATATGTTTAATAACTATAACCATGTTCTATGTTATTAAAATTGGTTTCACCAGGTAATTTTATAATTTTGTTTCTCAACTATCTTAATTCAAAAACAGTGCCAGCGCAACACGTGAATGTTAGGGTAACCTATGTGAAAGTCTGGTCTATATTAGGGGGGTGTATAATCTCACATAACTTGGAATAGTAGAAAATGCATGGTTCATGAGTAGTGTTCGTCTTCCTACCTAGTACAATAGATTTGCGGCTAACTCTAAGAACAAAAGAGTGCAGGATTCGGGACAAAGCAGACAATATTGTAATGGAAGCACTGAGTGATGTTCAAATGATATCGGAGTCAGTATGGCCGACAAAAACATCAGATTCCCAAGAATGAGAGATTGTGGCAGCCCTTACTGTAAATGTCAGGATGACCCATGTGAGGGTCCTACCCATGTCAATGTGCACAGTCTCACATTGCTTGGGACAGTGAAAAATATATTATTTATAAGTAGAGTTCTTTTTCTGACGTAATACAACATATTTTAGATAAATCTTAAGAATAAATTTGTGAGAAATTGATAATATTGTAATAAGAGTAGTTAAAAAAAAAACTATTATCAAATATATGTCAGACATATATATTTTTTAAAATTTAATAAATAAAATTGTATTTATTTATATGTTTAAATTAGGGAACGGATCATACAAAAAGGGTTTAGTAGATGACAGAAAATTAAGGACGAAGACAGAGAAAAATAAATGGAGCAGATAAAGTAGTTGACTTATGCTTCCATGGTGACAGAAAGATTGGCCTTTGTATGGATCCCTTTGATCTTCATTTTGTTTCGTTTAAGTTCCCTGTATCTAGTCAGCCTTCTCGTTCCTCTTTCTCGGCAATCCATTAAAACGGAAGAATCATTTGTAGAAACTGTAATATACATTCATGGTGAAGCTTGAATTTTCGCCTGTCATTTATTAGTTTTCTCCGTCATTTTGTACCGAAGTCAAGTGGGTTTACTGCGATGACTTGTGGATTATGAGAATCTATGTTAAGAGATAGGGTTTGATTTTGCAGATATGAATGTTCAAGAGTTTTGACAGACCAAATGGATGATAATAATCCGATTGTCAACCCTACTTCGTCTTCCAATTTGAAGATTTATTCGTCTGTTCGTTAGCGTTTGGATGATCTTCCTGTTGGAATGAGAAAGAGGGATTTTTAGAGAAGGAAAAAATAAGGAGAGGAGAGAAGAGAACTAGAGAAACTTTTTCTTTGAATTGCTTTGACTAATTACTTGATACAAAATGACTACACACATATCCTATTTATAGGATTATTTGGTACATGTATAACACAATACATGAACCACCTATTAACTCTAATACATTGACCAATACATAATGAACTTCCTAATTACATGAACTACTCATCAATGACTTATGCAAGTACATGAACTAATGTACCCTTTCATACATGAATGAGAACCTTCCAGATGACCTTTCACAAATACATAGACTTTAACCACAAACATATTAAAGACATACATTAACAAAAACACCTATTCAAAAGATACATTAACCAAAAGACACGAATTAAATAGATTAATATAATTAAGTTTATAATTTCAACATCCTCCCTTAAACTTAATTCCTTGTAACTCCGAGCATCATTCTTAACTTGCTGAAAGTGTCATATTTGAGAGGCTTTATAAAAATATCAGCAACTTGATCATTAGTCTTCACATACTTGACTTGCACTTCATTATTTGTGATACAATCATGAAGAAAATGATACCTTGTATCTATATGTTTGCTTCGATCATGAAAAACAGGATTCTTTGCCAATGCAATAGCAGATTTATTATCAACAAGAATTTATGTAGCTTTCTCTTATGGCATTTGCAATTCTTTTAATAGTCTTCTCAACCATATAGCATGACATACACAAGATGTAGCAGCAACATACTCAGCTTCACAAGTGGATAGTGTCACAATTTGTTGTTTCTTCGAACTCCATGTAAAAGCTGAATTACCCATGTAGAAAACAAAACCTGTTGTGCTCTTTCGGTCATCCATATCTCCACTCCAATCGCTATCGCTATATCTAACAAGCTTAAATTCATTAGAATATGAATAAAGCAAACCATAATCCATTGTACCTTTGATATATCAAATAATCCGTTTTGCTGCCATGAAATGAGTCATGGTTGGTGATTCCATGAATCGACTAACCAATCCAACTGCAAATAAAATATCTGGTCTTGTGCAAGTTAAATACCTCAAACTTCCAACAAGGCTCTTGAAAATTGTAGAATCAAATTTTTCTCCTTTCTCATTCTTTGATAATTTCACTCCACATGCCACGGGAGTATTCACGATTTGACAATGCTCCATCTTGAAACTTTCTAGAATCTCTTTAGCGAACCCTTCTTGAGATATGAAAATGCCATCATCTCTTTGATTGATCTCCATGCCAAGATAGTATGACATTAAACCAATATCTGTCATCTCAAACTCCTTGGTCATTGCTTGCTTAAATTCTTCGTACATACTCTGATTATTTCCAGTAAAAATCAAATCATCAACATATAAGCAAACAAATAAAGCATCTCCATTTTCACGCACCTTAGCATATAGAGAGTGCTCATATGGGCATTTTGTAAATCCATTTTCAAGGAAGTACTTGTCAATTCGACCATTCCAAGCTCTTGGAGCTTGCTTCAAACCATACAATGTTTTCTTCAACTTCAATACTTTGTCTTCATAGCCTTTGATAACATACCCTTGAGGTTGTTCTATGTAGACTTCTTCTTCGAGAACTCCATTCAAAAATGCCGATTTGACATCCATATGATAAATTTTCCACTTCTTTTGAGCCGCTAGTGAAATAATCAACTGGATAGTTTCTAAGTGAGCAATAGGAGCAAATACTTCACCATAGTCAATACCTGGACGTTGACTATATCCTTTTGCCACTAACCTCACTTTATATTTCTCCACTTCTCCCTTTGCATTCTTCTTTTCTTTAAAGACCCACTTCACACCAATGGGCTTTTTGCCTTCCGGAATGGTAACTAGCTCCCGTTTCTCATTCTTCTTAATTGATGAAATCTCTTCATCCATTGCATTTCTCCATTTTTCATATTTCACCGCTTCTTCAAACACTAAAGGCGTACAATCGACAAAGTGACAAAAGAGAGTTAGATCTTCACTTAAATTTTCTGTTACCTTATAAATATCTTGAAGACTCTTCATGCGTGGCTCTCTTTCCCTTGAACTTCCACTAGAACTTGAGCTTCCACTAGAAGTTGATGAAGAAGGTGTATCTAATACCGTTGGTGATCTTGGAGGTGTCCCGGGCTCTTGTAGTTCTCTACTTGGAATCTCTTCATCAAATAAAGGATAGAATTCATACCTCTTTTTGTCTTCATGATTCCAATCCCAAGAATCTTCCTCATCAAACTCAACATCTCTGCTAATAATTCTTTTTTCAAGACTAGGATCATAGAGCTTGTAGCCTTTGGAGCGTTGATCATAACCGACGAAAATATATTTCTTGCTTTTGTCATCAAGCTTTGATCTCTCTTGATCAGGGACATGCACATAACCAATGCTTCTAAAAACTCTTAAATGATAAGCACTTGGTTTTCTTTCACTCCGTGCTTCTTGAGCTGTTTTGTCCCACAAGCTTCTCATTGGGCATCTATTTGATAGGTATACTACATAATCAACTGCTTCTGCCCAGAACTCTTTTGGCATCTTCTTAGTTTTCAGCAAACTTCTCGCCATATTAAGAATGCTTCGATTCTTTCATTCCACTATGCCATTTTGTTGAGGAGATCGTGGAACTGTTAGGAATCGTCGGATGCCATTTGCTTCACAAAACTCATTAAACTCATTAGATGTAAACTCACCTCCTCTGTCTGATCTCAAACCTTTAATGGAATACCCGCTTTGCTTTTCTACATATGCTTTGAATCTTCTAAAAACGTCAAAAGCTTGAGATTTCTCCTTCAAAAAATAAACCCAATTTTTTTTGCTAAAGTCATCAATGAAGAGGAGAAAATACTGATTTTTACCGAATGAGAGAGGCTTAATTGGTCCGCATACATCAGCATGAACAAGTTGAAGTGGTTTACTTGCTCTTGATGTCGTCTCCTTCGGAAAACTCTTTCGAAATTGTTTGCCAACAAGACATCCTTCACATAGCTGATCTGGTTGGTTTATGGACGGTAATCCCTTTAGCATTCTTTTCTGTCCCAATAGCTTTAAGCCACCAAAATTCAGATGGCCAAGTCTCAAGTGCCAAAGCCATGAAGTGTCCTTCACACAAGTCTTTAGACATCTAGCAACGTCGGCTTGAATATCCAGCAAAATCATTCTATTGTTCGTCATCGGTACCTTCGCGATCACATTTCTTCTATAATCTTGAAGTAGAAGACTCCGATCCTTCATGTGAACCTCGTAGTTTTTCTCCAAGAGTTGTCCCAAACTCAAAATATTACTCTTCATACTCGGAACATAGTAAACATTGTTAATAAGTTGATAACCGCCATTTTTCATACGAATTAGAATTGTACCTTTGCCTTCAATTTGAACTTTGGAATTATCTCCAAATGTGACCAATCCAGTCACCGAGTTGTCAATTTCCATAAATTTGCTCTTATCGCCACACATGTGATTGCTTGCCGCATTGTCAAGATACCACACATTGTTCTTGCTTCCTTCTCCTTTGTAAGCTAAGAACAAGGTTTCTTCAGCCTTTTCGTTTTGAGCATAATTCGCCGTTTCTTTGACATTTTGAGGAGGACTCCAACAATCGCGAGCATAGTGTCCGTGCTTTTGACAATTGTAACATTGAACTTTTGATCGATCATTTTGTCTTGAGTGACTTCCTCTACCACGTTCTCTTACGAAATGACTCTTCTCTTCATTATCGAGATTGCGTCGACCTCGACCTCTTCCTCTACCTTGTCCACGTCTGTGTCCACGTCCTCTTCCTCGTTGGCTTCTCCCATATTCATCGTCTTTTTCTTTCACCAAGAGCTTGGTGGCTAGAACTTGCTTGATCGGCTCCTTCTTCTTGTTGATTCTCTCTTCATGAGCTTGTAATGAACCCATGAGTTGGTCAACCGTCATAGTAGCTAAATCTTTTGACTCCTCGATAGCTACAACCACATAGTCAAACTTTGTATGTAACGAGCGAAGAACCTTGTCATTGACACGAACATCTTCCATTGTCTCTCCATATCTCATCATTTGGTTTACGATGGCCAAAACCCTCGAAAAGAAATCCGTTATCGACTCGGATTCTTGCATTTGCAACGCTTCAAATTCGCCTTGTAGGATTTGAAGACGTACCTTCTTTACCTTATCAACTCCTTGATAAGAATTTTGTAGAATCTCCCATGCTTGCTTGGCGGTAGTCGCATTTGATACTCTCTCGAACATAACTTCATCCAAATATTGATGAATAAGAGTAAGAGCTTGTTGATCTCTCTTACGCGTTCTTTGGAGAGTCTCCCTTTGATTTTGAGTCAAAGGGGAATCATCACGTGGCTCGTCATACCCTCTATCGACAATCTCCCATACATCTTGCGAGCCGAGCAAAGCCTTCATAGGAATGCACCAATTCTCGTAGTTGTCTTTGGTAAGTTGAGGGAAATGGAATGGAAATTTAGAATTCGACATTTCTACAAGAACAAAAAACTAAGCTCTGATACTAATTTGTTGGAATGAGGAAGAGGGATTTTTAGAGAGGGAAAAAATAAGGAGAGGAGAGGAGAGAACTAGAGAAACTTTTTCTTTGAATTGCTTTGGCTAATTGCTTGATATAAAATGACTACACACATATCCTATTTATAGGATTATTTGGTACATGTATAACACAATACATGAACCACCTATTAACTCTAATACATTGACCAATACATAATGAACTTCCTAATTACATGAACTACTCATCAATGACTTATGCAAGTACATGAACTAATGTACCCTTTCATACATGAATGAGAACCTTCTAGATGACCTTTCACAAATACATAGACTTTAACCACAAACATATTAAAGACATACATTAACAAAGACACCTATTCAAAAGATACATTAACCAAAAGACACGAATTAAATAGATTAATATAATTAAGTTTATAATTTCAACACTTCCCATGCTCAGCAGAACATGCAGTCATACGCACACTTGTAACCCTCCAGGCCCAACAGCAAAACACACTCACACGTGCTACCACACGCACACGCAAACGCAAATTATTGCGGCGGAGGAAGACGATCAACCAAACAAGAAAGAGCTGTCCTGTTTGAAACCCAGAGAGCCATCTGGAAACGTAGAGGTGGTACAGACAGAAAAAGAAAGCGGAACTGGCTTCCTTGGAAGGCGAAGTCAAGAGGCTACAGCTACTAAACCAGCAATTGGCAATGGAATTACGGAAAAAAATAGTTCTCGAGGAAGAGGCGTCGAGACTCAGAACCCTTCTGGCAAAAATCAAGGGGAAGATTGACGGTCAGTTGAGTGTTTCTGTTACAGTTAGTGACAATGGTATACAAGGAAGAGGAAAGCGAAAGAAGAATAAGCCTAGATGGCTTAATGATTTTACTGAATAGAGTTTGTACAATTGTTTAGCTAGAAATACAGTTGTAAACGGTTAAATGTATAACCGGTAGTATTTAGTACAAATAGAGAAATGTAAAGAGAAGAAAGCAAGAAATGAATAGAACTTCTTCTTCTTCTTCATCTTCTTCTTCATTTTCTTCTTCTTCTTCTTCTTCTTTCCTTCTTAATTCTGCATCGCAACTCTGTTATGAGGAAAAGCTCAGTAACATTGGTGCTTTCTGTCATCATAGCGGAAGAAACTCATTCACAATCAATTCAAAATTAGTTTCTGGAGGAATGCCGTAATCGGCTTTCTAACCATGATCAAAAATTGACTGAATTCAACTCTCTTTTGAAAGAAATCAGTATCAAGTTAACGACAATGGAGGGACGAATCGAGCAGCATATTCGGAATCATGTTAAATTCCGATTGATTCTTCCAGCAGCAAAGGTAAACACGCTGAAAATTTTGTTGATAATTCCTACAAATCGTTTCGTTCGATTAAATTGGATGTGCCTAGATTTGACGGTGCTGACCCACATGGTTGGATTTTTAAAGCTGAAAGATTTTTTGACTATCATGAGTTAGATGATACTCAACGATTAAAGATTGCTTCATTCCATTTGGACGGCGCAGCTTTGCAGTGGTTCTAACGGATATTCCGCAATGACATGGTTCCAACCTGGAAATCTTTTTTAAAGGCCTTGTTGGTAAGATTTGGTCATTCTGAGTATAGGGACGTACAAGGGGAGCTGTCGAAGCTCACACAAACATCAACAGTTTTCGATTTTCAGAATAGGTTTGAAGCTTTAATGAACCAGACTGTAGGTGGTTCTTCCTCTTTTATACAAAGTTGCTTTGAATCTGGTCTAAGGCATGATATTTGAAAGGAGGTACGAGCACTTAAACTGCAATCTATAGATCAAGCTATAAGTTAAGCTAAGTTGATGGAGGATAAACTAAATGATAATGGAACTTGTCAGACTTCTCAAAAATTTCAATATCATCAAAATATTAGATTCAATGAGTCTGGACCACCCTTGTTACCAACTCCAAAGGCACAGCCAAATCAGCAACTTCTTAACGTGAAATCTTCTAACATTCCAGTCAAGAAATTGCTCGCCAATGAAATGATGGAAAGGAGAGAGAAGGTTTTATGCTATAATTGTGATGAGAAATTTAGTAGGAATCATAAATGTAAATCTAAATTGTTTGTACTGGTGTTGGAGGATGATGATAGTATTGCTGCCAATTTGGTGGATATGGATTCTGGAACTTCTATTACAGCTTGTGAATCTGAGTACAATGATCTTCCTGCTATAAGCTTGCATGCTTTAGCAGGACAGCAATTTCCACGGACAATTCGATTTGTTGGTTATGTTGCCAATGATCCTGTACAAGTTTTGGTTGATGGCGACTCTACGCACAATTTTATACAAGATAGATTAGTGCAGCGATTACAATTACATGTTCAGCCTTCCAAACATTTCAAGGTGTTAGTGGGCAATGGAGATGAGTTAGCCTGTACTGGTACTTGTTTGAATTTGGCGGTGCATATTCAAGGTCAATTATTCTGCATTGATTTTTATGTTCTGCCTATCCAAGGAGACGAAATGGTTTTAGGTGTTTAATGGCTGGAACACTTGGGACCTGTTCTAACTGACTATAAAATGTTGACAATGCAATTTAATTGGAATGAGAAGCAAGTGTTATTGCAAGGTGTGCAACAACAAGTTCCTAGTTCTATACAATTGCATCAGTTGAAGAAATTGCAGAATTCAGGAAAGGTATTTCAATATTTTTGTTTCCATTCCAGGTTGTTATCTTTAGAGCCTGAATTGCTTAATGTTCCAGAAGACATGCAATTTTTACTTGAGAAGTATCATTTGGTTTTTCATATTCCCGAAGGGTTACCACCTGTTAGAAACATTGCACACCAAATTCATTTGAAAGCTGGTGCTTTGCCTGTGACTGTTAAGCCTTATAGATATTCTCACTTTCAAAAATCTGAAATTGAGAAGATGGTTGCGGACATGTTACATTCCGGGATTATTAGACCAAGTCGAAGTCCTTTTTCTTCCCCAGTTTTATTGGTTAAAAATAAGGATGGTACGTGGCGATTTTGTATTGACTATAGGGTGCTTAATAGCATAACCATTCCGGACAAATTCCTGATCCCTACTGTTGACGAATTGTTGGATGAATTACATGGTGCCACTATTTTTAGTAAAATAGATTTGCGTGCTGGCTACCATCAAATTAGAATGGATGATGTAGATATTCAAAAAATGGCATTTCGGACTCATGAAGGTCATTACGAGTTTTTAGTAATGCCTTTTGGTCTAACAAATGCACCAGCCACTTTCCATGCAATTATGAATGATGTTTTGAAGCTGTTTTTGCGTAAATTTGTGATTGTATTCTTTGATGATATTCTGATTTACGGCGTTGCGCGTTCTGATCATATTCACCATTTGGAGGTTGTCCTACTTTGTTTACAGCAACATAATTTTGTTGCTAAACTGAGTAAGTGCAGTTTTGGTAAGGAATCTGTGGAGTATCTAGGCCATATTGTTTCTGCCAAGGGTGTTTCTCCTGAAAATGGTAAGATTACTGCTATATTAGAATGGCCAGTACCTACTACTCTCAAACAATTAAGGGGATTTTTGGGTTTATCTGGCTATTACCGAAAGTTTATTCGACATTATGCTTCAATTGCAAGTCCTTTAACAGCTTTGTTACAAAATGATGCTTTTAAATGGAATTTAGAAGCTGCTGATTCTTTTTGTAAACTCAAGGATGCTCTAGTTTCAGCTCCTATTCTAGCTTTGCCGGATTTTTCAAAACCATTTGTGGTTGAGACCAATGCTAGTGGCGTGGGCGTGGGCGCTGTGTTGTTGCCAGACAAGCATCCACTTGCATTTTTCAGTAAGAAATTGTGTTCTAAATTGCAAAACAGCAACACTTATATTCGAGAAATGTTTGCCATTACGGAAGCTGTCAAGAAATGGCATCAATATTTGTTGGGTACTCGTTTTCTGATCAAGACTGATCATAAGAGCATTCGTGAAATGTTGACACAAGTTATTCAAACTCCAGAGCAGCAGAAATTTGTGGTAAAATTGTTGGGCTATGATTTTGATATCATATATAATCCTGGAAAAAATAATGTAGTGGCAGATTCACTCTCAAGGAATTTTGAATCTGATTCTAATTCTTTAGTTCCATCCTATTATGCAGTTAGTTGTTTACATTCTGCATTGTTGACTGATTTAATTGGTGAGACTATGTCTCTTGCTGATCTGAAGGAGTTGTGCTCTAGAATCCATCAATTTCCTCATTTGTTTCAGGATTACAAAATTCAAGGTGGCTTAATTCTTCATAATGGCATAATTGTCCTTAGTAAAAATTCAGCCCACAGGTTGGATTTGATTAGAGAGTGTCATTCTTCACCTACGGGTGGTCATCCTGGTATTCTTCGCACAATCAAAAGATTGACCTCTCAGTTTGAATGGCCAACTCTTAAACAGGATGTCCAGCAATTTGTAAAGACTTGTCCTGTCTTCCAACAAACAAAATATGAGCCAAAGAAGATTGCTGGGTTACTCCAACCATTACCCACCCCTGTCAACATTTGTGAAGATTTTTCTATGGACTTTATCACGGGTCTTCCAATTTCTAAAGGTCATACAACTATTCTAGTGGTTGTTGCAACAACATAAATTACTTTTACAACTTTGGAAGCTTAAGAGAAAGCTAACCATAAATTATCATAAAAACATTAAATTTGTAGACTTCTCAATTTGTTTGATAAAAGGTTGAGATTTATGTACGGAAACAAGTTTTTACGCTCTAATTGATATTATAATCGTTTAAAATTAGATTTCTGGTCAAAAGTTGAGATTTTTGCCAGTTTAGGGATGAATTTGCGATGCAACGATCAACCAGCGTCTCTCATCAGTCGACCGAATCGAAGGCAGGAAGGTTGACACTCGAAGCGTGGTCAACCAAACTAAAAAGCCAGTTGACTAATTCGATTGATTAGACCCCATCTAAGGTCGAACAATGTCGTTGATCGGACTCCATCGATGGACAACTAGTGCTATAAACCGAACCTCTTTTGAGAACGACTAGTTCGGTCGATCAGACATTTTTGAGGACTCACGAATTGTGTTTCAAATTTGGATTTTTCGTGGGAATTGTTTCATAATTCCTATCGCCAATATGCATTCCAATAGACTTTTGAAGATTTAAAAATCAATTGATTGAATTATATATATACTTTGTGTCATAACCCGTAGCGTATCACTCTTTTTTCAAAACTTATAATACTTACTAAATTTGTTAACATTTTAGCAGAAGATTTTTTTGAAGTAAAACGATTATTGTGTGATTGTTAAGATAGCATAAAATGTTTTAATGCTAACCATATTTATTTTATTAGCTATATTGATCTTCAACTTCAAAACATATTTCTAATATTATGTTCAAAATGAGTGAACTTGTCCATCAAACTTCAAATCATATTTTTAAAATATTAATTAGAAAAGTCCATTACAAGGTTCATTTCACAATCCAAATTTCAATATCTCCCCCCATTACATAATGTTGAATTAATAATTCGTCCTCCACCAGTTGTTGATGTTGTGACAAGCCAAGCATGAAGCCTCCTAAATGCCTCTTCAATTGGTACATCCATCAAATCTATCCACATGTGAATCCTCATCATAACAATTCCCTACATCACAAAATTTAACTATGAGTGTAATGCTCAGTAATTAATGAAAAGTAAATTTGCATGTGACATGTGATACAGAATGTGTAAAAGCATGCACATTTTATTTTTTAGTTTATTTCTTTTTCCTTTAACTTATTAGTTAGATTGTTGGGGATCATTGTAGGGGAGAATAGACACTATTTAGTCCACCTCTTACGAGACAACCATATTCGAACCCCAGCCACACAATAATCTAATATGTGTTTTTCTTTTTCTTTCTTAATATTTCTTATAAAACATATGCAGTAAAATTTCATGATGCACAAACATAACAGTTTCATTTCCACACATCAACAATAGCAACAACTTATATATTTCACAACACAGTCTTGTACGCCATTCACCCTTTTTGTACAGAACATAATACATATAAACTTTATACAATTGTAAACTTAACAATATGCATGCACATCAACCCTATTATGCATTCTTTACCTATTAGCCATGGAGCGGAATTGCTAAGAGAAATAATAAGAGTTTCTCAACTATCTGGCAATAAACTAATCAAACGCAAAGCATGTAACTCATCATCTAGCTTCATATCAAGTGATGCCAACTGATTCAGAATTCTCTGAAAAACATTCAAGTGATCAGAAACTAGAGTTCCATCTGTGTATCGAAGATACATTAATTTCCTGAAAATAAAAGTTTTATTCTGCGCATTCTTGTTTTCATACAACTCCCTTAGAGTCGCTCAAACCTTGTTGGCGTTTGTCTCATTGGCAACATGCTGATAAACACTATTATCGACCCACTATCGAATTTTGCCAACAGCTTTCCTGTTCAACTTGGCCTATGCTTTTTCAAACATCTCGTTTGGTTTGCCCTCGTCTCTCAAAAGCGCGTCTTCATAATCTAAACAATATAATAGATCTTTCATTCACGACTTCCATATCGAGTAATTGGTAGTCGTGCGCTTAATAGAGTAACATGGTGCTCTGATACAACATGTTGAGAAACAGAACCCAAAAATACACAGCGGAACAAAATACATTTTTCTCTTTTTGTGCAATCAAATAGGAAAAACAAACCAAGAAAAATAACGAGATCACAACACCAATTTTTAGCATGGAAACCCCTAAAAAATGTGAGAGTAAAAAATACGGGACCCGTATGCCACTTAATTGAATCTTCCACTATAATAGAAATAATGGGTACACCAAAGTTCTCTCTAGCTCAACAAACTAGAGGCATGCAATATTCATCAAGACCAAAACAACAATCTTGAAAGATAACAAAACGTAAGAAATGATAAACATAAGGTTACCAAACTGCAGTCTCATTTTTACCCCAATAGACTGCCTTGGAAAACTCTGACGATAATTTTCACCGTTCTTGATGTCGTGAACCTACAGTTCAAATTTCACAATGATCCAACGGTAGAAACTCGAGAAACTAAATTTGTTTCCAGCTGCTTCTGAAAAATCCAAAAATTCATTCTTTTTTCTCTCCTTTTTCTTTTTGTTATCACTCTAGGGTTTCATTAGCCACAAAACCTTCCTATTTTATACTCAGCCCAAAAAATATGGGTCGAGCCCAGTAGGTACTGCATTATCTTTGATGTCACCGATTGTTAATTGTTATTGATTTTGAATAAATTATTGAGTTTTGCCTTTGATATGTTCAGTTGAGGTAATAATTTTTTCTTATGTCCAGCATTGCATTGTTTTCAAAAATATTTATTTTGAGACATGTTCTTATATAAAATGATGCGTTTATTTTTAAGGCTCGTCCGTTTTTATATTATATATTTTTCATGAACTTGTTTTCTTTGACCATGCACATTATTTTAATGTAATTTTTGTTTTGTAAACCCACTTTGATCTACGCATGTAAGTGTCCTATTTTTGTAAAGTACATTTGATTGTTAGAGGACATGTTGTTTCTTAACTAGAGTAATGGAGCAATTATTGTGTCGTGTCCTGTCACGCCCCAAAAGGGACTCGAGACAGAACGGGAAACAATCCGACCCAAAAGGACCAAATCGTTCAGCCCTCACTTAAATTCATGATTAGCAGCAGAAGACTTAAGACTTTACATTACAGACCAGACCCAAAATAAAGGTCCAGAAATGACAATAATATATTACCAATTAACCAATTCTAAAACTAGTAACTTAAAAATAAGATTTTAGGATACAAACCTTCTTAAAATATTCAAGTATCTGTACAAATGATGATGAAATAAATTATACGACCAAAATTCTAAACTACACTCCTGAAGTGGCAATGAGGGACTACTTTGATTAATTCCTGAAAAATGAAGTCAGATTGGGGTGAGTCGACAAAACTAAATAGAGATTTATCTTATATTAACTTTTATGCCATATGAGTTTAACGTACCTTTTTCAGTTAATTAAAATAACAGATTAACATATATATAAAAAAAAAGGATGTTGATGAGCAATAATTTAAATAACAAATTTAACGGCGATCGCAAATAGTCAAAAAGACCTTGATCAGGTTTAGAGATTCACAACCCAATGACACGACATATACAGTTGTTCTATTACCTATTTGCACTTTAGAGATTCGAACTCAATGACATTTGAAAAATCTCATATTATCTAATTCAATAACAAACAAATACATTCCGTATGGGATAATGTGTGAAAATTAATTATAATAAAAATAATCCGACAATTATGAAAATGATTGCATCGTTATAATCTAAGAGTCGTCTCAAAATAATTATTTTTAAAATAAAATGCAAATGTAGTGCATAATAATAATCCCTACCTCGAAAATTGAGAATGTCCAATACCCAGACCAAAAAAACTCCACAGCTAATAAATCTGAAAACTCTCTAAGTCTTGGGACCTAACCATAATAATTTATAACAATTACAATTTGAAAATTTATAATTTATTATTTAAATTTTCATATTCAAAACAGGGATTGGTCCAAAAAGAAAAACTTTAACATATGGCCCAAAGGCCCCTTTGTTTTTTACAGACGGGCCCAAAGACCTTCCATAATTTGGCCCAAAGGACCCCTCCATAAATTTGCCCAAAGGGCTTCCACAATTGGGCTAATAGGGAGAGCTTAGGACGCGACCCAAATTTTCCCAATCCACGGACGGAGTAATGGACAGAACACCCAAGCCGTGACCATTCCTTCATCGGCAGCCCACAAAGAAATCAACAAATAATTCAGCATCCTAAATATTTACTAGAATTAAATCACCCCAAGCAGTTTAGAATCAACCCAAAAATCCAGAATTTAAATGTTCGCTTGAAGAACTAAATCGGGAGCAATAGAAAAATCCAACTTTACCTGATGAGTCTAAAATTTTTTCTAACAATGATCGCGTCTAAGATGATCCACTTCGTGAATGCTTAAATCTGGCCATTAACGAAAACAATCCATCAATCCCACAGCCAGTTGAGGAATTTGGAACAAAAATCTAATCGGGAAAACCAGACTAACCTTAATGGAGAAAATTACAAACCTGACGAAGAATAAACCTTAAACTGCTGGAGAATTTGAGGTCTTTATATCCAACATTCACTTTCAAAAACTCGCATGAATCATTCACTCAACTTGCTAATTACACTTCAATCCTGAAGGAAATGAATCCAACCATTAGCACCATTCATCAACTACTAAAGGAGTTCCAAAAATTTACATTTAACCAAGAATAGAACCTGTTATAGAGAACTGTTCTTTACGCACTCCAATTGTCGACCAAAGATTTCACAGCGAGGATGTCCACCCTAACCCGCAACAAAAATAATTTTAGTCCTTCATATACGTCTTTTGGAAGTGAAAAGAAAACAGGACGCTAAGAGAAAACAGGGCTTACCGCAATGATGAGTGAAACCGCTAAGATGCTGCCGGAAACCTTCACTCCACATCGACGGTTAGCAATGGCAGAGGAATTTAGAAGAGAGAGAGATGAGTAGGGAGAGATGGGTGGGATTCTCTCGTCCCCCACTCTGCTGAAATAGGGGATTTTTTCCCCAAAAATCTCGGCAACTCCCGATAATGGAAGTTGAAAATATCTTGTGTATATATATATATATTCTGGGCCATCTGGGTCGGGTCTCACATGTCCCTTGAAGTAAAACCTCAAACCTAATCAAGGTCGTTCGTGACTGTTGCAATTGTGCAATATTGTCATTATTATTGTTATTGTTGATGACACAATATGCTTAGAGTTCATGAGTGACTCCACTTTTACTGAAATTTTGTACAATAGTGAGTTATTTGTCGTTACCTACCACACAATAATAGAATTTTGTAAAACTTGCACCTTTGGACATTATATACTCAGATGTATAAAATATTTTATCTTATCATGCTTACATATTTTATTTACCTCTACACTAAATATGAAATTACATATTTATTGAGTTTAGTCAACTTTTTCCAAACAACTTTCCCACTTCATATTTTAGTGCAGGAGATCATCAATTAGCCACCTAGGAGTAAACTCGGAGAACTATTTCCTCACCTTTAATTTTCTTTCAGAGTGTTATTTGTGAGGTCAGATTTTGTTAGATGAAATCTCAGACCAGGTTCTTACACATTTGTTATTTTATTGAACAGATTACTATATTGTTTTTTTAGGTTATTAATGGACCTTGAGACGTGGGAGCATATCATTATGCTATTTCAATGCAAGCTTTTGAAGCCTTACAAACCCAACAAGAAGAAGCAAATAATGTTTGAAAGGCTGGAACAACTTCATTCTATGAACAAACATTCAAAAGTTTTATCTGCTCCTTGTTCAACAGGTGTATGCCACGTAAAAGGCATTGATTTTTCGCTGTCCAATCATGTCATTGAGCTCAAATCTAAAATCAATCCCTTATGTTCAAACATTGAGTGTTCTTTAGTAAACCATAGGTATGCCCTAGCTCTACCTAACATATGACCTTCAATAATTCTAACTCTTCAAAAAAAAAAAATCAAATACTAACCTAATTAATACCCTAGAATTTGCCCAAAACATGATCGCCAGTAAGATCTCACACAGCCGGATGGTTACTAAGTTGAGTGATTACTTGGAATGACCAGGTAAATGACGTAGCGAAATGACGCGTTTATTTACTTGATTGATTAATTAATTAAAAAATATTTATTTATTTTTATTCCATAATATTGAAAATTGAATTGTACCAAAAAATATGTAATAATAGCACATGGGTTAGAAAAGGAGGGGTCAGCCTTGAGGACCAATTTGAATTTGGTCCCCTCCTAAATAGGGATATGAAAAAAGACAGTAATTAATAATACATACCCAACATTATAACTTAGCTTTATTGTCCTTCCCATCAACAATATAAACTTTTTTTATATATTTATTTTTCTATCATAGTTGAATAAAGTAGAGAATCACATTAAATTTTGTTACTAGAATAGTGCCCGAAAATATGTATGCTATCCAAAATTGATATTGAAAAAAAAAATTCTTAAAAAGAAATTACCAAAATAAAGAGAAAATATTAAAAAAAAAAAGGAAAATCTTAATGTTCAGCTTAAAATGTAGACATGTAGAAATGGTAAAACTATATTTGGCGATATCCTTTGAAGATATAGACAAAAACGTGCGAAGGAGAATCCGTGCTTTCACCCAGAAAATTCGATATAACTCAAGGGTTGGAAGATGACTTTGTGGAATGGTATAATAATAGAGATGATGTTGTTAGGCAAACATTAAAAGGGAAGATTGTTTGCAATTACCAAAAGGAATGTTTGAAGATAAGGAAACTTAACAAAATAACTACTGTACTATAAAATCAATGATAAGTCAATTGCTGAACAACTTTCACTAACAACTTAAATACTAAACTATAATAAATGGACGATGCAAACATCATCGTGGCCCATTAAAAGAAACATTATAGCGCAAATTATGCCAAAATATTAATCTTTGCAATTCTAATTATATTTTTGTTTTATGCTAAAATCGCAATAATTGAATCAATCTTATCGCAAAGATGATGTCGTGAAACTCTAGCATGATCTTTTTATCGTCAAAACAATTTTCACGTTTTCAGTTTTTCAAAAACATTGTCAAATGTCGGCATGATTCACCCCTTCTCTCGATTTCACACGTCTTAATATCTCACTTTTCACAAAGGAAAGTAATATTTTCTCAACAGAAAGTAATCTTTCTGCTGGTGGAACATTGTATTTCAGTATCGGAAAGTAATCTTTTAAATCTGTTTAGTGGAAAGACAGCGGTTTGCTGCAGAAAAACAACGTTACGCAGTGGAACCACAACGTTTTTTAACGGAAAATATAACCGCGATGTTTGCTCTGTTCATTTTTTATAATTCAGTGTTTAAGTTGTTAGCAAATATTGTTCAATGGTAAATTTGTTATTGATCTATAGTCTAGTGATTGTTTTGTTAAGAAGATAATATTAACTAATTACATTACTTAATCCCCATTTTAAACCATTATTCGTGAAGATAGTAAAATCTAAACAGTCGATCAATTTTGACCATGGATTGCCCAGTCACTCATGACTCACCTCCAGGGAACCCACGTCTGTTTCTCTCTCTTACTTTCTCTGCAGACAAATCACTCACATGGCTTTCCTGTCCCTTCTCTCTCCCCATTCTCTTTTCTTGTTTTTTTTAGAGAGAGAAGGTTTCTTCCTACTGAACCCTTTTTGGAGTTAGTAGGGTATTTAGTCATTTACAGATATTAATCTTGCAATTAATTAAATCTATGATAATTATAATTATGTTAAGTCACTCTTTTCATTGCTACACCTTTAAGATAATTCTAAATGATTATTAAACGTAATCAAATATTAGATTACATTATTATTGTTGTATTTAAACTTCCATCCATTTTATATTTCAAATTATTGTCATTTAAAAAAAAAAAAAGATAGGAAAAAAATATTAAAAAATAACAAGAAAACCTTAAATTACAACATAGAAAAAGGAAGACAAATTTGTCAAATAAATTTGTAAAGTGAAAATTTAGAAAATAGAGGATTAATTGTTGATTCTGGTTGTTTAAGGTGTTGTTAAAGAAAAAACAGTGATTAATGATAGAACGACAATCAGAAAAGAACACCAGTGTTTTACGTGGTTTGGACAAAGGCGTCTACATCCACGGATGAAATCACTGAGCTCGTTATATTACTATTATCAAGGTTACAAGAACAGAAAACTCCGACTACAACACTAACCAGATTAAGAAACATACAAAAAACGAAATACCCAGAGAAAACCCATCTCTACATTGTCATCTTTTTGTACGTGAACAGTAACCTCTTTTCGTCTATGTAATTCTTATATTATTGAATTATTATCCTCTAATTGATTTACCCAACAAAAGGCAAAAACAATTGCCTTTAATTGCAGTATGCTACAGTAAAATTGAGTCACTATTTACAATTCTGAAAAAAAAAAAATCAATTATTTTGATTTCATTAATTTCTAAATCTTTAAATACCATTTTTTTTAAACGAAAACGGAATTGAAAAACTTACGTCGTTTATTTCTTATAATTTAAAATTTTAGTTATTAGCAAATTTAGTTTAAAATCTGACTTATTACTACTGACTCCATAATCTATGATTTTTTTTTATTAATTATCCAAAATTTTAATTTAAAAAGTGACATTGTCGAGTCTTAATTATTGCTTTCCATCAACAAGTTTTATTAAATAAATAAATCTATATTTATTTCTTCTTTTTAAATGATGCAATCCTCGAATGCAGATGCATTTTCGGGTGTCGAATTAATAATAAACTTCTTCTACTAAAGCAACTAGATCTTCAGCCACTTATAAATAATAATAATTAGAAGCAATAGTTGACTAATAATTAAAACAATAATTATTTTTCTAAAATATTCAATTTTTGGAAATGAAAAAGTAGGGATAATATTTAATTATTTGAAAAGAAGAAGACTGAAGTGGACGTTGTCTGCGCAGAGGACAAGAGAGTATATCGTCTGAATATATACAATCATGGACTCCACTCAACAAAGTCCCATACTGTTTTCTGCAACCCTCTATTTATTTATTTATTTATTTTTATTTTTATTTTTTGCTTTAAAATATCTCTCATAAATAATTAATTAAACTGCTTTGTGGCAATGATCTTGGGAAGGGATAGATAGTCTAACTGTGATTTCGGGCCATATCAATAATAGTGTAGTATCTCATATTGTTTTGAAAGTGAAAAATACATGTTTTATAAGTAGAGTTATTCTTCTTACCTAATACATTGCATTTTGAGCTAATTCTAATAATAAAATTATGTGGGTATCAACTCAAATAAGACAATATTGTACTTGGAGGACTAGAAACGTTACACATGGATAAAATGAGGAGAAAAAATATATAATTTTCATAAATAATAAAATTTTGGAAAAAAATGATTTCTCCATAAAAACATTACTCAAAAATAAAAAAATAAAATGTTAGAAAGAAAAGCAAAATTTGAAAACTTTTATTTCATTATTTTCCATAAAATTGAAGAAAGAATGTAACGTATTCAGCTATTTATGTAAATTAAGAATATTTTATGATAATTTATATATTAAAAAAATCTCGAAAATAGTTTTGTTTTTGTTTTTAAGATGATAAAAACTATTTGTTTTTAATTAAATCTCTACACCCAAACACGTCCTAACTTATTACACCAAATAAACGATGATCATGTGAGGCAGATGCTCATCCTAAAGACAAAATCTGGGTTTAATCAGAAAGTGAAATTAATTAATACCAAAATAATAATAACATTAATTAATAATAAGGAAATTATAAATTCAAAGCTAATTAAAACTTTCTCTGAATTAAATTATTTTTAGTTGCATCAAAGAAGATATTTTATGCACATTTATAAAAAATATTTTAAAATTTAATATATATATTTATGTGGGGATGCCACTCTGATTTGTCTGAAGAATTATGGAATTAATATTGGAGCACGTGACCGACAACACGTGCTGGGGGAACGAAACCCAATTTTTTTGGCAGTACTTCGGTAAATTCGTTTAGTTTTTAAAAATAGTTAAATGAGTTTTTGAAAATTGGTTTTGGGAAACTAAACGTTGAGCAATGTCTTCGTCGGAGAAACTCTATCAACTTGTATATGGATTCACTTGAAACTAGAAATTGAGAATATTTTAACAACATTTCAAGCGATTATCGTGGTATTACCTCCACGATGAAGACTAAAATGTGAGTTCTTCCAACAATTTTTCAGAGTTGCTCTTCATTTCACATTTTTGATTTTCATAAAGCTAGCATGGAGAGTCAAACTAAATAGAAAAAATAAGTCCCAAAATAAATAAATAAATAAATATTATTATATTGATACACGTACATATAATATAGCTATCATTATAAAAAAATTTATTAAAGTGATTAAATATTGTAACGTCTCTAGTCCTCCTATTATAATATTATCCACTTTTGACCGCATGATTTTGTTCTTCAGGTTAACCAAAAACGCGTTGTACTAGACAGAAAATAAAACTATACTTATAAATTATGCATTTTCCACTTTTTCAAGCGATGTGGGATTGTGCATCCCCATTTATATGGGACAGACCCTGATATGAGTCATTCTATCTTCATAGGTCGAGCTGTCACAATCTCCATCTTTGGGGACCCGACATCCTCTTCGGTCACACTTCCAATTGAACTTTGACACTGATATCATTTGTAACATTTTCAGTCTTCTTCGTACAATATTGCCCATTTTTTGCTAAAGTCCACATAGTTTTGTTGTTAGGGTTAGTCCAAAACACGTTGTATTAGATAGGGAAGAGAACTTTTACTTATAAACCATGTATTTTTCATTCTCCAAAACGATATGGATTGTGCACCCCCACTAAAATGTGTCGAATCCTCACATGAATCATTTTGCCTTTCATAGGGTGGACTACCATAATCTACCTTCTTGGGGACTCGACATCCTCGTCGGCCACACTTCCGCTTGGACTTTGGCTCCGATATCGTTTGTGATGTCCTCAGTCCTCCTATTACAATATTATTTGCTTTGAGCTGAAACTTACACGATTTTGTTATTAAGATTAGCCTCAAACGCATTGTGTTAGGTAGGGAGGAAAACCTTACTTATAAAATTATACATTTTTTACTCTCCCAAGTGATGGGGAATTTTACATCTCCACTGATATAGGTCGGACTCTTACATAAGTCATTTTAACTTTAACAGGGTGGGTTGCCATAAATACATGTTATGTTATTGAATTTCAAGTCTATAAGATGATATAAGTTCAAATGTGTTGACAAGTAGGTGTCATTTACCTATTATGTTACGAGAAAATTAGCGACGACGCAAAATAATAATTAAAGGTAAGATTTTATTTTCATGAAATAAAACATCTATTAGGAGAATGATACATTATTAAAAAAGTACCTTTGGAAGATAATGACTATTTACCCAAACACTCTTAAATCAACCATAAAATTTGTTTCTTATACTCTTCATATTTTGACAATGAGAAAAGATATTGGATTTAAAAATAAGATATGATTAATGTTAAATTTATTTTCTAATTTTAAATTCTTATAATATTTCATTCTGATGTAACACTTATTTATTGATTTAATTAATGTTTAATTTTAATTATATATAATTTATCTTAACATCAGGTCATAAAATAAATTATATTATAGAATTAAAGAACAATCTTAATATTTATCTTAAAATATTAAAGGAATTTAGTATTTTAAATTTGAGAAAATTTTGATATTTCTAATTTCATGAACTCAAAGCACATCAACACAAATTATTAGAGTGACTATCTTTGATGATATATTTGTTCTTAAATCGTCTTTCCAGTTTGAAAAGAGAGAGAAGATGAAAAGAGAAAAAGTGCTTTGAATAATGAAAGTGTTTGGGGAGAGGAGAAAAGGTGATTCACTCATTACTGTCATAATAATTATTCATCATTCTTCAGAAAACGACAACTCAAGAAAGCTATTTTTCCAAGAGCGATCCCTTCAAACCCTAGAAACAACAAAAAAAACCAAGAATTGATATAAAAAATATTACAATTTTACACGTCCATGATTGGTGAGGTGTAATTTATTCATCCATTGTTTATTGTTGTTTAAAAGTGAATTATGAGCTTAGAGGGGCTTTACAATTATGTGGGGGTGGTCGACAGGGCGAGTGACCGTAGTAGTTACCTAGTCTTTTTCTGTTATTTGGTGCTGAAGGAAAGGCGATCTTGAAGAAGTGAGAACCGAATCGTGTGACGCAACAGAAACGTTACGAACCGAGAACCACGGCTGGACAAGTGACAGGGGGGGCGCACTGTTTGTTGCTTTCGGTCCTCAAGGTTCTGCTTCAGACCGCCATGTTCGAGCTCGATTTCATAAAAGTGGTTTCGCGAACGATAGAGAGAGGGCATTAATGCTGTGAATGTTGGGCTCGGTTATTTGGTGAACGACAGAGGGCGATTTGGGGCGAAGGTTTAGTTCTACGAAAGGAAGGTAATTTCGGCTTCCTTAATTGAGTTCCAATTTTAGTTCTATTATTTGGCTGATATTGGAGAATTGAGAGAGTTACTGATTGTGAGAAATTTTGGAAATAGTCATTATGAATTTAGTCACGGTTCAGGAAAATTGGGAATAGGTTGGTCTGTTGTTCGAATTGCTGCAATTCAGTTTTTATGGGAATTGGTAGTTGGGTAGTTTTGTAATTTAGACGAAAAGGAAAACATGTTTCCAGCCGGGATGGTCCCTCATGGCCAGAGACTACATACTTCTCATAAGAACTTTGAACGAGAAGAGAATAAGAACTTTTCCATAGTGATATTAAGAATAGATCACTTATATATTCTCGGAGAGTTGACTTTCAAAGTTTTCAGTCATTGAGATTGGAGGAACTTTTCAAGCACGGTGGGCTTATGGGACTGTGTTCTTTGCCCGGGATTTCGTATGAGCGGTTAGTCCAGTTATTTTATACGAACATGACATTTTGATCTCAACCGCATGCTGGAAGAACCTATCTCTTAGAGACTGAAATTATATTAATTCTAGAAGTCATTAATGAGATAATTGGGTTCCAGGGGAAATATGGAAAAATATTAGAGTGACTATCTTTGATGACATGTTCTTAAATCGTCTTTCCAGTTTGAGAAAAACAGAAGATGAAGAGAGACAAAGTGCTTTGAATAATGAAGGTATTTGGGGAGAGGAGAAAAGGAGATTCATTCATTACTGTCATAATAATTATTCATCATTCTTCAGAAAACGACAACTCAAGAAAGCTATTTTTCCGAGAGCGATCCCTCCAAACCCTAGAAACAACAACAAAAAAATAAAAAAAGAATTGATATAAAAAATATTACAATTTTACACGTCCATGATTGGTGAGGTGTAATTTATTCATCCATTGTTCATTATTGTTTAAAAGTGAATTGTGAGCTTAGAGGGGCTTTACAATTAGTGTTCTAAACTAAACTTTGGAACAAAATGACTTTCAAATTATGTCTAGTAAGTAGGACTTCCGATGTCAAGAAAACTATTAAAAGAAGTATGTGAGGTTCATCATGACAATTCTTTTATCTTTACTTAGTGGTAATTAATTTTGTGCACGTTAATATTCAATTGCGTAATTTTTACTGAGTTATAATCGAATGAGCAAGTTATGAAAAATAATTTTTACTGAGTTCTATTATTACTATTGAAAAATAATAGAAATTATCACGTCTTGTGAGTAATAGGGTTTATGATGTCAAAAACACTGATAAAAGAAGAATGTGAGGTCCACGAGACCATTTTTTTTTTTTTTACTTAGTATTAATTAATTTTGTGCGCGTTATTATATTCAGTTGCGTAATTGTCATTGCGTTATAATCAAATGCATCACGTCATGAAATTTTGTGAACATTTTAGCATGCTAAGTTGATGTTGATAAATGATAATGTCTTACATGATAAATATATGGTTACATATTGGGACTATTATTATTATTATTGAAAAATAATAGAAATTTGATAATGATAAAGTTGTGCTCTTATTTGTAATTGGCGCTCATTTTTACTATGAAAAGTTATAATTAATTATTTTTCAACTACTTTTTAAAATAAAACGAGGCTTCGGTACGTGCTATGCACGTGTGCGTTAAGCTGACATATTTTTTTGTGTAATTCATGAGAGGTAATATAAAAGTTATTACTTTAATTTTTTTTTTTACCATTTACTAATTTTTTCAGAATTTTTTTTAAAATAGAATTTGAATTCTTAGTTATCCTATACAAAATATAAAGGTTAATTGTAAAAAAGTTACCTGAATTTGTTGGATAGGAAATTCTTAACGACAACGTGAGTTTTGCATATTGTCCGAAAAGAAAACCTGATATAGCATTTCAAAAAAAATATATCAAAACAGTAGTAGAAGTCACTATTTTATTATTTGTTCGTTTTCTTTTTTAGTATTTACCAAGTTTTTAACGATATCTTTTTCAAATAGAAAAGATAGGAGTATGTTGCATATTTAAATGACAGAGAGTAGTTATTTTCATTTGTTTTCATTATAATATGTCTTTGACATTTGTTAAAAAAAATGTTAATAATTATACAAATATTTATGATACATAAAGTGAATATAACAAAATAGATGAGAAAGATGTAAGAAGGAACAATATATCATTAAATATCATGAAACGATAAAAAGAAGCTTGTGTTTACAGATGGCAAGTCTTTTGCTATAGAGAGAAATGTTTTTTTTTTTTTAAAGAAGCAATATTTTAAGAAATATTAATGCAAAAAAGAAGATTTTACATTATAAGTTTTTTTAATGTTGTTATACTAACTCTAGATTTATGAAGATAATTTTTAGTATAAGTAAGTATCCTAGCTTTTGCCAAAGCAAATCTGTAGAAAAAAATTATGAAGATTATAGCAACATAAATTAGTTTTGTTTGCATTATTTTTTCTAGCATATACTAAAGAATCTTAAAAACAAGCAAAACTTTAGTTTCTGCAAAAGCAAATTTGTAAATGAAATTTAAAGTGAATGCTCATCAATAATAAGATTTTGCTGCAGGAAGAACGATTATTCTGAAACCATCGAAATTCCTAAAACTACAAAGGAAAAATTTATATTTTTTGTTATAAAATTGTTATAATGTTATTACATGAACTTGAGTTTTGGTATGAGATTTTTTATGGAAGTAAGTACATTTGTTTCGCTGAAAAGCAATATATCTAATACTTTAATTTTTTATAATGAAATTAAATAAAGAAAATTAGAAAATTAATTGGGCGTGAATTTGGATAAGAGATTATTTGGATATTATTAGAAAATTATTGGGTAGAAATTATTAGAATTAGAATTGATTGAATGAATTAGAAATAGATTGAATGAATTAAATCAAAAAACGTTGATGTTCTGGCCCATACAGCGAAGAATACGTTGGACTGGGCGGTATGGTGGACGACGCAATGGTAGCACAAAATATGTGGGGGTGGTCGACAGGGCGGGTGACTGTAGTAGTTACCCAGTCCTCTTCTGTCATCCGGTGCTGAAGGAAAGGCGATCCTGAAGAAGTGAAAACCGAATCGTGTGACGCAACAGAAACGTTGCGAACCCGGAACCACGGCTGGACAGGCAACAGGGGGGGGCACTATTTTTCGCTTCCGGTCCTCGACTGGCAACTGGTCCTGGTCTGACTCTGGGTTCTGAAGGAAATTCAAACCCAAAGGGCTGGTCTTCTCGACCATTTCACAAGATCCAGAGAGAGCAATAGGGCTGCAATTTTTGGGCGATCCTGAGGCGATTTCCAAGCGACAACAAGGTTCTGCTTCAGACCTCCATGTTCGAGCTCGATTCCGTAAGAGTGGTTTCACGAACGACAGAGAGAGGGCATTAAGGCTATGAATGTTGGGCTCGGTTATTTGGCGAACGACAGAGGGCGATTTGGGGCAAAGGTTTAGTTCTACGAAAGGAAGGTAATTTGGCTTCCTTAATTGAGTTCCAATTTCGGTTCTATTATTTGGCTGATACTAGAGAATTGAGAGAGTTACTGATTGTGAGAAAGTTTGGAACTTGTCACTATGAATTTAGTCACGGTTCAGGAAAATTGGGAATAGATTGGTCTGTTGTTCAAATTGCTGCAATTCAGTTTTTATGGGAATTGGTAGTTGGGTAGTTTTGTAATTTAGACGAAAAGGAAAGCATGTTTCCAGCCGGGATGGTCCCTCACGGCCAGGGACTACATACTTCTCAGAAGAATTTTGAACGAGAAGAGAAAAGAAACTTTTCCATAGTGATATTAAGAATAGATTACATGTATATTCTCGAAGAGTTGACTTTCAAAGTTTCAATCATTGGGATTGGAGGAACTTTTCAAGCACGGTGGGCTTATGGGACTGTGTTCTTTGCTTGGGATTTCGTATGAGTGGTTAGTCCAATTATTTTATGTGAACATGACATTCTGATCTCAACCGCCTACTGGAAGAACCTATCTTTTGGGGACTAAAATTATATTAACTCCAAAAGTCATTAATGAGATGATTGGGTTCCATGTCTCGGGAAATGTGGAAAAATATTACTATACCTCTTCAACCCAAAATTTGTTCGAACCGAGCGAGCAACCGAATTCTTGAGACAAGTTCATAAGGATCTTAACTAGATATTATAAACCAAGTGCAAAAGACCTTGAGGTAATGAGACGCTTTTTGCATCACATTTTGACATACATGTTATTGCCCGGGATGGACATCGGGATATTATGAGCTGTATGGATCTATATGCAATGGAAAAGTTGTTGGGGCATGAATATTTGGATCCTGGTTTTATTATTCTGAACGTGATGATAAAATCTATTTGGTGATGACAAAAAGCCTCTCATATAATACATTGATAACATCTATTATTAGACATTTCCAAGTTCGAATCCCCGAGGATGAGGTAAAACGGGAAGAAAAGCATACTGATGTATATAATCGGAGTACCATTAGGAGGAAGGGAATTAGAGGGTCTGCTAGATCGTGGCACTTCAGTCGTCGAAGGCAAGCTATTGAGGCTCATGTTGAGCCTGATGATACTTATATTACTTCATCTGATGATGTACCTCCAGCTTGAACAATCCCGGAGCCTATGGATGCCAATAGGGCCGCTTCATCTCAACCTCCTATGAAAAATTCTTCAAGTCAATACGTTGGGTTACCTAGAAAAACTTTTCATTCTCTGATGGAATGAATAATAAACATAGGTTTAAAGATGCGTGGAATGAGGGAGGAAATGAGAAAAACAAAGGAGGGATGCAGAATATCATGGAATATATCACCAGGTCTAACGCATCTCGTGGCTTTCCGCGGGGTGATGACGACAACAACGATGATGCGCCTCCTCTTTATATGCCTCCACTGCTGCCAGGATGATTTGTTGGCTGATCTTTAAATTTTATTTAATTTCATTTTTAGAAGTTTTTAATTTTTGGAAAAACAAATACAATTCGCGTTGTTTTGGTAAGATGTATACATGTAATCACTCTATTGCTTTTGGATTTAGTTGTATGATATATATAGTAGAGGATAGAAGATACTAAAATTATTTGGGTTTGGTTTGCAGGATGTGTGAATGAGCTTTGGGGGAGTAAAGAAGTAGGGGAAATTTTGTCAAAATTTCTGGTAAATTGGAAAATGCATGAAATGAAAGCATTTCGAATAATAAATTATTTAATTTGTTATAAAGGATTAGCTGAATTAGTCAAAGGACTGATGAAAGCCGTAGAGCTTGAAGTTTGGATGAACGATGGTTCCTACATTGTAAGGATGTTGGGTACTCAATTCAATTGAAGATTTGATTACAATTGGGATTTCGTGGTAAGAATACACCTTTGAGATAAAAAGGAATAGACCGAAAGATGTGTTTTCTAAATTGATAGGTTAGAAAACCGATGCAGAATCTAAAAGGAAAAAAATGTTTAATTTGATAATGGTTTATATTTGAGAAATTGAATGATTAAGGGAAAGGTTCTATGTGGGTCAAGGGATGTTAGGAAAATTTTGTAAAGAGGTTAAAATTTTATGATCGTTATTAGTTAGCTAGATTTCGGGTTAGTACTAGTACAAAAAGATAAAATCGATTGCATGGAATGATTAACTGTTGTCTTATTTTGTCAGAGAGTATTATTGGTAAATTTGTGCCTTAAAGTTATAGCTTATAATCTAGTTAATTGTTGGAGTTGCTGGTGAGTGTGCAGACCTTAAGTTGTTTGATAATAATGAAAATTATTGCTATAAGTGGAAGATGTTGATTTCTTTGCAGTTAAGAAGATTGAAAAAACAAAAGAGTTATGTAAGTTTAACTTAAAAGTTTGTTTTCTCCTTGGATATAATGGTGTAGACAAGGAAGATGTTTGGATGCAATAAAGTTGGCTAAATACACTCCATGAAGTAAGGCTCCCCTTTACCGCCAACGATAGTAGGTATAAGAGACTCGAAAGCTTTTAAGGAAGATGACGAAGACATAAAGACAATACTATAAGTCCTAGTTATTATTGAAATAGTTTGATTTCTAAGTTAGAGGAAAGTAGTAGAAGGGGATAGAAACGCATAGAAAACAAACACTAGAAGATGGATGACAATACAAAAGTACTCCCATAAGTTGTGCGATCGGTCAACTGTGCATGTTGACTAGAGTGTCGAACATGCATTGGGGAAAAGATTGTGTGGCGCCGGTCGACATGCACTATCGACCGGTGTGTTAAGTTTGCGACCGATTGATTGTGGATGTCGACTGGAGTGTTGTCCATGGGGAAAATATTGCCCCGTGGCAAAATCTTTCGGATAGATTTGATTTGACGTAAAAGACATTAAAATAAATCAAAAACATTTGAACAAAATAGAAATTCCTCTCCGAATGAAATGAAAAATTTTAATTTAGAAATAACAAAATAGTGAAAAAAATTCTAAATTAAGATTTTAAAATTTATACACAAAAGGGGAAATGAATGAAATAAAAAAAGGAAAATCAACAAAACAACTATTGTACTATGAGATAATAATAAGTCAATCACGGAATAATTTTTGCTAACAACTTAAACACTGAACTATGAAAAATGAACATCGCTGTTAACTTGAAGGAAATGACTCGACCATATCATTTCAAAGAACTTGTAGTGGAAAATGGCTAATATCCATGGAAAAACTGCAATAACTCGTGATTTTAGAAACTGTTAGTGGAAATAGCTAATACCCATAGAGAATATATTTGAGAAAATACAGTGTAAGTTCATTTTGATTTCTTTTATAATTTAGAAGATTTTGTAAAAGAATATATAATATTTTAGATGTCGGATGATTTAGAATGTTTTACTGTCCATGGGAGAATCACAACTTTTCTGTATTTTTCTACGAAGAAGACAATTGATTTTTTCTTTATCTGCAAAAGAAAGTCATCTTTCCTTGGCCAAACATTGTCTTTTCCCAGCGAAAAGTCGTCTTTCCTCTGTGGAAAGTCATTTTCTAAGTCATATTTCAAGAACTCACTTCCGCATCAGAAAGACAACATTTACTTGTGGAAAGTCAACGTTCTACAGCAGAAAAACAATATTATGCAGAGGAACGACAACGTTTTTTAATAGAAAATGTAACAGCTATTAGCCTAAGTGTCGTTAAGCTTATTTGTTTTGATGGTGAACATATTAAGTGTAATTATAAGTTGTTTATTGGTTAATTATATTTAATGTTTTTATCTTTATATCATTGATGATCGTTATTAGTAATACCTGTTAGGATTTGTGCACGCCTATAGAGGGGAGGGGGAGTGAATTAGGTGTGCTAAATTTTTTCGTGTGATAATTAACTTCTCCAATCCTAAATGATTTATCAACTATAAATAAACAATTAATAGCAATAATAAAGGAGATAGGGAAAGAGAGTGCAAACACAGTTGTTTACGAGGATCGGCAACCCCGGCCTACGTCCCGGCTCTAAGTTCCCGACTTGGATATCCTTATCACCCAATATCTCCGATTGGTGATGATTGACTTCATGGGTGTCAATCAAACCTTTTACAAATGACTATTCACAGGGCGTCATCCTTCACTTGACTAATTCGCAGGGCATCACCTTTCACTTGACTAATTCGCATGGTGTCACCATTCACTTGACTAATTTGTAGGGCGTCACCCTTAATTCGAGTACAATGCGATAAAGAGAAAATTACAAACAAAATTTTAACTCTCCCAAATGTAAAACTCAAGTTTAGGGATGAGGAGAGTTAGGTTTGACACTTTATTCGTGTATGGAGAAGTGAGTACAAAATTCGGCAGGGCTTCGCTACATTTCTCGCTTTGGTACTTTAAGCTTCGGAGTGTCTTATATTTATAGACATGGCATTAGCGATCGACCATTTCCTTTTTGGTCGACCGCATCCGACCATTGGATGTTACCGTTGTAATTTTGGTTGTCTAATATTTGTGCAAGTCTATCAAATCGGTCGACTGATTGTTCGACCATTTCTTCCTTTCTTCAAGCTTTCGGTCGATCACTGAACCGCCCACTCGACCGCTACTTCGATCGCATATTTGAGAAGCAATATGTATTTAAAATGGGTCGACCAAATCTTCGCTGATCAACCACTTCCTCGACTACAGAACTGATGAGCAATCTGTCTTTTGTGCGGTTGATCAACTGGTCTACCAGGTCCTTCGTGCAGACTGATTTTGGTTGACCTCCTTGCTTGAATGCTCGACCTCTTGCTTCCTTTTTGCCATCCTTGATTTCTCTAAGTCCCAATATCATATCTATTAGCTACATGGACTTGGGTAAACATGTTAGCATAACTTAATACTGATATTAAGGGTATTTCCAATGAATATCAATATAAATATCAGGATAATACAATTAATCATAATTACCAATAAACTACTTATAATTTTAATTAAAACATTTTTCATCAAAACCAAGTAGCCTAATGACACTTAGGCTAACAATCTCCCCCTTTTTGATGATGACAATATATTATAAATAGTTTAAGCATGTGCATATAGTATTGCATATTTTGATCTTTTTCCCTTAATTTATGTTGTATTTCTAACATTTAAATTCATGCAACATGCTACCACAACTTATATAAATCTCTCTTTTCCTTTGTCATAATCATAAAAAAATCATGGGGATGCCTACCAAAGATAATACCAAAAATATTTTCCTCCTTTATCTAATATATAAGATCAAATAATTCATTGAAGGGAAAACAAAAATTTAAGAATATTATACCAATTGTAATATTACCAATTGAAATAAAATTTTTCTTCCCCTTAAAAAAATCCATGGGGAACTACTAACATCAACCAAATCAATTTAATCAACTCCATATTTCAAGCAATTATCATTTCCTCCTTTAACATTTACTATACGCAAAAAGATTGGGGATTCAACAATCAAGGCACATCTATTTTCTCTCCCTGTATATCAATGAACAAAATCAAAACTTTTGGGATATCCAAAGAATCAAAACAAAATAACTCAATCAAATTAATTATCCCTCTTTGTTGTTAAGCATATATAAGAGTTGAGGAATATATCCAAAATATTAAAACCAAAATATCTCAAACAAATTAATTCTTCCCCTTAATCATTAAGCATACATAATAATAATTGGGAACTATGCATCAAACACACACAATTATATTTTCTCCCCCTATGTCAATAACTAATTTTATATCAATGGGGATAAACTATACCAATTGTAATACCAAAATCAAATCCAAGAGTACCAATGGAAGTATTAACAAAATGAAGGATTTAAAAAAATGATACCAATCGAAATATGCAACCAATCAAATCAATATTCACAAAAGAAATAAAATGTTAACCTATATGTATACTATCAATTCAAATCAAATCAAGAGTCTATGCAAACAATTAATCCAAGTCAAATCAAGAGTATATGCAATTCAATAAGTATTTTCATCAACTAATTACTTATACTCTTGATTTACAATTGAAAAACACTTAAGTATTTTTCTTAGACACCCAAATCTTTTTGGATCCTTTATTTTAGAAATGATTTCTTTTGGAACCCAAACTATTTTAGAATTTTCCCATTTATCACTCAATTTTAGAGGGCAAACAAAGAATTTATGTCCTATACAATTACAAATATTACAAGTAATATGATCAAAAAAGAAATTATTATAATTTTTATTTTTAACAATGGATTGATAGCTAATTTCGGGTTTATCAAATGTAACCTTTTGTTTACCTAAAAACATGCTCAAAATATTGCTACCATTAGTGAATTTCAAAACAATAGAATTCAAATTATTATTTTTCAATTTCAATTAACTAATATCAATTTCAAGAGATTTAATGATAGCATTCAAATTTTCAATCATGTTTTTCAACTTAACAATTTAATTATCAAAAGATTTAATCATCTCAATATGCTTTTTCTTCAAATTGTCATTCTTCTTTTTCAACAAATTATATTTAGACTTAAGTGCTTTAAATTGATCAACAATTCATCAAAAGGATCCATCAAGTCATTATCATCACAATTATCTTTTAAATTACTAGAAGAATTGTTTACCTCAATTTTCTTGGTCATTAAGCAAATGCTTGTCAAACCCCCATCTTCGGAGGATGATTCTTCATGGTGGCCTCAAGGAGTCTCCAAATTTGATATGCACTCTCACATCTTTGAATCCTTTCAAATTCATCTCTTGCTAAAACACAGTATAACACATTAATAGCTTTAGCATTTAAACTCAATTTGCATTTATCATTTTAATTAAATTCAATATACGAATTTCGAACATTAATTCCATTTACACATTTCATTAGCACATATGACCCATTTTCAATAATATGCCACAAGTCATAATCCAAAAATTGTACAAATATTTTTTTTCTAGACTTCCAATATAAATAATTATTACCCTCAAACAATGGAGGTTTAAAAATGGATTGACCTTCAACATGCATATTGAAATCAATAATATATAAAATTTCAAAATATTTGTCAAAAAGATTTATAACAAGAAATTCAATCAAATTCAACCAACACTATACAATATGCACAATATCACATAAAAGGTTTTATTAACCCCGCTTTGATACCAATTGTTAAGATTCGTGCACACCTATAAAGAGAAGAGTGAATTAGGTGTGCTAACCTTTTTCATGTGACAATTAGCTTCTCTAACCCTAAGTGATTTATCAACTATAAATAAACAATTAATAGAAATAATAAAGGAGATAGGGAAAGAGAGTGCAAACACAATTGTTCACGAGGCTTGGCAATCCCGGCCTACGTCCGCGCTCCAAGTTTCCGACTTGGAGATCCTTATCACCCAATCTCTCTGATTGGTGATGATTGACTTTACGAGTGTCAATCAAATCTTTTACAAATGACTATTCAAAAGGCGTCACCCTTCACTTGACTAATTCGTAGGGCGTCACCCTTGATTCTAGTACAATGCGGATAAAGAGAAAATTACAAACAAAATTATAACTCTCCCAAATGCAAATCTCAAGTTTAGGGATGATGAGAGTTACGTTTGACATTTCTCAGTGTCCCAATGAAGACCAAAGTGATGCAGTCTATCAATGTCCAACAACCTTTCATCATCAAGACACTCATATAACGAATTGTTTCGTCTCGTTTCGTCTTCACATCGGGTAAAACTCTTCATATGGTCTTCATAAATGGCAGTTGATCGATTCATCAGTTATTCGATTGACCACCATGCAACCAAACAACCCCCATAATTCAGAAAATTGCCCATTTATACGCCAGTCCATCGACACCCCTTTGATTGACCACCCTGATCGACTGTCGACTCCAACGCTCATTTTGCAAATTATTTCGTTATTCCATGCAACTAAAATAACATGATATGAACTATAATTCACTTTTCCAAATAATCTAACTTTCAACATATACCATATATTTCACCATTTCTTCTTTACATTATTTCACACTAAATCCAATATGTCTTAAAATGGTATAAATTCTATACCTTCAACCTTACTATATTCAAATGCGTCCAAATATATTTTCTCTTAATATTTCCACTGACTATCAAACCAATTGATATCATCCAATCTAACTCCAATATCACTAAATAGTTCTCCAATTGACTTCAATTCTTCTCCTAAGCTAATTATGAACATAACGGGGTATCAAGTTCACTTTTTCCAAATACGTTTCCCTTTATCAATATCTTTACTTGTCCAACTTAGCTCTTATCATTCCCAAAAATTATCACTTAAGCTATGTCTTCAATTCAACAAAAAATTTGGGATATTACAGAAAACACCTTTGTTACAATCTTTTTCTGTTTCTTAAGCCAAAACTGGAACATCGTTGGCAGAATAGCAATTCTCATATATTCAAATTATTGTTTCTAATTAGCGCGTTACACCTTCGACGTTGCTTAACTCTCAAAGTTGCATTATTTTCTCCTTGAAACGACGTGTCTCCTTAAGTACATCTCTCATTTCCATGTAACTCGTCATCAAGGAAGGGTCTCCTTGATCTTCTTTACCTCTAGTTGACTCTCTATTAGTCATTGACATCGTATCTCCTTTACTATTTTCCCATCACACCCCCTGTACTTCATGACTTGAAACCCAGCAAACGTAACTTTTCTCTTGCTCTTCGATTTCAGCGTGCTCAAACATGCTCTTTACCACTCAATTCCATCCTTCCAAGCTTGTTAGGTCATAAAGTACTTCTTTAAACCATGACAGCTTTAGTCGTTGAAGCCATTAACACTTAAAATCTTCGGGAGTTGTTCGTTGTTGGTTTCTTTGTTCCTTTAAGTCTCTACTTTGCTCCATAATTTGAGTTGGACGCTTCCACACTTTTGTCAGTCTACTATTCATTCCGTCTTACGTCAATCTATTATTCATCTAATTATTTTTTTATTGTCTAGTAGTTGACTAATCATTGATTTCATAATACATTGGTTGTTTTATTAATTTCACAACAAAAAATAATTAGAAAATCTTATTTAATAGCAAAATTGATGGTAAAATCAGAATATAATATTATACCTTAAAAAAATATCATAGGTAATATTTAGAGAAATTAACAAAACAACTACTGTACTATAAAATCAATGACAAGTCAACCATTAGATAATTTTCGCTAATAACTTAAATAATGAATTATGAAAAATAGACAGAAGAAACATCGTTGTTACACTGACCCTCGAAGAAAACATCTTCAACATAAAACTGAAGTCGTGAAAAAACATCTTCAAATTTATCTCTGTAATTCTAATTCTACTTTAATTTTATGCTAAAATTGAAATAATAGAAACAATTTTGTCGCGAAGACGATTCCAGAAAGCTTAGACATAGTCTTCTTGTTGCAAAAACCAATTATCATGTTTTCAGTTTTCCAAACATCTTCTTGTGGCTCACCCTCCTTTCGATTTCACCGTCCAGTTCTCATTGCTATCTTCTCTTTCCTCTTTCTGGTATGTCATCGTCGTCGTCCAGTTATCATCATCAATGTTTCACTTTTTGCAGAGGAAAGTAATCTTTCCTCTGCGGAAAGTTGTCTTTCCGCAACAGAATGTTGTCGTTCCACAGGCAGAAGTAATATTTCTATAGCGGAACATTGTCTTTCCGCAGTGAAAAGTAATTGTTCTACTACAGAAAATAATTTTTTTATCTCTGTTTAATGAAAAATAACGTTTTGGTATGGAAAGCTAACATTCCACTACGGAACGACAACATTTTTAACGAAAAACGTAATCATGATGTCTGCTCCATCCATTTTTCCCAGATCATTGTTTAAGTTGTTAGCAAAAATTGTTAAGTGGTTGATTTGTCATTAATTCCAAAGTACAATGGTTGATTTGTTAATTTTCATAATAGTTATAAAATACGGTGGAGAAACATGAAAAAAAAAAGAAAATTAACAAAACAATCACTAAAATATTGAATTAATGACAAGTCAACCACTAAATAATTTTTGCTAACACCGTTGTTACAATATCACTATCACGTTTTTCATTAAAAACGTTTTCTGTTTGGTGCGAATCATTATATTTTCACTACGAAAAGTGAGTCATTGGTGATTAGAACTATACGACTATGATACACCAGAAAAAGGAAAGAGAAGATGGTGATGAGAACTGAATTGGTGAAATCAAGAGGATGAGTGAACAACAGGAAGATGTTCAAGAAATTGAAAATGCAGGATTTGTTTTTGGCTTTTTTATTCAGTATTTATCGATTTTCAACATTCTCTTCGCTTGGGTGTAAGATTGTTTCAATTATTATGATTTTAGTGTAAAACTGAATTAAAATTAGAATTGCAGAGCAGATTCAGCACTACTATTTTTCTAGAATTTAACATTTTCTTCTAACAAATTAATAGTACTAATTACGTCGTTTAATTTTTTATGATTAAATATTTTATTTATTAAAAAAATATTTAATAGTTAATATATTATTACTTATTATTTAGTGATGTATAGGTTAATAAAAAAACAAGGAAATTAACACTGCAGATCCTATAGTTTGTGATAAATGATAAGTCAAATTCTCAAAAAAATTTTAAACCCTGAATTATGGAAAATTCTCGCTCGTGACCTCGTAGTCACACTTCCCATCCATATTCGTCAACTTTAATGTCTCCGTTTCATCTCCGCCAAGAACCGTCAAACGGAGACCAAGGCCGTCAATTATCGGGGGCGCGAAATTTCCCTCCTAGCAGTTTGATGACGAAGGACGACTATCAGGCGATGGCGGACATCCCTCATTGACCGTTGGATCGCAGAATTGATGGCCAGGATTGAATCTATCGATCCTCAAAGGCGATGGCGGACGATCGTTTAGGGACGTCAGATCGAAGGAGGGACGTCCTTTATAGGGATTTGACGGTCAGGATTGAATTTGGCATCTTCTAGAGGAGATGGCGGACGACATTCTGTGGCCATTAGATCGAGCGAGAGACGTCCCTTATCTAGATCGACGGCTAGAATTGACTCCAAATTATCTAGGTCACGTGCAAGGCACACGCATTTTTAAAATGCGCAAAATTTCCTCATTTATAACGAACGTCCCTAGCCCAAAAATGGACGTCCGTCGTCCAAGACTACATCGTTCCACCCTCAATGGACATCTCTCGTCTTAAGACGGAGTCGTTTAGGCAATTACGGACGTCCGTCGTAATACTAAGGACATCCGTTCTATATCGATTGTCATTCTCTGAACGCTAAATGATAGCATTTTCCTCTCTACGGATGATGCAAATCTACCTTATAATCTCGAAGGACGTCTTGTGCTCTAATTATTGCAGAGAGAAATTTCATCTTACCCCGACCAACTCGAACTCCTGATATCTATCTTAACGTTTGTTGAAGACAAACTCCTGATGTCTATCTTCACGTTGGTTGTTGACCAAATCGAACTCCCGATAGTTTAGGGAGTTGGTAGGGGGAAGACAAAATTTCTCTCTACAATATCTAAGGCAAGGGACGCCCTTCGCGATTATAAGGCAGATTTGCGTCGTCCGTCGAAAGGAAAACATTGTCGTTTAGCGTTTAAAGAATGACAATCGATATAACATAGACGTCCCTAGTATTACTATGGACGTCCGTTTTAAGAAGAGAGACATCCATTGAGGGCAGAACGACGTAGTCTTGGAAGAAGAACATCCATTTCTGGGCGATGGACTTCCGTCGTAATTGAGGAAATTCGTGTTTTAAAAACACAGGTACTTTGCACGTGATCCAGATAATTTAGAGTCAATCTTGGCCGTCGATCCAGATAAGGGACGTCCCTCGCTCGATCCAACAGCCACGAAATATCATCTGCCTTCGCCTCTGGAAGATGTCAGATTCAATCATAGTCTTCAATCCTTATAAAAGACGTCCCTCCTGCAATTTGACGACCCTAGACGATCATCCGCCATCACCTTTGAGAATCGACTGATTCAATCATGGCTATCAATTCTGCGATCTAACGGCCAATGAGAGATGTCCTCCATCGCCCAATAGTCGTCCTTTGTACTCAAACTGGCAGGAGGGATGTCCCTCGCTCCCAATAATTAACGTTCTTGGCTTAGATGAAATGAAGGTGTTAAAATCGATGAATATGGATAAAAAATATAACTGTGAGATTGGCGATGAGAATTTTTCGTAATTCACCATTTTAATTGTTAAAAAAAATTTATCAATAGTATAACTAGTCATTGATATAAGGTATTTGGTGTTAATTTCAAAAAAAAAAAAACCCAATGGTAAGATTCAAAATTCGAAATTAATTAATTGTTTAGTTTTCTTGGAATTAAATAGTAACATAACATTATGAGAAAGATGTTAATTAATTTAATTAAAATAAATGAGGGTAATTAATTTTAAGAGAGGGAGAGAGGGAAAAGTGTGACCTTTGGGAGAGCTTGATTGGAGAGCCGTTGACTCTACAACAAAAACCTATGCCAAGAAAATGAGCGGCGAACGCTCCGCAATCAACGCGTGTGCGCACTCTCCAATCAGTGACCTTGCTGTGCCGTAAGCCCATGCGGGCTCCACTATTGTTGCCAGACTTTGTAGGTAGCACGCGGTAAAAGTGAGAGTGGGATAAATTGTATTTACTGTCTGGGAAAAGAAAGGAGCAGAATAAAGAGAGCTTTAATGAAGAGTTTTTGGTTTTGGAGGAAGTGAACGTGCAGCGCTATTTCAAGGATTTAATTTTTAGATCTCTGCAGGCAGATTCAGACTGTTTCTTTCTCTCTCCAGCTTTCTCTCTCTAATTATCCATCCTCATAGTTTTGAAGTTCAAAGGAGAGAGAAAGTAAGAATAATAGAAATCTAGAGAGGAGGGGAGAGAGAGAGTTCAGCTTTCACCGTCTCTCTCTCTCGTTAGCTCAGACCCCAAGAAGCTATAACAGCAGAGCAGAAGCAAAGCAAGGGATGGTTCTTCTGCTGCTGCTTCTGGTGGTTGTGGAGTAGGAAGAAGGGAGTGATTCGGCTATTGTAGTAAAGTTTGACTATCATTGTTATGGTGGTTGAAGAAGATCAGCTGGGTTTTGAACCTTTGGTAGCTGGGATGGACGAGAGACGCACCTGCTTTCATGGGTAAATCTGCAGTTTTTTACTCAGGACCTGATTTCAAGTTTGATTCAGAAAGAAGAAAGCAAAGTGAAGGGAGAGAAACTGATTTTACACTACTAGATTTCTTTCTCCTTTTGTTTCTGCAACTTTTGCTCTCCATGTTTTCTTTATAGAGAAATTCAACCGCCATGATTTTTCATTTTACCCTTTTGGAAAAGGCAACTCTTTAGCTTCTCTCTCTTAAGTTCTCTCGTTCTCTCTCTACGTTTCGTGCTTCGCTTCTTTCTCATCAGCCACACGGGAATACTACATAAATGACCGAACTTTACTTTCTTTTCTTCTTCTTTACACATTTCTTTTCCTGTGTTTTACAGGAAGAAGGGAGGAGATAGAGTCAGAAGCTACGGTATGGTACAGCTCGCCCGTTGGTAGGTAAAATTTTATGTTTTGAGCGTGGTTGAGAGAGAAATTTTACTTGTCGAGATAGAGAGAGAAAGAGTAAAGAAGCCTTCCGTCTCTCCAAATCAATACACCAAACTAAAATTTTAAAACAGTTTTTGTGGTTTTGAAACTCGGTACCAGCCTTTTTCTTTCCTCCAATGGATTCCTGCGAGGCAACAAGAATAGTGTTCTCGAGAATCCAAAGTTTGGATTCTGAGAATGCTTCGAAAATCATGGGTCTTCTTCTTATTCAAGACCATGGCGAGAAGGAAATGATTAGATTAGCTTTTGGACCTGAAGCACTCGTTCATTCTGTGATCTTGAAAGCCAGAAAAGATTTGGGTTTACTCTCGAACTCACCTTCTACGCCTTCAACCCCTTCGTCTCCTTCCCCCTTTCTCCCCAGTAACCCTATCAATATTTCCAGACAGAATTCCTCTTCCAGGTTGGGGATCAATCTTCCACCTTCTATTACCATTCCTAGCCCGTCTTCGTCAAGCTCCGCCGCTTGGACTGCGTTCTCTGAGCTTCAAAACCCCGATGATTTGATCAGTCCCAGCACTTTACCAGTTGGAGCTTCTTGTTCTCCCATGGATTCTTCCTCTTTACCTTTTTTTGGGAGTAGCGGACCGGACATGATCGATGAGTTTCAGCTCCAGGACCAGCTCTCTTTCCTTAATGATGGATCTCCTACTCTTGACACCAAAAATCCAGATTTGTTTTACCCGCAGCCTTTATCGAGTAGCCCGACAGGCGGAATAGGTAGTGAAGCCATGCTCTTCGCGGCACATGGTACTGGTTCCGGCTGGGGAGGGTCGGCTCTTCACCGTCGGAGTTGCTCAGTCAGTGACGCGTGTATGGCGTCAGAAGATCCTAACTGTGTGCTAGGGTGGAAGCCATGTTTGTACTACGCTAGAGGGTACTGCAAAAATGGGAGTAGTTGCAGATTTCTTCATGGGGGTCTTGGCGAGAGCGGTGCTGCTTCTCTGGCTAGCTCGGATATGGCAGCCATTGTCGGTTCACCCAACAAGATGGAGATGATTGACCAGTGCCATGAAATCTTCAGATCTAAGCCTTCTGTTCAGGAACAAAGGATAGCTGCCGCTTCTCAACTTATGGCTTCCGCTAATTCCATCCCCTATTCATCCAAGTGCATGAATTATCTTCTTCAGCAACCTCAAAATGACAATCAAAGGTTAATAAACTCGCAAAGATTTCACTTTTTTATTCAAACGTCGTAGTTGACTTTGTGTTTGTCTGAATGAATGCAGAGTTGCGGCGGCATTGATGATGGGCGAAGACATGCAGAAATTTGGGCGACCACGGCTAGAAAGAAACGATTTTTTGATGAATGGTGGGTTAGTAATGGTGAATCCTGCGTCCAGGCAGATCTACTTGACATTTCCAGCTGATAGTACATTTAGAGAAGAAGATGTGTCTAATTATTTCAGGTTATTGTCTGTTATTTATTATTGTTTCTTGTGAGTTGGATCGTGGGTAGTTTCGATTTTGATCTGTTTGGTTGTGTTTATTTGGAAAAATGAAGCATTTATGGACCTGTTCAAGACGTGAGAATCCCTTACCAGCAGAAGAGGATGTTTGGCTTCGTTACTTTTGTTTATCCTGAAACTGTGAAGCTCATTCTGGCCAAAGGAAATCCCCATTTCGTTTGCGATGCTAGGGTTCTAGTTAAGCCTTACAAAGAGAAGGGCAAAGTCCCGGACAAGTACAGGCACTCTCTCTCCTGTCTCTCTTTCTCTAGATTTCTTCTCTTTCCTCATCTGGGTTTCATTTTAACATTAATAATGATCAATTCTTGATTTGGATATGCAGGAAGCAACAGCAGCAGATGGAGAGGGGGGATTTCTCTCCTACCGGCCTTGACTCTAGAGACCCTTTTGATTTTCAGCTTGGTATGTTAAGAACAGTATGATATAAATCTCATTTTGAAAACTGAATTTGTGGGTGTTTTCTAATCTTTCTGTATTTTGGTTATCAGGAGCGAGAATGTTTTATAACACTCCAGAAATGCTGTGGAGGAAGAAAATGGAGCAAGCAGATTTACAGCAAGCTCTCGAGCTTCAAACACGACGGTTAATGGGTTTGCAGCTTCTCGACGTGAAGAGGCATCATCATCATCATCATCATCGTGCTTGTTCAGCTGGAAGTCCTATTCCTTCTCCTACTCAATCTCCTAACCCATTCGGCCAAACCCTACTTTTTCCTCCAATTCTTAGCACCAGCCCAGACCTTAACGCATTAGGTAATTTTGACGCTTCCTTCCGATTATAGGATTTGTTTGATCTAATAGTCAATCAAAATGCTCATTTTTCCTTCATGACAGAAGATGGATCTACTGGCCCTCTGCCTACAGTTTCTGCGGTTCTCTCTGTTGATCAGATTGTGAATAATAACGAATTATCTTCAAACTATGCCAATGGTAACTGCAATAAGGACACTACTCTTGTGGAAGAAAGTTACATACTCGAAAGGTGTTAAACTTTCCATATAGTTCTCTTTTTAAGCTCGAAGTTTCTTCGATTGGTGCATTTCTTCTGATTTGAGATTCGACGAATTGCAGTTTGGAGCATAATCTTCCCGACAGTCCCTTTGCATCTCCCACCAAGGCCGGCGGATTCGTTTCGAGCTTCTTGACTCCAGCTTGCGAGGCGATCGACCCCTCCGACTCGACTGCCGCCGACAATAATAATTTGCAGACTTCAGATATGGCTTCATTCAAATCTTATAATTGCCAAATGCCAAGGTTTGCTAATTATGGACACCAATCATCATACTTAATCATCATCTCTTTTACCATTTATTAAAATATTGAATTCTGCCATTTTGACAGGTTTTCCTCAGCCATAGGTTCCGGCGGACCGACTTGCCCCGTCGGAATTTAGTTCAGGTAATGAACTGGCCTTGGATTCCCTTTTGTTTGTTTTACATTTCATTTCAACCCTTTTTAGAAATCTCCAAATCGATATATGTATTTTAATATTTATGGGTTCTTTTTCATCACCTTTTACAGGAAGAAGGAAAAGGCTGTATAACAAAACAAAAGAAAATATGTAGAGAATCAGCTCCGTTATCGCCATGGGAGCCACCTCCATTATTATGATCAATACTATACAAAAAAAAAACAAGAAGGAAAGCCCAGTACAATAGCTGTAAAAAACGACGTGGGTCAGCCAATTTCTCTCTGCTACTGCTGCTGCTGCTGCTGTTGTAAGTTGAAACCACAGGCTAAAAGAACAGATAAAAGAAAAAAAAAAGGACATAGAAAGAAGAAGATTCACTCACAGTCGAAATTTGTAGTTGTAATATGTGACCTTAGAGAGATCTCCGTCCTGGCAGTGTAATTTTCTTGTCCTCATTGATTCACAGGGGGAAAGTTTATTAACAATATATGCATAATCCAAGCTTCTCTTTAATGTGTTTTTGAGCTCTGGCTATGGAGGAAAGTGGGGTCTGGGTGGGGGCGCAGAGGAATCACGGGGGGGTGATTGGAAAGATGGGTAGGACCTACTCATTTATCTCATGACAGGGTGGGGATGGGTCCTACCCACCAAGACAGACTCTCCCCCCATGTGATTGATTCCATTCCATCGTACTAAATTTAAAAATTTTGAAGAGAAAAAGAGAGTGGGTTTTCATCTTTACGCGTAAAGGACATGCACTCTTCTGCTTCATCTGCAGACCAGACATCAGATCTAAAAACTGCAGAGGTTTATGTCTACACACGTGCCAAGGCTTTGCACGCTTGCTAATCTTAATTTTTCAGAGTTAATGTTGAAGTTATTTGAAAATCTTAAGGTTAAATGATCGAGTTTTGCATTGCATCAGTGTCAAATCACCATGTCAGTGCCAAACTTGGCTGAAGAACAGAGAAGCGGATCCATGTCTGAAAATTTTGAAGTGTAGGATTGATTGACTATGTTTGTTTGTTTAAACTTCATTTGTTGGTTTGAGATCACACGACTAAAAAGCCTGTATTTGATTGCAAACAATGAAGAAACTACACAAAAAAAGCTTCAATCTTGCTCATGGAATGCAAGAATTTACAGTCCCTTTTATTGCTGATGATGCCAAAACGATAATCCCGAATGAAAAAGTCCTCCAAGTTCATGAACATGGAAGTTTTTCGAGCAACCCAGAACGAGCCCGCCAAGGATATACCAAGAGGAACGATTATCATCATGGCAGTTCGACTACCCAATCCAAAATATTCGAGTAGTCTACATCAGAAGTCTCAGCAAATCAAATCTGAAGTATCACTTTCACAATAATAATCATCAAACGAGCAAGAATGTCCAACTCAACCAACCCAAGGGTGGGTTGAGTTCTATTCCGTCCAACTCCGATGGCAGAACCGAGTTCAGGCTACCGAACTCGTCGGCTCGACTAAGAAGGAAACTTTGTAGTGCAAAAGACAGTGAGAAAGTAGAAAAAGGAGAAATCGAGAGAGGAAAGGGACATGGTAGGGGAAGTGACAGAAGAGAGATAGGCTGGCTTTGAACTGGCTGATGTTTGACTACCATCAACTAATTTTCTCTCCACTGTTTGGTAACCAGGAAAATCCTCCTTCTTCCTCCGATTTTCTTTCTTTAGATTTGGGACGACGACCCATTAACATACCAAATATAAAAATCAAATAAGGATTTGGGTCGTTTTCTCAAAAGGTTATTGTCGTGTTCTTATTTCGTGGGAAACCATATCACACAATTAAAAGTTATAATTATGTCACTAATAATGACAGCAACAAGGTGACAAAAAGGTGGCCTAGAAAATTCCAAATTGAAAATTCAATTAAAGAGTCGTTTAGATAAATTTAAACAATCAAAATTAAGTGTAATTTTAATCATAAATTTAAAGGGTATGAAACAACTTATACCCATGATTTTTCTTTAAAGTAATGTGACTTGATCTAAGATTAAACGTCTCCGTGCAAACGAAAATTTTGAGTTTTGTCGACGTATATATATAAGTTTTGACGGCGAACAAATAATAATTATACTATTTGATGAACTGCTTGTTACCGAAAATAAAATGATTAAAGGCCAAATATATAAACTATAGTTAACAATGATGATACTATACTCTTACATTTTCATTGGAAAATAAACAAAATAAACCCTAAATTATTGGATTAACGACAAACCAAACTTTATAGTAATTTTGTAAACAACTAAAATTTCGAACTATGATAAATGAATGACGCAAACCTCACAATCACATTTTCTATTACATTTAATTTTTTTTTGCAATAAATCCATACATTAAGTCAAAGACTTACTTTATGCAACAGAAAGCACCGGCACTAGATTGCGCCTCATTTTAGTTTTATAGTTTAATGGGTATGTTTTGTAGAAGGCCCAAAGCTCTCCGTGGCTGCGTCTTGCTGCCTTTCACCCCTACTCTCACTGTAATTTCCATTCTTTATTCTACTAAATCTCCAATGAGATTTGTTTCTTTATTTGTGTGCATATTTTTGGATTTTGAAAGGTTCTTCAGATTAAATAAGATTTATGAGAATTGTGGGCTCGTTTATGGTTCATATATGGTTTAAATTGAAGGAATGACTGATTTAACAAAAAGGGTAGCCTCTATTTTCACAAAAGATAAAGAAGTAAATTGGAGATGGGGCCAAGTAAGTAGAGAATTAATGTGTAAGAAGCATTAGAGGGTGATTTTAAGATAAAAGTGACGAAATTTCAGGGATGTGGAGATAGCAAATCAAGGCAGATGCAATGGCTGAGAGGTAATTTAGTGCTCATTCGGATATCAATTGCTGGCGTTTTCTGATATGCGATCTGGTTTTCGATTTTATCCACTTTTATGAGCTTTGATTTTCCTGATACGGAGCTTTTACAGATCAGAAATCTATCCATTTTAGAAGAAGATAGTTGTTCCTTAAAATAGCATGCGTTTGGGGGTTTTAAAAGGAGACATGGGAGGGATTTGAAGAACACAAGCAAAGCCATTTGTGGGTGGATTTGAATTAGGGTTTTTTCCAATTCTACGCTGATCAGCACAGGCCTGGCCCTGGAGTGACATCGTCTCTTCGACTCCAAAGCTCTAACTTTCAAGTTTGTGAAAAAATGGCTGTGGGTGGTGCAGCTGTAGCCAACAATGGCGGAGGTACCCTCTATGAAGGCAAAGTCACCGTTTTTGTGCTCGTCACCTGCGTTGTTGCTGCGATGGGTGGTCTCCTCTTTGGCTATGATCTTGGAATCTCGGGTTTGTGGCAGCGAATAAAATCTTGTCTTTGTTTTTTCTCCATCAAAATACGCAGAAAGATTTTATGGTTTGCGTTTGTTTTTGCAGGAGGAGTGACTTCAATGCCGACATTTTTGAGCAAGTTCTTTCCTTCTGTTTATCGGAAGATGAAGGATGAGTCGAGCCATGAAAATGCTTACTGTAAATTTGACAGCCATTTGCTAACCCTCTTCACTTCCTCTCTCTACCTAGCTGCACTGGTGGCCTCTTTCTTTGCGTCAGCTATTACCAGGAAATTCGGCCGCAAAATCTCCATGTTTCTTGGTGGTCTGTTTTTCCTTGTCGGTTCCGTTCTCAATGGTATTGCTAATGGCATTGCTCTCTTAATCATTGGTCGTTTACTGCTTGGTGTTGGTGTCGGCTTTGCTAATCAGGTACCCATGAAATCTCTTTCTCTTAAACATTAGAATCAAACAAAAATCTTAGCATGTTATAATTTTAATGAGTTCTGTGATTTACTGCAGGCTGTTCCTGTTTATTTGTCCGAAATGGCCCCGGCAAAGATTAGAGGAGCATTGAATATGGGATTCCAAATGGCAATCACCATAGGAATTCTGGTGGCCAACCTCGTGAACGTTGGCACTTCGAAGATCAGCGGCGGTTGGGGATGGAGAGTTTCTCTCGCACTCGCCGTCGTACCGGCTGTGATGATGACGGTCGGAGCCGTCTTCTTGCCAGACACCCCCAACTCCATTCTGGAGAGAGGAAATGCAGAGAAAGCGAAGAAAATGTTGCAGAGAGTTCGAGGTACGGACGATGTAGAGGAAGAGTATCAAGACCTTCTAGACGCCAGCGAAGCTGCGAAGAAAGTGGATCATCCATGGAAGAACATCTTGCAACCGAGATATAGACCTCAGCTTGTAATGTGCACTCTCATTCCCTTCTTCCAGCAGCTCACCGGAATTAATGTCATCATGTTTTACGCTCCCGTTCTCTTCATGACTCTGGGATTTGGCGACGACGCCGCCCTTGTATCTGCTGTCATCAGCGGCGGCGTCAACGTTGTTGCTACTCTCGTATCGATCTTCACCGTTGACAAGTTCGGGCGGAGAGTGTTGTTCCTCGAAGGTGGCTTGCAAATGATCGTTTCTCAGGTACCAATATTGATAAAAATTAAGCCCTCGATTCATAAGGTAACGAAATTAGGGTTCGTAAAGTATTTAATGGGATGATTGATTTTCCATGCAGATTGCAGTCGGAGTTATGATCGCAGTGAAATTTGGTTTGAACGGAGAAGGAACACTATCGAAATTCGACGCAAACTTCATCTTATTCTTAATATGCACGTATGTGGCTGCGTTTGCATGGTCATGGGGTCCGTTGGGATGGTTGGTTCCAAGTGAAATTTGTCCTCTCGAAATCCGATCGGCAGGCCAAGCCATTAACGTCTCGGTCAACATGTTCTTCACCTTCGTCATAGCTCAAATCTTCCTCTCAATGCTGTGCCATATGAAATTCGGCTTGTTCTTCTTCTTCGCTGGTTTTGTGGTCATTATGACCATCTTCATCTACTTTTTCCTACCCGAAACGAAGAATCTCCCCATTGAGGAGATGAACAAAGCCTGGAAAGCTCACTGGTTCTGGGGCAAATATATTCCCGATGAAGCTATCATTGGTGCAGACCATGGCTATCGTCATAAAGATGTCGTTTGATTTATTCGACAAGAGCTAAACGGCGTAGATTAATCGAAACTCTTCAGCAACGTTTCTTTTTTTTTTTTTTTTTTTTTGTACTCGAGTTAATTTTCAATGGATTAGTGTGAATTTCAACGTCTTTAATGCTCATTCTTTGCCGTAAACCCTTCCGCCATTAACTATTTCATTAGTGAATAAAATCTAAACGATGAAATATAAAACCTGATGGTAAAAGACAAAACTAAAAAAACCTTCCTCCTTTCGTTAAAATATATGTAGAAGATAACACGATTACAAAATAGGAACGAACATTATTGAATCAGCTGTGGTCGATTGAGAGATAATGTCGAGAGAGGAGAGAGATGAAGTTTAACAGTAACAATGGCAGACATGGGAACCGCCGCCGATTGTCTTGCAAAAGCCTCCTTTAGTGCAATCCGCAACGCAGTAAACCCAGCACTTTCCATCGTTATCAGGGCTGTCATCAACCCCAGGCACACACGAACCAATCTTCGGATGGTTATTGCAACATACTTGACCACTGGCTCTGTAACAATCTGAAATATTCACAAAAACTCCATTACTGATCCATTAAATTCAACATAAACAACGACAAAAGCTGCAATAAATAAAAATTCAAATGAAGAGAAAGAAAGCAATCGGAACCTGCGCAGAGGATGAGGAAGACGATGAAAACGAGAGAAAAGCCACCAACTTTCGCCATTGTTGTTCTTTCTCGTCTGCAATGCGAAGTTCTGCAAGAAAGATTGGTAAATTTATAGGCTGAAGAACAAATCAATATTTGTTTCCAAATTTAATTACTCTTAAACGTGATTCTCTGAATTGATCAAACTACAGACATTGTTCATGCATGTTTTAAAAATCTACGTGCATGAATATAGATTGACCTAATTATGTTCTTTCTCGTTATTTACTCGCACTAGAAATTAATTTATTATTTTAAAGGCAGAGTGTAAATTAATTCTTAATTTATTAACAAGTGTGTCACATACATGGTATTCATATAATATTAGATTTATTCTATTACTATAAATATATAAGGTAATAATTTGTAGTGATAAGTTTAGAATTATTAATTTACTATATTTTCATTTTTTTAATTTATAATAATTATAAATAATACGTTATGGTATCACTTTAAATTGATCAAATAAAGTGTTATTCTAATATAAATTTACTAAAAAAATGATTAATTATTAACTGGTAGTATTTATTTTCTGTAATTAAGTAGAGGATTGCTCACGAACTTAGCTGCGCTTTCAATCCAATGGTTTTTCATTTTTATCCTTACCTATTACAAAATACACTTGGAGAAAGCAATCGAATGAAATCATCTTCCATTGAAAAAGAAAGTACAGAGAGTTTACAGTATTTATACTGTAAAATATAGCAGTTAATATACAGTTGAACTAAACTTCAATAAAACTGTAAAATCTATTCTAATTCTATGTCAGCATCCACGTCATATTCTACTCTCCATCAGCAGTGCCATTTATCAAGTCTAATACTCCCCCTCAAGATGGAGTATATATGTTCAAAAGTCCCATCTTGTGTATAATAAAATGAAATGAACTTGGATGCAAAGACTTAGTGAGAATATCTGCTAACTGGAATTGAGAAGAGACATACAAGAACTTGATGTTACCGAGCTGCAATTGCTGACGAACAACATGACAATCAATTTCAATATGCTTCGTCTGTTCGTGAAAAACTGGATTTGCTGCAATATGAAGTGCAGCCTGATTGTCACAATACATAACAGCTGGTTTTGTTAAAGAAACAACAAAATCCTTCAGTAAAGATTGAATCCAAATAATCTCGCATGTAGCTTGAGCCATAGCATGATACTCAGCTTTAGCAGTGGAACAAGAAACAGTTTGTTGCTTTTTGGATTTCCAGGATATCAAAGAATCACCAAAAAAGATGCAAAAACCAGTAACAGATCTTCGAGAAGAAGAACAAGAAGCCCAATCCGAATCAACAAAAGCTTTTAGAAACAAATCAGAACTGGAAGAATAAAAAATACCCTGTCCAGGAGTACCCTTCGAATAACGAAGAACTCGATATGCAGCTTGTAAATGAAGCTGTTTTGGAGCAGCTAAGAATTGACTTAAGCGACCAACTGCAAATGAAATGTCGGGTCTAGTAAAGCTAAGATAGATTAGCTTACCAATCAACCGCCTATAAACACTTGGATCCTCAAGCAAGCTATCATCATCAGGAAATTTCAGATTAGGTTCCATGGGAATAGAAACAGACTTGCAGCCCAAAAAACCAGCATCATTTAATAACTCTAAAGTGTAATGACGTTGATTCAAAGTAATACCTTTAGAGTTCCTTGCTACTTCCAATCCAAGAAAGAAATGAAGATCGCCCAAATCTTTAAGTTTGAACTTTGCATCAAGTAAACTTTTAATAGTATCAATATGAGAAGATGAATTGCCAGCAATGATTACATCATCAACATAAACCAGTATAGCAGTAAACCTGTCAGAAGAACACTAAACAAACAAGGAATGATCAGCAGAAGACTGTTGAAAACCAAGAGCCATAATAGCAGCTGAAAACTTAGAAAACCACTACCGAGAAGCCTGTTTTAAACCGTAAAGAGATTTATTCAGCTTACAGACCAAAGAACACTCTCCCTGATTAGAATTTTCGGAAACCACATAGCCTTGTGGCAATTGCATATAAACATCTTCATACAAATCACCATGCAAAAAGGCATTATTGACATCTAACTGTATCAAACACCAACCATGAACAGCAGCAAGTGATAATAAAAGTTTGACAGTAACAAATTTTGCAACTGGAGAAAATGTATCCAAATAATCTACACCTTCTTGTTGTGTGTACCCTTTTGCAACTAAACGAGCTTTGTACCTTTCAATCGTTCCATTAGCGTGATACTTAATTTTATATACCCACTTACAACCAATAGGCTACTTTCCAGGAGGTAGTTCAACAAGAGACCAGGTGTGATTGTCTTCTAAAGCAGTAAGTTCAGCTTTCATAGCTTCTCTCCATTCAGGATATTTTTTAGCTTGGTGATAGAACTTAGGTTCCAAATTAGAAGAAATAGCTAAAGAAAGATGTTTAAAAGAAGTAGACAATCTATGATAAGAAATAACAGAAGATAAAGGATGAAATACAAGGATTAACAGGAATAGAATCACAGTTAGCCAAAAAATAGTGATAATCTTTGAGATAAGAAGGAGTTTTGGAAATACGTTTAGAAGAAACATCACACGTATCACTAGGAATCAAAGAACTAGAATCAGATACTTGTGGAGGAGAAGAAAAACTAGAAAAATCAGAACATTTATGTAAATCTGATTTGAATGGAAAAATATTCTCATGAAAAACAACATGTCTAGAAATAAGAACTTTATTAGATTCTAGATCCAGAACTTTATATCCTTTATAATTGGCAGGATAACCAAGAAACACGCAGGCGGTAGCTCGAGGACTAAATTTATTTCTACTACTGCGTAAAGTAGAAACAAAACACAAGCATCCAAACACTTTTAAATGATCATATGAAGGAATTTTGGAATTTAAAAGCTCAAAAGGAGTTTTATTCAACAAAAGTTTCGAAGGCATCCAATTAATAAGATAAACAGCAGTGAGTATACAATCACCCCAGAATATGTTGATGCTTTCTTTCAACTACTGAATTTTGTTGTGGAGTCTCAACACAAGAACGATAATGAATAATACATTTGGAATGATAAAAATCAGTAACAGAAAACTCTAAAGCATTATCAGTTCTAATGCCTTTGACAGACAGATTATATTGGGTTTCAATCATCAAAATAAATTGAGGAATGATAGAACTGACCTCAGATTTATGTTTAAGAAGGTAAACCCAAGTTGCTCTACTATGATCATCAACAATAGTAAGGAAAAAATGACAATTATCATGAGTATAAACATGAAAAGGACCCCAAACATCACAATGTATAAGCTGAAAAGAAGTAGCACAAACATTATTATGAGAAACAAATGGCAACTGTTTTTGTTTGGCTAAAGGACAAACATTACAAAAGGAATCCTTAACAGAAGGCAAATGTAACAATTCTTTAAGTACTTGAATTTTGACATTCGAAGGATGACCAAGTCGACAATGCCAAAGAGAAGAGTCTGCCAGTTTGACATTGCACACCCTTTTTGGAAAAGAAACAGCAGAGACAGATGCATTGCGAAGGAGAACATACAAATTGCCAATCCTCTTACCCATCCCAATCGTTCGGAGTGAAGATTGGTCCTGAATTAAACACGAATTAACATGGAACGTAACAAAACAATGTATTTCAGAAGTTAAAGCACTAACAGACAACAAATTGAATCGGAAAGACGGAATATAAAGAACATCTTTTAAAAGCATATCATCATTAACTTTAACAGTGCCTATACGTTCAATAAAAACTTTAGAAGTATCAGGCAATGTAACAAAATGATTATGAACAGAAGAAGATTCAATAAAACTCGAAAGGTCAGCACAAACATGATGAGTCGCCCCTGTGTCTAATACCCAGTGCAACATATCTATTTTAACAGAATTATGAATGGAATTAAGAAGAAAATGTGAACCTGTGAAATTTGAAACAAAAGAATCACCAGCTGAAACATCCCCTGAACTTGAAGAAGACGGAAGTGAACTGTTCTGCAATTGAGTGCTAAGGAAAGCAATAAGTTGTTGACACTGATCAGTAGTCAACGAAGAATGAGAAACCTGATCATTGGAAACATCAGTCTGAACCTTCACAAAATTAACATCATTAGTAGTAGAAGGACGTTTAGATTGATTTTTCCCCCTGAACTTGTAACCCGGTGGAAAACCATGCAGTTTATAACATTTGTCTACAGTATGTCCAACCAATTTACAATGAGAGCATAATGGTCTATCACGTTTTCCTCGAAAATCTGGTGGTTTAGAAGACAAAAAAATCATCTTATCATTTGAATCAACCACTGGAGGAGCTACTAACTTTTGTCTCTCTTCTTGAATAACTAAAGAGAAAACTTTGCTTAATGAAGGCAAAGGATCAATCATTAAAATCTGACTGCGAACTTGAGAGAAACTATCACTTAAACCCATCAAAAACTGCATTATAAATTCCTGTTGTTGATGTTCTATCAATAATAGAGCACCACCACATGTACATGTCGGAACAGGTCTAAATTCCTGAAGTTCATCCCACAATGTTTTAAATTTTGTGTAATAGGAATTAACATCCATAGTACCCTGAGTTAACGAAACTAAGGACGTACGAATCAGAAATATTCTAGGTGCATTACCCTGATTAAATCTGTCATGTAGATCTTTCCAAACAGCCATCAAAGAATTCAAGTGAAGTAAACTATCAGTAATATCTTTTGCAACAGAATTAATAATCCAAGAGGTTACCATGCTATTACAACGATTCCAGCTTGGAAACCTAACATCAGACGGATCTGGTCGTACAATAGAACCATCAACAAATTGAAGCTTATTCTTAGCGCTGAGTGCCATAATCATCGCCCGCTTCCATGTATGATAATTTGTGCCATTCATCAGATGTGTAACAAGAATCAAACCAGGGTGATCGGCATGATGCAAGAAAAAGGGATCACTAGGGTTATCAACAGAAGAATTCAAAAAATTGGGAGAAGCAGAGGTTGAAGCACCAGGATGCGAAGGAATGCCCCTTGCTTTAGTCATTGAAAATTACAGAAAAGAAAAATGACAAGACAAGGCAGGCAGTAAAGGACACTTAGCTGTAAACCATTATCAAGAAAGGCAAAAGATAATGGAGGACCGTTTTACGAGGAGAAAACAATCAATAATGGAAGAAAAAATAACCAGAGTAAGAGCTCTGATACCATATTACAAAATACACTTTGAGAAAGCAATCGAATGAAATCATCTTCCATTGAAAAAGAAAGTACAGAGAGTTTACAGTATTTATACTGTAAAATATAGCAGTTAATATATAGTTGAACTAAACTTCAATAAAACTATAAAATCTATTCTAATTCCATGTCAGCATCCATGTCATATTCTATTCTCCATCAGCAGTGCCATTTATCAAGTCTAATATTACCCAATGATTTTTCATTTTTCATTTTCTTTTCAATTATTTTTCCATTGACGTAATATTATTTTTAATTAATTAGATCGGATTTGAACCTAATTTTGAATAAAAAGTCAGCAAGTTTTATCCGACGAACTGACTCAAGGGAGGTCTAAAGGTCAACTTGTAGTTGTAGATTAGTCCTAACCACTCACCATTGTACAACTGACGTTATGTGTAATCTTTCATTGTCGCGCTAACAAAATTGTTGTCTTCACAAAATATAGTTATGGCCATGATTGAGATGGTGAGACTGATGTTGAATCGTATGCACGTCTATAGAAGATAGGTGAATTATGTATGCTAAAATTTTTCGTGCGATATTTATTTTTCTAACCCTAACTTGATTTATCAATAATAAATAAGTTAGCAATCACAAATATAAGAGTTAAATGATAGAGAAAGTATGAACTAAATTTGTTCAGGTGATTCGGCAACTCTGGCTTACGTCCAAGCTCCAAGTTTCCGACTTGGAGATCCTTAACCCAATAACCTCCTCAGTTATTGTTGATTGAACTTCACAAGCATCAATCAAGCCATTACAGACTATTCTAGGGCGTCACCCTCTTCTCTTTGACTATTCTCGGGGCCTCACCTTTTTGATAAACGTTTGAGTACAAAAAAGTATAAAACTAAAAATCCTAACTGACACAAATATAAAATCTCAAGTTTTGGACTCAGAGAGTTATGTTTGACACTCAATGATTGATGAGAAATCGAATATAAATTTTTGCAGAGCTTCGCTACGATTCTCTCTTGGTTAAAGTGAGTTTCAAAGTGTCTTCTATTTATAAAACGTGTGAAACCAGTTGACCACCCTATGTTTAGTCGACTGCCTCCCGATCGTTGGAATATAGTTGTTGTGTGAAATGCATTCGAGCGGTCGACCTATATGTCCTCGGTCGACCGATTCTTCATAGTCCAAAAATCTTCTCGAATCTTTCTATTTTGCGGTCGACCACTTCTACTCCGGCCGACCGCTTTCCAACAGTTGAACGCATCTCGAGCAATTTGTAATATTTGCGGTCGACCACCTCTAAATCGGTCGACCGTCTCTTCATGTTTTTCAGCAAACTGGTTGACCGCTTCTATGCTTTAGTCAACCTCTTCTTCGTGAAAACTTATTGAGTAGAATTCTGCAGCTTCGGGCCACAGGGAAACACGAAACACACTCATTGACCATTGACTAGATCCTTTCACATGTGGACAAAGGCCCACGACACGTGGCAAGAACCTGGTTAACATAAGAAAATTGGACTCAGTCAAAGCAAAAAATTTGCTCTAGAAAAAATATAAAATCTAAAAATTTAGAATTTTACAATGCTGGCATGCATGCGTCCTCTGCCAAAGCTTATTAGTGTGAATTTAAAGGTCTTAAATTGTGAAAATCGTAAATTTTTAATGTACTATATTTCACAAGTAAAAATTTTTTTCCATTAAACTGGTCGAAGTGTTGTGTTTGATTGATTTGTCATGTAACGTCCATGTATGAATTTTCTGTCAATGGATCAAACCAGTTAAAAATATGGGTTCTCAGTAAAATGTGAAAGAGTGCCTCACCAATTATTGTACATTCATTCTCAATAAAATATATTAAATTGATATGAGTTGCGGATTTTATCAAGGAAGAGAGAGACCTCATTTCCTGCATAAACACTCACGAGCAGAGAGAGAGAAAGCGGGGAAGGAAAATTATAGTTTTGAGGGAGAGATTTTGATCGTACATCTATATCCTTAGAGTGTTGATCTACGACTCTATGAAGGAATTTCAAGGACAACTCTATTTTTAATATATTTTTTTCGAGACAAGATTTGTGTTGGTTGTTTGGGTTTAGATCCGAGCTTGTAAGCTAAAAAATCCAAAATTTTGGAGAAAGGTTGATGTCATGGGATTCAAAAACTCAGCTGAGGAAAGAATTTCTTCTTCCTTATGGTGTGGTCAGTGTGTTGGTGTGCTGGAAATCCATAGTGGATACTCAAGTTGTGTCTACTAAAGGAAAGATGTCGCGGAGAAGTGAGAACCGCAGAAGCTTAGGCTTTTACAGAAAGGTTTGCATTCATGAAAAATATAATTTTCGCAGTAGAAACGTTTACCTTCATAGAAGTGGGATTTCATGGAGCTTGCGGGCTTGGCACGTATTCGGGGAAGCTCAGGTCTCCGTGGAAAATTGTTTAGGTTCTGCAAAGATGGAGTTTTTGTGGTGTGCGTGCTCCGCACGTAACCGCGGTAGCTCACACTTCTGTGGAAACGTTCGCTTTAATGGAAATTAAGTTTTTTGTTGGCTCATGTGTTCCTTCCGTGTCTGTGGAAATTAAAATTTTCATGAAACCCCCGTGTATGCGGAGGAAGTTTGACTTTTCGCAAGGGCACGGTTGTGTGTCTACAAACCACACAAGTGGATTCCATAGAAACACTGTTACGTTTCCGCGGCATGCATGAACAATCTTCCGCAGATGCTCTGTTCTGCAAATGCCCTTCCACTATTTTTTCTTCTTCATAGAGTTTTTCGATTTGAGTTTCTAATCCCGGTTTATGACCCTTCCACTCTTAATATTTATTTTTATTAATGGGGAATTCTTAAATTTTCCATGATATAGCCTTGGACGAATTTGTGAATTTTGAGCCAATTCTCAAAGAAGTTGTTGCTCTGATTGGTAAGAAAGATTGTCGAAAATGTAGAGATTTTATATTTCATGCATTGCATAGTGCATCTCATCATGGTTTTATAAACTATATTTTTGTGGCTTGCCATTTATAAAATCTAACGGGAATTGTTTGACAACACATCTATTTTTAAGTATATGTACATATGTTTTTCTCATATTTAATTTATTATACATGGTATTCTAATTTTTGGTTGTCTGTATATATGTGAAGATGAATCCTCTTAATGCTTTGGGCAGTCTTAGTACCAAAGCATCACGAGACTATCCATGTGCATCTTTTGCTAGGAGAAGATTGCTTGTGTGTACGTGCGAAATGGGTAGTAGGGCAATTATTATCTATCCTTTGGTTTCAAATCCCTAAAGTGAAATGGGTAATACGGTAGTGATGACTCCCTCCTTGGGTTTCGAATCCCTAAACTTGCCCAGGATATTTTGTCATACGATTGGAAAATTGTTAGTTGCTAAGTTTTACGCGCCTAATACCTTTCCATTTGATGGGTGGGCGTGTCGGATCGGAGCTATACTCGTCGGCAACCTATGTCAATTTGGATCTAATGGGTAGCTAGTCATGGAGTAATCCATCGTGATATACTTCAAAGATCTCATCACTACAAAAATATATTCTTCAACAAAATATCTTATTTGAATTTCAACCAAAAATAATCTTCAAGATTTAGATATTTTTGTGATTCCAAATTTGCCATAAATGATAAAATTTAATCTCTAAAAAATCTTCTGAAAATCTCAAGTATTTTCAACAATTTTTATCTTTGACTAAAATCCAACTTTGCAAAGACACTCTCGTGGCAGTACCAATCAAAACGGCTTGACAGCGAGGATGGAGAACAGCGATGCAAATTTATGACAATTGACAATGAATAGAAAATCCTCCGACGAAGAAACTGTTGCTCGGAGGTACAACGACTTTGAGCGAACTCAAAACAAAAGAAAATCAAAGTTTTCACGACAAACGAGACAACAACTTATGTTGACAGTTGAATGGTAGAGAAGAATAAATCTTATGAACAAGATGATTGACAAGTAGAATAATTTTCTCTCTTTTTTTTCCCAAAAAATTGTAATTTTCTGACAAACTAAGAAAATCTTATTCGATGTTGAACGACTTGAGAGAATTGATGTTTCGACAAATTTCAAAATCTGGATGTTATAATCTGTCTCCCAATCAGACTTTGATACCAATTATTAGAAATTGAATGATAATTGAAAAATGAAATATGAAAGTAGAACATTAAATTTATGTAGAAAAATTCTTTAAGAAAAAAAGCTACGGATAAAAGGATAATATATTAACTTCAAAATCTATTATTTATGTGAAAGCTTATTAATACATTTATAGTTGTTATGACCAGAAGTCAACGTGTTATTGGATCGACTTTGAAGGCCCGGATTGGTAATATGTACGGGACTAGGTTAAATTTTGGGTTGGGCTAGACCATTATTGGGCCGAATCACATTTTGCAAATGGGGTCCAGTCTTCTTCTTCTTCTTCCCTCACTGTTACATTTTCTTCTTTTGTTCAGCTTGAGTCCACGACGAACAGCATGGTTCCAGGAGAAGGAACATTTCTTCTCTTTCAACGAGCGAGGACTTGATTTCGACTGTCACTCGGCTGGCAAGTAAGGGTACAACATTCGTCGTTGAATCTTGGTTTGCATTCGGGTCAAAAGCTTCTCTGCTGACCAAAGTCGTTTGAATCTGTTTCCGACCGAGTCTGCCGAGCCAAATATGAAAAACTTAGCTTTCTGGATTCCAGTCTCCTGTTCGTGCTCTGCTTCTGAGTTTTTTAGTTTGAAAAAGGTGATGAATTAACTGACGTTGATGGAGCATTTTCCTCTGTTGTGTTGGGTGTATAGGAGACGAAGATAGTGGTGCTTCGTTTCTCTATTTCTCCTTGAAGGAAATAGACCAGAACTTGAGGAAAGGGAGAGGGATAAATAACGAGGTTGAGGAAGAAGGGGAGAGGACTTTATACATAAAGTTTCATTTTATAAATTGTAAATTTATAAAAATTTTAACTTTCTTTATGAGCAGCAACTGTCAGCTTATTTTCTTTCACACCTAGAAAGTTAGCAACTACAACATATCCAGATCACGGGTTGTTGCATTTGGTGGGTACTCTCTCTTTCCTATCCGCTATTACAATGAGGTTACTCATAGTTCATTCTATACTACGATTCCATGTGTTTTTCGTTGTGCATTTTGTATTGGTTTTCTCATTTAAAATTCAATATACTGATTCTATGCTGCTGTTGAATTATAGGGTTCACGCCAATTTGATGTCATTTTTGCTTTCTGTTCGAAGGAGATATTCGTCTTTTGCTGCACTTGCGTTTGACTTTGTTGAAGCAAAATTCTTGTCTCATTCCGATTTTTTTACCACTAATGACTTCCGTATTCAGCTTGGTGAAGGATCCAGGAAGATGCCCGATATATCACCCAATAAGGAAGGCCTTACCATGGCGCAAGAGAAGATTGAGAATAACATAAAAAGTAGAACTTTGAGCTTCGAGACAAAAAGGACACTGAAAAGATATTCAAGTGTGTTTCATGAATATGCTTTGACAAGTTCATTGAATAAGGGAAGAGGCCTCCATGCAAAATTGATTAGTAGTGAGATTCAATTGGATTCCTATTTATGGACGTCATTGGTCAATTTTTACTCTAAATGCGGATGCTTTATTTATGCTTGTCGTGTGCTTGATGAGATGCCTGAGAGAGATGTTGTCTCATGGACTGCATTGATTCAAGGTTTAGTGTCTGAGGGATACAATGATAAGGGACTATGCTTGTTTGTAGAAATGAAGAGAGATGGTATCAAGCCAAATGAGTTTACTCTGGCAACGGGTTTAAAAGCAAGTTCGATGTCACTGGCCTTGAATTTAGGGAAACAAATGCATGCAGAAGCTATCAAATTTGGGCTCTTGAAGGATTTGTTTGTTGGGTCTGCTCTTGTTGATCTATATGCTAAATGTGACGAGTTGCAATTTGCATCTAAAGTATTTCTAGATATGCCTGTGCAAAATGTTGTGACATGGAATGCATTGCTAAATGGTTTTGCTCAGTTGGGTGATTGGATTGAAGTTTTACAACTTTTTTCCAGAATGACTGAATCAGAAATGAAATTCAGCAAGTTTACCTTGTCCACGGTTCTCAAGGGTTGTGCAAACTCCAGAAATTTGGTGGCAGGACAGATTATACACTCTGTAATCATTAGAATTGTGCATGAACTTGATACTTTTATGGGTGGTAGTCTGGTTGATATGTACTCAAAGTGTGGACATGCAGACGAGGCATTAAAAGTGTTCATGGGGATTAATGAACCTGATGTAGTCACTTGGAGTGTTATGATTACTTGCCTTGATCAGCAAGGACAAGGCCAAAAAGTTGCTGAACTATTTAATTGGATGAGACGCACAGGCATTAGTCCAAATCAATTTATTCTGTGTAGTTTTGTTAGTGCTGCTGTTCATTTGGGAGATTTGGCATATGGTCGAAGTATTCATGCTTCTGTATTTAAATGTGGTTTTGGATCTGACATTTCAATCAGTAATTCCCTGATAACGATGTATTTGAGAAATGGAAGTGTGGATGAAGGCACTAAGGTATTTGAATTAATGAAATCTCGGGATTTGATTTCATGGAATGCTTATTTATGTGGAATTCATGGCTCGGAAACATGTGATCTAGGGCCTAATATTTTCTCTCAGATGCTCAGTGAAGGTTTAAGGCCTAACATATACACTTTCACTAGTGTATTGAGGTCTTGTGCGAGTCTAATGGATGTGTGCTTTGGCAGGCAAATACACTCCCAAATAGTCAAAAACAATCTCCACTCTAATTGCTTTGTGCAAACAGCTGTTATTGATATGTATACAAAGGGTAATTGCTTGGAAGATGCAGATTTAGTATTTGACAGATTGCTAATTCGAGATATCTTCACTTGGACAATCATCATCAGTGCTCATGCGCGGACATGTCAAGGAGAGAAGGGTATCATTTACTTCAGGCAAATGCTCCGAGAAGGTGTCAAGCCTAATGAGTTTACATTGGCTAGTTGTTTAAGTTGTTGCTCAAATGTGACTATTTTAGAAACTGGAAGACAACTTCAGTCTATGGCTGTTAAGGAAGGACACGATGGTGATATGTTTGTAATTAGCACCCTGAGTGATATGTACGTTAAATGTGGCTGTATAGAAGAGGCAGAGGTCCTTTTTAGGAGCTTGATTTTTCCAGATGTTGTTGCATGGAACATCATGATATGTGGTTACTCGCTACATGGGCAAGGAAGCAAAGCTCTAGGATTGTTTCTTGTAATGGTAAAAGAGGGCACCATGCCTGATAAAGTCACCTTCATTGGCCTTCTTACTGCATGCAGTCACCAAGGCTTAGTTGAAGAAGGGAAGAGATACTTCAGCTCTATGAGTAGAGATTTCGAGATTGCTCCTGCTATTGAGCATTTTGCTTGTATGGTAGATACTCTAGGTCGGGCTGGAAAATTTGGTGAGGTCGAAGACTTCATTGAAAGGATGAAGCTAACACCACATGCATTGATTTGGGAAACTGTCCTTGGAGCCTCTAAAATGCATAATAATTTAGAAATTGGTGAAAAAGCAGCGATGAAACTTTTTGAGCTTCAACCTACGCAAGAAACAAATTATATATTGCTCTCAAACATTTTTGCAGCAAAAGGTAGGTGGGACGATGTCAGAAAGATTAGATCATTGATGTCCACTAGTGGTGTCAAAAAGGATCCAGGTTGTAGCTGGACTGAAGTCGATGGTCAAGTCCATGTGTTTGTGTCTCATGATAGCTCACACCCAAGGATTCAAGAGATACACTCAAAACTCAAAGAGATGAGTAAAAAACTTAGTTTAGTGGGTTATGTACCAAAAACTCAGCATGTACTTCATGATATTGCAGATAGAGAAAAAAGGGAACACCTTCAATTTCATAGTGAGAGATTGGCGCTTGGTTATGCTCTTATTGGTAACAGTACGAAGAAAACAATTCGAATATTTAAAAATCTCCGCATATGTGATGACTGCCATGATGTAATGAAGCTTATGTCGGACATCACAAACCATGAAATAGTAGTTCGTGACATGAATAGGTTCCACCATTTCAACGATGGCACATGCTCATGTTGTGATTATTGGTGATTTGGATGATGAGTTTTTTTCATTGAGTTCTACTCCCTCAATAAGGTATTGCTTCTCCCTGTCTCCTTTTTCTTTGTTTTTTTTTAACATTTATCTTATTTGTGTGAGTGTAATATGCAACGGTGAACCTTGTCAAAATATGTAGATTAGTGAAAGTGAAACGAAACAAGTCCAGTGGTGACTACTTATTTTGAACTATTTAGCACATTGGTTTCCAAACATTGTTTATGCTCTCATTTTAAGTGTTTGTGAAGGTGGAAGTTTTTAATATTTGGACGTGTAGAGATAAATAACTTATTGAAGTGTGTCAACTTGACATTAAAAGTTGTTTTGGACCTAGTGAAAATTACTTTTAAGTTTTAGTTAAAGGAATCTATTTGATTTACAGTTCTTCAGGTTATCTTTACCATTCTTACCTTTGATGTCTTTAGTTTGAATTTAGATCAATTTTGGTGTCTCTACAATTCTGCATGTACAGCTAAAAGATGCTCGAGCAATTTTTGAACTTTGTAATAATCTTTTAGAATAAAGATTTGCAATAATAGCATTGGTCTCACAAGGTTAAGAGAGGTTGTAAGTATGATCCTGACATTTTATTTGTCGCTGATATGTATTTTCCAATTTACTGGATATTTATGTTAACTAGGGGTTGTTGAAATTGATATATCATAGTCACTCATTTTCATAATGTCCACAGAATTGGTTTGTACATAGTGTAAAGGACTAGTATTCTCCAGTCCCTTGCAGTTCTAATTTGTAAATTTATATTTATATGACACCTTTTTTCAACAATATTTGAATCAGCTCCTTCTACGTCCTTGTCTTGCTATGTTTTGGAGTAAGAGTGCCGAAATGGTTCGCATATTGAATCAATAGCTAAGATAATATTCCAGCTTGTAAACTTAACTGTTGTCATGAGAAAGGCATCGCCTTTTGAAATATTCTATGGCCTGGAGCAAGTATTGCTAAAGGGTCATAAGATGATTTTCTCTGAACAAACTCTTCCCACTGTGAGCCAAAGTGGGCCCTCCACTCTTCCCCTGTTGTATAGTGGGGCAAATACTGTTTCATCCCTAGGTTGGCTTTTTCACAGAAGTCTATAATTTTTCTATTCTGAGTTATGATGTAGTCTAAGCCGTCTGTTCCAGTGGAAGAGGGAACTGCAGAGGTGAGGAATGCGACCAAGTAGAAGATTGTTTCATCTGGAATCACAACAGAAGTTCTATTGTCCCACCTGAAATAAGAATTTAACTATTTCAAGTTTGAAAATTTTATGAAAAATCTACAGAAACAGTGATGTGAATGCATACTTTGACTTGTGAATTGGGTAGATGAGTATGGGGCCATTGCTCGTTTCAGTGAGGATATTACCAAAAACCCCTTCTGCAAATTTTTGTATTTTGCTTTTTGGAATGAAAAGATTTAGCCATGGATGTGGAACTTCCCAAAAGCCTTTTGATCTTAATTTGACTTCTGATGCATGAACCCTGTCCAGAAATTCTACATATGAAACTTCGGATAGGAAAAGTGTTGATGGGATATAGCTTAACTGGGACAACAGGCTCTTAACCTCCTGCATGGTGATGGCAAAGACATATGACCTTCAGATTTTTATCAAATATTTACTTTCTATATAGTTATTTTGCCATACAGTTTCATTTTTTAAAGTAAATGTGAGTTGTAGGTCATTCCAGTCCTAACCTTCTCTTCTATTTTGTCTTTTGCCAAGTTGAAGTATTTTGCCACTTCTAAGCAGAAAAGAGTTCTTCCATCTGATTGAAACTGGCTTGCGTGTACAGGGTCTTGTGGATTAAATGACGATCTCCAGGTACTTAGCAGCCCGGTTCTGTTTATTATCACAAATCCTTCAATGTAATCAAAGGTGTTTGTAGCAGATATCAATTGCTCTTGGTCTCTGGAAAAAGTCATAAAATCTGTGTACAACACTCTGATCCATTTCACCTGTGCAAAGTTGAAGAAATATATTAGCATGCTTGGCAACTTCATATTTTAAAGTTACTTTTATCCACATGGACAACTGTCCTTACCATTTCAGGTGCTGGTTCTAAGAGAATTTTTGCTCGGGTAATGATGCCAAACTGACCAAGTCCACCAAGAACGCTATGAAAGAGGACTCTATTCTGCTCTTCTGAACAGTTAAGCACTTCACCTTTTCCTGCATTAAGCTTCAGTTATTTTGTCAGAGAATTTAAACGTATAAATATGTTAAAATTGTTTGGCATGACAATTTAAAAATTTTTCATGTGAAAGTGTTTGCTTTGAGTTCTCGCATGCATAGAGGGAGAGAGAGAGAGCTAGGGGTATTATAGTTTCAGTTTCAATGGATAGCTGAATGACCTATTATATAAGCAGTTGAAGCTTCTGTTTCAGGGCCTCATAAATAAATGCAAACCTGTCACAACCTCCAGCTGGTAAACATTGCTGATCTGTGGACCGTGGTGAAATGTTTGTCCACTTATTCCAGCATTTGATAAAGTACCTCCAACAGTTAGATGAAGGTAGTCTGTCCATGATTTTGGAGCTAACCCATATTTCAAGGTCTCATGCAGGATATTTATCCACAACTCACCTCCAGAGACATCAACATGCGGTGAGTGTCCCACGTGAACCTGCATTTGAGGGAACCGGAGAGTTTCCATGCTTATCACAACTCCTTCTTGGGCTTGAGACTGACCTTGAAGTGAGTGACCATGGCCTCTTGCTGCAACTGTAAGCTCTGACTGAAGACCCATCTGCCAAATATGCTTCAGAGTGGTGGCAATATCAGCAACTGATTTTGGGTGTAGCACTGCCTTAGGTTGGTAGCTGTATCTGTTGCCAAAATCCTTCATTGCGTTATCAACTTTGTCGAATTCAAAATGCCCATCAAGGGAAAGGATCCTTAATGAAGAAGTGCTGGAGAAACAAAAGTTCATTCTAACTGTAACACAACTTATAAACAAAATCATGATGATTTTTAAGAAGAGCAAGTTACTCCTTCTGACAAGACCAATGATCAGGTGTCTCATTTCTCTCTTGAAATAAGTTCTAATTCTAAAGATAAAAGGCTTGAAAGCAGTGTTTCTTCTTTTGTTAGTTAGAGAGAGAGAGAGAGAGAGAGAGAGGATAGTGCACATGCAGTGGCTACAGAATTACAGAAATTAAGTGTTAGAAAGAGGATTTAAAGGGGAAGGTAGATTCTGATTTTAGGTGGTTGAGTCAACCTCACTTCAGCTGTTTAGAATCCGTATGAAGACTGCTTACTTGAGTGGAAGAGTTTATGGATTTTGTTCAGGGTCTTTCATTTACAATATAAGTCATCAGGCATATGCCAAGTTGAAGAGAAAAGTCACAAGGAAGATCTAACAAATCTTTGCACTTTTTCCAACAGTTACAATCACAATCTCATCTGTTCCATGAAATACAAACTCTTAACTTCCTCTTCCGTTAATCTTATCAAGGGTATTAAAAAGTAATGGTTTTTTTCCCTCTTCTCTTCATACTACCATGCAGGATATTCCTCACCTGCCTCCAATGGCAGTCTGACTGGCATAAATGACGTCTGTTCTCTTTTGCATCCGTTGTTTTGGAAATATAATTGACTTATCTACTCTCAGATTGAATGTTCATTTGAGAAGAAGACATGAATGGCACTGTGGGTTGCAAATGGGGCCCATGATGCAAGTGAAATTTAAATGTCAGTGTGCTTTTGGGGAAGTACTGTGATTGGTTTGTGTTGTGACTTGTTTGGTGTCTCTTGGCAGGTCAAGGAAGGAAAAGAGCAGAACAAGCAAGAGTCTCACAGCTGTGTGGAAGCACCGCCAAACAGTTCTTTCACTCATTGGCTGGCTGCTGCTAATGGTTTGAAGCCTCAGTTCTTCGCTACAAGCTGATAGGTGTGAATGTTTTTTTTTTGTTAATCAGTCAACTCAATCTAATTACTGTGTTGGAATTGTCTTTTGTGCTTTTTATAGCAAGTTGTGTTGGAGTACTTTAAGAAATTCGTAGCCATGTAGGTAACCAACCCCCACTCATATTTCTTAATTCTCTTGACAGTTTTTGCTAAATAGTTAGTTCATTAAGGAGAAAAATAGCCATCATTTTTGGTTCTAATAGTTCAACTCTCTCTCCCTCTCACATCTTTATGTCTTTTGCATAGTTTGAATCTATACTTGAGGTAATTTATTTTGTTTCCATTTTAGGCCGAGGAAAAAACTGGTTTTTAAAGTATTACAGAATACTTCAGGTAAAGCTTCTGATATATATATTTTGTATTTCTGATAAAATATCTTGGTTTGCAGAGCATGGATATTCTTCGCTTTGCCATTTTCATAAGAGTAAAAAGGTAAAAGACAGTAGAACTAGACCATATGAAAAACTTGCAACACTTCAAATATTTAAATTGGAATGATCTCTTGCATTACATTTCGCCTAAATACTGTAATTCGTTCAATGCCCGGCCACTAATCTTAGGATGAAATCCGAGAGGAAACTTCAAAACTCTTTTGCCTTTATCAATACTTACAAAGTCATATTGACTATGATTATTAACCAAGATGGTTATAATCTGGTGGAAGAATAGAATTGCACTTCCACTTATTATGGGAGACTTTGAAGATTAGCGTGAAATCTGGTATACCATAATCTCCCTATTTGTGGTGCTAAACCTGATCCATCATGACATATTTTCCTGAAGGAGAAAAGTCATCATCCGACATATATCATCATGGAGAAAAGCCATGATGATGTCATTAAATAACTGAGTAATGTGAGGACAACTCACCACCATCTTCAGTGTTCGATTGGGCAGTCTGAGATCAAAGATTGGCGGATGAGAATGAGACAAGTGGAATGGGGTGAATTGCCTGGTTAAGATCAGTCTCATTTCTTGTTAAATTTGGTTTGGTGGGACATAATGTTGACTCATGGGGATCAAAGCCATGGAGGTAATAATATAAAATCATTTTATCATGTTCCCTATGTCACTTTTGTTCCTCTTTAATCAACTTCTCTTTGTTTCTTCCTACCCACTCATGTAAAATCTAAGAATTTAGAGATCTGTCCTTAATTTTCATAGATTTACCACCATTCTATTTGGTTTAAAAATATTAAAAGGTCATTTAGTTCAATCCATATCATAACAAAGAATTAATTAAATTGTCAAAATCCATGATAACCAAAAAAAAAAAGCAAAATGGTTTTGCTAAGTCCGTAAATAGTTTAGAATCAGATAAGAATAACTAAAAGATGAGAGAAGAAAAAAGAGACGATCAAACTATTACAGAGAAAAATTAAATGAAATGAAGACTTCCATTGTTGTAGCTTTTCACATTTTAATTATGTAGGAAATGAAGACTTTCATTTTTTTTTGTGTAATTTGAAAAAAAAAATAAGCATAAAATTAAAAAACTTAGTCGGTAGTGCAATGATGTTAGGTTTCTTCTGTTCATTCAAATCTTGTTTTTGAAAGAGTTATATGCATTCTTTTGTCAGGTTGCCCATTATTTTAGTTAACAATGGTCATTGAAAATTTATAAAAAGAATGCATTTTTTTGGGAAGGGAGATGATCTGTCCTCCATTATAGGAATGGCATATCTATGTGGTCACAGCTCACTTTTCTTTTCTTAACTTTCTTTTTTATTTTTGTTTTACTTTCTCATCCCATGAATCACTATGCTTAAACGCAGAGAGCATTATTCTTTAATTTTCTCTTCATCCAATGGGAATGGCTGTTTTGGATTGAATTAGAGTTTGATTATCTCACGGTTTAGTGATAATGATTTTAGAAAATAAGTGACTGTCCTATTAATGACACCATGGGAGTTCTATTGATGCCCTTGTTGACACAATGTTTATATGTTTGTCACATTGATTCTACCGATTCTTCTTTTGTAGAGATATGCAGCGTCTATCCATAAAAAAATTGGTAATATCGCATTTGAAATCTTTATTACTTTTTCTTGTTAATCTCTTGTTTAATTTAGTTGTTTTGTACTTCTTTTAAGATCTAGTGTTCTTCGTTGGTTCTTGTCATGAATCTTGTTGGCCTATGTTCTCAAAGTATTTACCCAAATTTTTTGTCATTAGAACCCAAACATAATCAGTTGAAGAGACCAATTTCGAAGGCAAATATATTGGGCATTAAAAAAATTGAAATTTGTAGTAATTCTTCCCAACTTCTCACCGACATGATCTCATTGTCAGAAAGTGTTGAAAATATGCTTTAGATTCTTATGAGTAAAAGTCCATGTGTCGGGTCCACGTGAAGTTTATTTGATTTTTTGAATTAAGATTTGATCTATTCAAATTAGTTTTAAAATATGATATTTTGTTAGTTTGTTATGTTTTATCTTTTTAAATAGTTGTTAGATGTAATTTTTCAATTATGAGTTTATGAATTTATCTCATCAGTTTGCAGCATCAGTTTTTCTTCTTTTCTTCCAAAAATAGTTTTTTGTTTTATTGGTTAAAAAACCCAACTGGTATCAGAGCTATTGTTCTTTAGGGATCTGTGAGTTCAAGCTATCATGGAAACTGAAGCAAATTTCTCCTTTATGGCTCCACCGATTTTCAATGGAGATAACTACCAAATCTGGGCAGTTCGAATGGAGACGTATTTAGAAGCTTTGGATCTTTGGGAAGCAGTAGAAGAGGACTATGATATTCCTGTTCTTCCAAATAATCCCACCATGGTACAAATCAAATCGCAGAAAGAAAAGAAGACAAAGAAATCAAAGGCAAAAGCCTGTTTATTTGCTGCAGTTTCATCAACTATTTTTACTCGAATTATGTCTCTGAAGTCAGGAAAGGAGATATGGGATTATCTCAAAACTGAGTATGAAGGGGATGAAAGGATTCGAGGAATGAAGGTAATGAATCTTGTTCGTGATTTTGAGTTGCAAAAGATGAAAGAGACAGAAACCATAAAAGAGTATTTTGACAGGCTACTTAGCATAGCGAATCAGGTTAGAATATTGGGTTCTTCTCTGACAGATTCAAGAATTGTTCAGAAAATTCTCGTAACATTGCCGGACAGATTTGAGGCTTCAATTACAACCTTAGAAAATACTAAGGATTTGTCAAAAATTTCTCTTGCTGAACTCTTAAGTGTTTTGCAAGCACAAGAGCAGAGACGATTAATGAGGCAAGAAGATGTTGTTGAAAGAGCTTTATTTGTCAAAAATCATGATGCGAGAAAGAATACGAACAAAAAAATACAAGCAGCAAGTGGCGAGAATCATGAAACAAGCTGCAAAAGTAATTCAGAAAACAAAAGGTTTGGAGCAAAGAACAATTATCCTCCATGCCAATATTGTAACAAAAAAGGTCACCCTCCCTTCAAATGTTGGAGGAGACCAGATGCAAAATGTAGCAATTGCAACCTCATGGGACATGAAGCTATCATATGCAAAAACGAAAAACAACAGCAAGGTGAAGAAGCACAAATTGCTGATCAAGAGGAGGAAGATCAACTTTTTGTGGCTACATGTTTTGCAGACAGTGAAGCCAATGAGAATTGGTTGATTGACAGTGGCTGCACCAACCACATGACTAATAACAAGAAGTTGTTTAGAGAATTGGGAGATGCAGAGTCAAAGAAAGTAAGAATTGGCAACAGCCATTACATTGAGGTAAAAGGCAAAGGCACTATAGCAATAACAGATTGCACAGGGACAAAGTTAATTCAAGATGTACTTTATGTTCCTGAAATTAATCAAAATTTGATTAGTATTGGACAATTAATAGAAAAGGGGTACAAAGTGACGTTCAACAATGGGTGTTGTCGGATTGAAGACCAAGCAGGCATGGAAATCTTCAATATCAAGATGAAAAAGAGAAGTTTTTCTTTCAACCCAATTAAGGAGGAGCATGCTGCATTCTCTGCCAAGGAAAACATCACTAAAGTACGTCAGTTTGGAAAGCAAAGCAGAAAGCCATTTCCCAACAAGGTTTGGAGAGCAACAAAAAAATTGCAACTTCAAAATCAGGCTGATATTGAAACACAATATCAGAATGATGATGGCGGGAAAAATAAAGTTTTTGACGATGCTTCTATTAGAGGTACTCGATTTCCCTCTAATGCCTATCATAAATGCAACATAGCAGTTTGTGAACCTGCAGACTATGAAGAAGCCAAGAAAGAGCAAAATTGGATGATAGTAGTGAAGGAGGAGCTGTCCACAATAGAGAAAAACAAGATTTGGTGTCTTGTGGAGAGACCTCAAGTTCATAAACACAAGGAAAAACTTGTGGTGAAGGGCTATGATCAGATATTTAGAGTTAATTATTCAAATACATTTGCACCAGTTGCCCGACTTAAGTTTCTACAGAAGAAGATTGGAATTTGAAGTCTCTAAAGCAAGGAGGAGTGTTGAAAATATGCTTTAGATTCTTATGAGTAAAAGTCCATGTGTCGGGTCCACGTGAAGTTTATTTGATTTTTTGAATTAAGATTTGATCTATTCAAATTAGTTTTAAAATAGGATATTTTGTTAGTTTGTTATGTTTTATCTTTTTAAATAGTTGTTAGATGTAATTTTTCAATTATGAGTTTATGAATTTCTCTCATCAGTTTGCAGCATCAGTTTTTCTTCTTTTCCTCCAAAAATAGTTTTTTGTTTTATTGGTTAAAAAACCCAACAGAAAGCTCCTGGCTTGAATCAAAGCTTTGATTTGTCTTTTGTTTTCTAAGAAAATGTATGCAGGATGAGAATAGAATATACCAATATGTGTCTGATCAGTCTCCTCCGTTCTTTTTGCTCAGCTTGCAATGGCTAGAATGATTGCTATGATTCCACCAACATCAAAATCTTAGATCCCACACTGCACGTGAGTCCTCTTCCTTGACAAATAACATGTCATTTGGTATGTACTGAAGAATCAAAAACTGAGATAGAAATGTTTACTGTTTGAACTGATCTACGTGTTTTTTTTATGATCCGTCTCTTTCTTTTTGGTAAATGGGTCAAAAAGTGCTCTATATTTTCATACCCAGATTGTGGTTCTGCAATGTTCTTGTTGTTTTATTATGAGTTTTTATGTGGTGTTGTTCCATGGTTTGAACGAGTCAATATTTCTACAAGGAGAATAAGTCAATAGGGTTTCCTTAACATTGGTTAATTATAAGTATTTTTACCAGAAATCGAAGTTTTTGGAAACTCTAAGATAAATTCATCGAAATAAAATTATTTCTGTAGATAAGTCTTTATTAATAACTTATAAGATATAATTTAGTTTCATTGAAATGAGATTATTTTTGTGGATAACTCTAAGATTAATTATTTATGGGATATCATTAGCTTTCTTACTACTAAGTGAGCGCATATTTAAGTCTTCTAAAAGTTATCTTTTTGATATTGTTCTTTCCAACTTGAAGAAAATTGTTTTTATTAGATATTTCTTGGTCGGTTGGAGTTCTTGTAATTATTTGTTTTTAATCCAAAGTTTCTTATAGAAAGATTTGAAAGTTCTTAAATCCAAATTCCTTAAAACTTTACCTTTGTGTGTATTATTTAGACTGTAGGAGGAGATTGATCGGGGTTTGAATAGTAAGTGGTGGTGTCGTGGTTGAATGGTGCAGTGGCTATCATGCAGCAACTGAGTTGGGTGGTGCTGAACACCCAGTGCAGCTAAAGTTGGTCAAGAACAAGTACAGGCGTGTGATTCCCACCCGACAAAAGCAACCAAAATTTGGTCCCAAAACATGAGAAAATATTCAACTTTGGAGGTCATTTTCTTTTCTTAATTAATTCCCCACGATTCTCATTTGTAATGGATTGTTCTAAAGATTGTTGTGGACTATTGACTGGTCGACTTGACTAGTCAAGAGGGGCTTGAAAATCATTCAAAACCATCTCTGTGATGGGTGGATTTAATACATCCAATCAGAGATACATCCAATGTGGGAGAGACCGGACCTTTCCATTGTTTTTTTTTTCTGGAATATTTGTTTATGAGAAGCCTGTCTTAAAAAGTTTTTGCATATTTTGTTAAATTTGCATATAAACATTTGTTTTCACATGAAACTTGGTTGGCTGGTTCTTTTTTTTATAAGCAACAATTTGGACTAGGAGTGTTCGAAACTGAACTGAAACTAGTAAATCGAACCGAAACTGATTAATTAGTTTGGTTCGGGTCGGTTTTGAACACTTCTATAACCAAATTTTAATTGAATCGAATTTTTCGGTTCGGTGTTTGGTTTTGTGTATTCAAAAATGACAATAATCAAACTTGAATCGAAAAATTATTAAATTTAAACTGATAATGCTTGTAGTCCTGCACAGTTGTACTTGGATGTCTAATAATGTGTGCGCTCATCGTTGATGGATGTCCTCACCTCTTGAAGGATGTCCCTCACTTAGCATCGGATGTCCCCATCACTGAAGGACATCCAACTCCACTCATCCAACAAGCAATATTTCGTCGGGCCTCCTCATTCCTCTCATCTCATCTGTCCATCACTTAACGTCGAATGTCTCCCATCACATAAGGATGTTCAACCCGCACATCCAAGAGCCATCAATTCATCCGCTCTCTCATGAGTCTTATCAAACGGCTATTAATTCATCCGCTCTTTCATCCAATGACCATCTCTTCATCCGCCCTAGTTTAAAATATCGTTTGTCTTGTATGTGACCCTTTGAAACCTTTATCCGCTAGTGTCTTTGGCCGCCCCTCCTCTTATCTCATCCATCCATCACTCAGCGTCAGACGTCCCCCATCATTGAAATACATCCAACCCCGGTCATCCAACGACTAACAATTAAATTATTTTATATAATGAGTGAAATCAGTCTGGTTTCAGTTCCAATTCAATCTGAAAACAGAATCAGACTGAATCGAATTTTTGTACACCCCCATTGAAATCTATGTATAATTGTTTCCAATTTAGAAAGAGCTGAGTGACAGAGTGAGGGTGGCGCTGAATCTTACCAATACCAATCCTCTTCACTCGCTTCTCCACTTTTCTTTTCAAACCAGATGATGCTCTATCCCGTATTCACTCCTCTGCGTTCTGCTGCTTACATGAGTTGAAGTGTTTGTGGGTATTTTTCTTTCAATTTTTAATGAGGTGGGTATGAATTTCTGACAACCCAAACCCAAACCCACTAGTTGAATTGACATATAATCAATCATACTTCCAATGGAATTCAATGATTGACATCCATTTTACATTTCCACTACTACAAACAACATCCATACACCAATCCAAAATGTTGTCATTTACATTTTACACACAAATCTCTACTTTTCAATGAATATTTTTCAACAATTTTCCTAACATACTAACAATCATCATACCCATCTCTCTCTCTCTCTCTCTCCTTCAGCTTGGTTTACGATCGGGATAAAGCAAACACCCACGAACAAACAGGGCCTTCTCTGCTCCTCTTCTGGTCCAGTCCTCAGGCTCAAAATAGTTGACCAGATAAATAAATCAACCATGGAATGATGCAAACTAAAAGACCTCAGAAGGGTGCTCAGCCTCCATAGTTGGGGGAGACAAAGGAGGGACAGCCTCTTCATAAGAATCAGAATCTTGAACCTCTAACACCTTTCTGCCCGATGCATGCACCTCCCCTTTGCCGAATTTCCTCGAGGGCAGAGATTCAGAGGCAACAGCTTTTGATGAGTTACTACTTGTGATGGAAGATAAAAACTTCTCCTTTAAAAGAGTTTGAGACGCTGATGCAACCACAGAGCTGAAAACGCCAGACTCCCTCAAGCCCTCCATAATCACCTGAACCAAACGACAGGATTGATTTCTTTTTTTGAATCTATGCAAAAGCTAATGCCAAACAAATTGAATAACAACTAGACGAAAAGGGTAAAACTTCAGAAACATGGACTGCAGCCGTCACTGACTCTCTTAGACAGCAGAGAAATGTGCAAAAGCAACATCACTGTTTTATGGAATTTTTTTATGACAGCTTCGTTCTAACTTACTCGCAAGTGAAATCTATTACAAATTCTGGCAAAACAGATCACGACATTGCTATTCTATTATATTGATAGGATGATTTCCTTGTCCTTTTCATATCTTTAAGAAGTTTAAGATAACCCTTACCATGGGTGCATATATGCGTGTTAGGATGCCTTTCCTTAGCAGTTTGATTTTCAAGTCCTTGTCACCCCACACGACGTGTTCGTGATACCTATAAAGAAACAAAGAACATAAATAAAAAAGCATCAATTGAAACACCGGAGCCATGATTCAAAGTTTCTTTCAAGGAATTCCCAATATATTGTCAATGAACATAAGGAAACGCTTTGGAACTGTAAGAGCTTTTCCATCATTGGAAGAATTACCAGCTTAGCATTTCCTCTTCAGTTGCAGTAGAAGCGATGATGAATGCCTGCAGTGCATAATGTTGCCTTAAAATGTAATCATAAAAAAATGCAATAGTGACAAAATTACACTTTAGAGATTTGTTGATTTTAACAAGTCATAGATGTCATTATCATGTATATTGGGATGTCAATCAACAAGAATCAAGGCATTGACTCTAACCATCTCTAATTTTCATCAAATCTCACGACATTACCAACTATAATCTATTTATGCTTTCTGGAAAAATTAATAGCTCTGAAAAAAAGAGAACCTTAATACAAGATCCAAGAGAGAACTAAACTCACAGTTCTATCAAAGTCCAACATGAAGCATCTTTTGACATCTTCTTTGGTAGGCTTGCAACCGCATCGATCACGTCTAGAGGTCAAATCAGAAAACTTTGCATATGTGTAGTGTAAAATAGCAGCCTCTTCCAATTTGATCTCACTATTAGGAATTATAGGATTCCCATTATAGTAGAAAAGGTCCCCAGTAAAAAGTAAACGTGCCAAGCAAAAATTAAATGTGTTTAAACTATAATATATTCATACTTTGGTGTTTTCATGTAATTATGCCAACGGTGAGCACCATTAGGACGAAGATGATCTCGGAGTCGAGCAGCCGATTTCCCATTGCCATAGGTTAAGAAGTAATTTGGATTACCACGAGTTGATTCTTTGTACATGCCAAAGTATGTATCCTTCGGAAGATGGTCATAGTTCTTCTTGAACATTGACACCTTTAAAAGCATATACAAAAGGTAAATCTAAAGTGTCCTCTAAAAATAAAATGCATCCCAACACTTAGAATGCACATATAACATTTGGATAATGACAAAGCATGAGTACACTCCAGAAAATATCACCAAAATTTTCATTTAATAGGAGAAATGGTTGGAAAAAAAAATGCCGAGAAGAAATTTTTAGATATGGGTAAATACAAACTTTGTTCTCACTCTGTTGTGCTACCTTGCAGTAAAATATAAGCATAACATGTCTAAGCCAGAATCAATTTCTCTACCAAACAAAATCCTATGCTCATTTTTAAAAGAAATTTCTATTACATGATTGAACTCCATCGAGATAACAGAAGTTATCCCAGACCCTCATCTCCCCGTAGTAAAAAAAAAAGTTGAAATGTCTTTTAAAATTACATCCTGGAGACCATTTGATTGCACTAACAAGAGTTCATGATTATATCATATGCATACCATAACTATATATGGCTGGCTTTAGTGTTCAAAAAATAATTAAGTCCCCCAATACAATTTCAATAGAAACCAACCTAGATTCTGGAGCAGTAAAACATGCCCGCATATGAAGATTCGTTGGTATAAATAAATTAGTAAGGAAAATTAACTCTCTAAAAAAGTAGAAAACCCCTCTAAATGTTATTAACGCAAACCCATGTACAAAGTCTCCAGACAAATGAATTTTATAACAACAAATATGATAAGATATGTAAAGCACATAAGATCTCTTGAACCACATAGCCCGTCAAAGTAATAGAATAAAAAGGACACCAAAAAGGGAACTAACTTACTTCGCTAAAAGGTTCCTTTACGTCATCTCTTTCAACACTGCTCTCCTAAATAACATGTAAAATGCCATTAAAATCTGTTTAAAAGGCATGATGACTCACAACAATAATAAAATAAATAAACAACATAAATTTTCTTTGATCACATATCTTTTATAATATCTTTAACGAAGTAAACATGAAGTGAATTAATATAATGAACTCACATAATTTGGAAATATAACCATATCAACATTTCCAGGAACATCAAGCAGCAACTGCCTCAAAGAGTACTCCCGCGTACCAGCTGGATGTATTAACTCATCAGTGTCAAGATGGATTATCCAATCCATGCCAGCATCCTAAGTTGACATGGAAGAGAGGAGGATGTAAACTACAATCAAAACTTGGAATTCTGAGTTATCATTCACATATGAAAATGTTGTATCCATATTTTATATATGCATTAGAATACAAGTCTTTCATACCCTTGCCATAACAATAGCCATTTCCATATTGAGAGATTGTTTCACAAATAACTCATAGTTGCAAGGTTTGTAAAAGAAACCAGACAGCCACGTCTCATTCCAAATCCGACTGATGGTAGAGACACAATAACACATGCAATAAGACAAAAAGTGCAAAAAAAATGAGAGATGTAGATAAAAATGTGATGTAATAGCAACAAAGTAATTAACTTTAAAATGGTAAAAAATGTAAGAAACAAGAACCATCAGAATAAGAAGTCACATAAATTATAGATATAAAGAAATGAAGAAATATTGTGAATGCATATGCCCCGTCAAAATTCATTATAATGTTATTGCAAACTGTTTGAAATCTTCAAACATTCAGTTAAGAGGCTGAATAGCCAACATCTGGACAGAAAAGAAAACAACAAAACTAACTGACCTTTTAGACTGCTGCTCCTCTAGCTCTTTTGTTCTGTATATCAATTTCACTCCCTGAGAAAGCAATTTCAAATATATGATTGAAATGTTTTCACACCAAAACTTAATCTGAATCGCTCATTTACATGGTACAGATGATGAGGCAGCACAAGGGTAAATGTTGAGAGAGAGATATTTGGCTGAAGAAGAATAAACTTACTGGAATTGACTCCAGAACTTTAGTTACATTAGAAGATGCAGCCTTTCCTTCCACAAAAAGGAAGAAGTTTGTAACTCCTATAACCTTATGATAAAACATCCACGGTAAGATCTGCTCCAAGCCTGCCGATGTGCTCGTGGTAATGCAGATCTAAGTGTTTACAAGCTCAGTTAAAGAAGGTTATTTTAATCAAGAATACAATTGAAGTGGTATAGAACATTTCAGTTGAATATGATCCTGAATCTAGCGTGAACAAGTACAATGAACTCGTTGCCTAATTTAACACTAGGCTTAATCTCACCTTAAAAGACCAGAGGAAAAAGGAAAATGAATTGGAAAGAATAATTATCACTAGTAACCAGATAAATAAGGGCTTGACTACTTTACAAATGTGCAAATCAAAGACCACCATTAAATTACTAGGATTTAAACATAAAATCCCAAAATCTGCCTGAAATGCACAAGGAGAATGCTATAAAACATACTATAAAACATACTTGCTGGGAGCCTCAGATCCAAAAAAAACAGATTATTTAGGCCAGAAAATTTGATAGATATACAAGAGGTTTAACTAAAAAAAAACAGGTCAAACCAACCCCGAGCCATAAGAGTACACCACAGCGAGGGGCAAAAAATTAGTTGAGGCAGGTTATAATTCTATAACTTTGGATAAATTCTACCATCGTTTCTTAATTTAAGCTTCACTAATCATGGAAACAATGATCTGAACCGTAGCATATAAATCAATCGATGAACACCACAGATCGATCTCAAATCACAAAGTACAAAGACTAAAATTTCACGTAAATTAAAGGATTAAAACCGAACTTCAAATGCAGATCTCCTTCGACCTTCTCAGCTATACTATTAAACTGACCTTCGGCTTCAAATTCGACAAAATATCAAACTTCCAGTCATTAAAGTAGGGAAACGAAGGCGAAGCGCTACGACCAAGATTGACGCAGTTCGAAGGATTGGATTGATGAGAGACGGCAGAGAGAGGCGAGGCGTCCATTCCAGGAAACTGATGCGAACCAGGAGGGGACCATCGAGTGGATGGGTCGGTTATTCCACCGCGCCACTGGAGGACGAAAGCTAAAGACGCAAGTGTAAGAGGAAGGAGAGTGAGAAGCAAGAGAAGCTTGGAAGTAAAAGAATGGGAAGAAGCGGAGAAGGGAGGTTGGGAGCGGAGAGGAGTATGGAGGTGGTGGTATTGGTGGTTGGGCATGGTGAAGAAAACGAAGAGAGAGAGAGCGAGAGAAGAGGAAGAGGAGGAAAGGGACAGAGCCAGAGAGGGACCTTGCCAATCTCCTATATGAAGTATTTGAAAAGCTCAGTTTATTGGTTCAATCGTAAAAGAGACGTCTGTTTTTTACGATCGTGCCCCTGATTGAATATCAATTTATATAGTGAAAATGACAAATCAACCATCATCCCATATTGTTGATGACAAACTAACTATCATCCTTTTTTTCTAACAAATAAACTACTAAACAATGAGAAATTGACGCCGCTACCATCACTATCATGTTTTCCGTTAACTCTTTAATGACGAACCGCAACGACATTTTGGGATGTCGCCGTGGTTTGTCTTGTTAAAAATTTTTTATCACAAATTTGATGGTTTAAACTCGTGATTTTGGGGCCGAGAAAGGGGGGTCATAGGGTAAACTATATGACAAGTGATAGATCTCTGAGAGCTTCGATTTGATACTTTTTGGAGTCGATTCTGACACATGTAGACAAAGTTATAGTCTTTTGAAGTTGAAGAGATCAAAAATCTAATAAAAAGATTGAATTCATAAAACATATACATAGGGACATTGAAGTAGCCATGAAACTCTAAAAATCGAGAATCGTCGCGGACTTTGAAGTAGCCATGAAAAACAGAGAGTTTCATGGCTAGTTCAAGTCCCTATGTATATGTTTTACGAATTCAATCTTTTTAGTAGATTTTTTACTTCTTCAACTTCAAAAGACCATAACTTTGTCTATAGGTGTCAGAATCGGCTCCAAAAGGTATCAAATCGAAACTCTCTTAAAAATCTATCACTTTTCATATGGTTTAACCCATGAACCCCTTTTTTCAGCCCCAAAATCACACGTTTAAACCTTCAAATTTGTGATAAAAAATTTTTAACAAGACAAACCGCAACGGCGTTTGGGGACACCGCGGCGGCGTCTTGAGACACTGCGGCAGTATCTCTGGACACCGCGACACGTCCCAAGGCACCGCCGCGGTTCAGGCCAAATTTGGCCTTCTTTTCTTGAAAAACCACGAAACTGCGGCGGTTTGTCTACGAGCCGGCGGCTTCACATCAGCTTGTTAATGGCAAACGGGACAGCAATGTAGGTTTTGTTATTTTTCCATATGTCAGTGGTTAATTTGTTAGAAAATAAAGGATAATGGTTGACTTGTCATTGATAATGGTTAACTTGTCATTGATCACAAACGATGATGGTTAATTTGTCTTTTCCCTTGTTTAAATGAATAAAAGAGTTAAAGTGAAGACAAAGAGGGGAAAGGCAGCGCGTGTTTGAAGAGAGAGAAAAATGGTTTCTCATTTCTTGCTTAGGGCCTAGAGGGATTTCGTGAGGAAGGGAGACGCGAAGGCAGAAAGCGGACGACAAGTGGACGCGGGCGATGATAGTAGCTTCTACCGGGGGCATTCCGAAGAGGCAGAGCAGTCTTGGACGACAAAGGGCCTCCATTTCTTCGATTGAGGTAAGAACCCCATATGATTTTTGGGTCTCTCGGTCGGACTAAAGATTGCTGTTTTGGGTGAGGGATTTACAAAGGTTGCTGTGTTTATTTTATCCTCATTGTTTTATTGAAAACTTGAATATGTGATGGTTGATTTGCTGCGTCCATTCCGCTGAGGAGTATATATTTATTACTGCTATTCTGATGCAACGAAACCCGATGGGTTGGTTCTGTTTTGGACTTCTGTTTTAGATAATGGATTTGTGATGTTGTTGTTGTACTTACTGTTTTGTTTATAGCCCTCCCGAATATGTTGTGTTATTTCGTTTAAGCTACGGTTTTGACTATGAAACTGAGGAGTGTATATTGGTTTCTGATTTTGGATTTTTTGAAATGTTGTTTTGTTGGTTCCCGTTTTGATATTGACGGTTCTGTTTGGGTTTTGACCTTGAGTGATGAAATTCTGAATGTTGTTGTGTTCAGTTACCACTATTTTACATAATAATATTGGATGATGAAAAGAAATGAACTGTGGTAAATGAAATGGGGTTTGGCTGCTGTTTTGAGATTGTTAGCTGTGGATTTATAATGCTCTGATTTGATGGAAGAATGCTGTAAATTTAATCTTCATGTTTTGCTGTTTTGGATAATGAATTTGGGATTATGTTTGGGTGATGAAATTAGGAAGCGTTGGTAGAAATAATTAAGGATATGTTATGAATTGTTTTATGGATGGTAATAAGTGGGTTTTGGAGCTGCTGTGTATTGTGAGAATGAATATGAGAATTAAGAGAATGACAAATGTGGTTTAATTTCCAATTGTTCTAGAATAGAATTTCAAGGTATATGTATGCTATCGGAATATAGGTATGAGGATTTTGTTAGTTGATTAGTTATTGATAATTATATGTTCTATTATTTTGAAGGTATTAAGGAGAATGATTTAAGTACTAAAACGTTTTAGGGACAACCAGGTAAGTGATATTGTCTGTGTTTTGTCGAAAGACCTACATTGCAAGAGTTAGGATTTTCATGCTGACTGTGTTTATAAGATTTAGATTCTTTATGTTAAAAAATATGATATTGAGTATGTTACGAGGTCATGATAGATATTGATCATGCTATTGTTTAAGGATTGTATTGCTGCATGATGCTATGTTTATTAGAATTGGATTTTTTTAATAATGTGTTTATTAGATTTTAAAGGAATTGATATGGATCATATCTTGAGAATTATAGGATTTTAATACTGATTTTGCTTTGAGGATATAGAACTGTATGCATACATGAGCATTGCACGCATCATGGTTTTCAAAGGGTTACGAAAATGGTTTTAAGCATGATTTTAAAAAGATAATGAAAAAGAATTGTAAACGTAAACGTAAATGGACACGTTCCAGTGGTTCACAAGCGAGAGCTCGGCACTAGGAACGAAGCCATGAGGTTGGTTCGCAAGCGGGAGCCCAGCAATCAAAACTGATAAAATAAACATAAAAGATATTGAAACAAAATTGTAAACGTAAACGTAAATAGACTCGTTTCCAATGGTCTGCAAGCGGAAGCTCGACACTAGGAACGAGGCCGTGAGGTTGGTCCTCAAACGTGAGCCCGGTGTCACGATTCGACTATGTCCATAGGTGATCGTGACGATAAGAGGGCGTCAAGGGGCCACAGAGATATCAAGTGATGCAATCTATGTGCAAGTACATGGTTGCCCAATGCCTGCAGACAAAGAAAGTGACTCCTTGCCACCATGAGATGTATACTCCTACCACAACGGAGATGTTTCAGATTGCTCTTTAGGGGGAGGCATGGTGCAGCTCTCCACCACCCCCGGGATTCCGCCTCTAAGCGAGCTACTTCGTGGTGTGCGGGCACTAGTGAGCCAAGAGGGGGTCTTAGTGTCTCCATGGAACGAGGAGTTCCATGGACAGTATCGGTTGTTAATTCAACATCGGTATCGCACACCTTCTGTGCCGTAGAGGCTCAGATGTGAGACCTCTAGAGATGCAAGCCCGCCCACTCGGCTCGGTACTGTAGCGATCCGAGCTCGGCTCGGATCGCTACAGTACCGAGCGGGCTCAGCTCGGGCCCGGTAGATGGGCTGAGCCGAGCCCGAGCACCCGGGCTCGCGAGCTCGGAGAGCCTGGCGGGCTGGCCCAGCTAGCCAGCAGGCGAGCCAGCTTGCCAGATCTTCACTGTGAGCCCGAGCTCACGAGTCACCACGACGACGGGGAGACCTTTGGCCTGAGCTGACGAGTCGCGACGACGGGGACGGAGCTCGCGACGACGAGGACAGAGCTCGCGACGACGGGGACAGAGCTCGTGACGACGGGGACAAAGCTCGCGTGAAGGACCGGGCTCGCGACGACGAGGACAGAGTCGGGACGACGAGGACTGCGTCAATGGCGATCGCCGGCAAGACAGAGCTCGCCGACTCTGTCCCGACGTCGCGAACTCCCGACGTCGCGACTCTGTCCCGACGCAGAGAAGCCTTCGCCGCTTCTCTGTGAGATTTCTCACAGAGAAGCAACGTTGCTTCTCTGTGAGAACTTCTCACAGAGAAGCAATGGTCTTCAGACCGTTTCTTGCAACGGTCTGAAGACCGTTGGCGAGGGGCGATGGCAACGGTCTCTAGACCGTTGCCTGGAGCGCACTGGAGGCGAGCTCCCTCCCTGAGGGCTCAGCCAAGTTGGCAGTGCCAAATGCCAACGGTTGGAAAATTTTCCAACGGTTGGAAAATTTTTTTCTATATATACTCCTCATTATCTCTCAAATTTTTCATCCCAACTTTCTCACATTCTCTCAATCTTTTCACAAATTTTTCTCTTTTTCTCTCAATATCTCCTTCTCAATTGCTTAATCTCTCCATCATTCTCCCAATTTCAAAGGTATATTTTATTTTTATAATTTTAATTTTTTTAATTTAATGTGTATTACAAAACAACTATTTTTTTTTTTTGCAATTTTTGTAGGACTCGTATTCGGGGAGGAGGTGATCACAATTCACAACAATTGCATACTATTGTTGCGTAATTGGTGTGCGGTATCATTTTATTTATTAATTGTTTCGTAGTAGTCAATTTTTTTAATTATGGATCCTCGTGATTTTTTGATTGACACTTTTAATGACACTAACGATGATATTGAAGAAATTAGGGAAGATAATCTCACAATTGCAATTGATCAATCATCGGCACATGCATCCACATCGTCACCTAGAAAAAAAAGAAGTAAAACATCGGAGGTATGGAATAATTTTGAAATAAAAGATATTAAAATTGGTGGAAAAATAGAAAGTAGAGCACAATGTAAATATTGTATTAAACATTATGCATACGTATCCGGTAGTTCTACTAGCACACTTGGTAGGCATTATGAAAAATGTCACGCTAACAAGCAAGTGAAAGACCCTACACAAACACTCATAAATGCTAGTGGCAGTGACAATTTTATGTATTCACATAATAAAATGAGAGAAGGAGTAGCAAAATATATATCACAATCTGAAGCACCTTTATCTATGTTTGATAGCGAGTTATTTGAAAATTTTATGAAAGAGTATATTAATCCTAGTTTTAGACGAGTCCCTAGAAGTACGACGCGAAGTGATATTATTAAAATGTATAATCATATGAAAAATGAATTAATTGAGTTTTTTTCAAATGCTCCGTCTATGTCTATTTGTATTACTTCTGATTTATGGAGTGAACCTAATGCTTTAGGATATATTGTCGTAACTTCTCATTTTATTGATGACTCTTGGCAATTAAATAAAAGAATATTAGGATTTCGTAGTTGTGAATATCTACATAGTGGCGTTACCATTTATAGATATATTGTTGGAATTTTGCAAGAATATGCTATTAGAGATAGAATTTTTAGTATTACGCTAGATAATGCTGCTGCTAACGATGTTGCAATTTTTGAATTTAAAAGGTTATTTCAATTAGATACGGCTCATAATACTCTTTTTCATATGAGATGTGTTTGTCATATTTTAAATTTAGTTGTTCGAGATGGCATGTCACATATTTCGCTACATATTGAATCTATTCGATCTGCAATTTCTTTTATTACTTCATCTAATACGCGACAACAAGAATATAAAGAATATTGTAAAATTGCTCAACTTAAACCAAGAAAATTAAAAACCGATGTAGATACAAGGTGGAATTCGACTTATTTAATGTTAGAAAATGCTAAGCCATATTGGTTAGTTATTTGTGCTTATATTAGTGAAAAAACAAAATGTATTACTCTTGATCATAATAGTTGCGATATTGCTAATTTATTTCTTGATTTTTTAAAACCATTTTATGAAGCTACAAATAAATGTTCGGGAATTTATTATCCCACTACTCATCTTGTTCTCCCAATTTTTATAAAATTAACGGGTACTTTTCAAATATTTAAACAAAGAAACGAATTTTGTGCATTAATTGAAAAAATGGAAAAAAAATTTAAAAAATATTGGCTTAACATACCTCATATTTTTTGTTTTGCATGCATAATGCATCCTAGATTTAAATTAGATGGAGTGCGTATAATGCTTGATAGAATTTCTTCTAATTTAGGTATTTCTTCTTCAATTAATGGTGCTCAATTAAGAAATGAAATTGATAATTTATTTTCTTCTTATGAAATTAAATATTCTAATAATCGTTCAATTCCTTCATATGATATGCATGCTAGTTCTAGTAGTGGTGCTTGTGGTGGAGATCCACAAGATTTGATGTATGATATATTTAAGCAAATAGATAGCAATGTTCATTCTTATAATTTACAAAGAAATGAACTCGATATTTATCTTAACACCTACCATAACATTTCTTGCCCCGAGGATTTTGATATTTTGGCTTGGTGGAAAGTCAACTCTATTTCATTTCCTATTCTTTCTAGAATGGCACGTGATCTACTAACACCTCCGGTCTCTACAGTAGCATCGGAGTCTGCTTTTAGTGCAGGTGGACGTGTGTACGATGATAAACGAGGAAGACTTACACCAGAAATCGTTGAGGCACTCATTTGCATGAAGGATTGGAACGATGCTGTGACGAGAGATCAACAACGAAAAGATGACATAGTTGAAGAATTCAAAAATTTGGATGTCGAAGACTAAATTTTTATTTAAATTTGAAATTGTAATTTTCATTTTCATATATTTTCTTTATCTTGTAAGTTGTAATTTGAAATTGTAATTTATATTTGAAATTGTAATTTTCACTTTCATTTTGAAATTGTAATAAAAATATTTATTCAATTCAATAAAAATATTTATTCAATTAAATTATTAATTATAGTATTTTTACATTATAATAAATGATACCGCACACCAATTATGAAACAATAGTATGCAACAATAGTATGCAATAGTATGCAACAATAGTATTTATCAATTACGAAACATTATATAAGATATTATTATTTATGTATATTTGGCTCGTTAGGCTCGGCTCGTTAAGGCTCGTTAGGCTCGCTCGGCTCGTTAAGGCTCGGCTCGTTAGGCTCTTTAGGCTCGTTAGGCTCGGCTCGTTAGGCTCGGCTCGTTAAGCTCGGCTCGTTAGGCTCGGCTCGTTAAGCTCGGCAGGCTCGACGAGCCAGACTTTTTCAGGCTCGGCTCGGCTCGTTAGCCACCTCTAGAGACCTCTATAGACTCTATTATTCCCACATGGCCGACCCGAGGTTGAGAACAATGTGTGCTCGGTCCGCGCCACATCAAGAGGAAGGATGTTGCCATCGAGGATCTCGTGGTCGGATCACGCTCGCTCATATGCACGTTGGGTTGCGTCAACATCTCAAGGCACGCATTTGGGCGGGAGTGTCCTCATGCTCATTGGTTATTCGGGAAGCGCGTATAAGGTCCCAGCATCAGTGTTAGTGGGTTCCAAGGGAGGCGATCATGGGTAACCTCTCTCGTCGCTTGTTAGCGTTGTTGCTTCCGCATGCAGATTGGTCCACTGGCTCAAGCAGGTTGGGCAGAATGTGCTGTGATTTTTGGTGCCGCGCGGTATTGACCACTAGTACCGTGACACCCGACAACCAAAACAAATAATGTAAACAGAAAAGATACTGAAACAAAATTGTAAACATAAACGTAAATAGACTCATTTCCAATGGGCCGATAGCAGGAGTTTGGCACTGGAAACGAGGCCGTGAGGTTGGTTCGCAAGTGGGAGTCCAGTAACCGAAACAGATAATGTAAACAGAAAAGATATTAAAATAGAATTGTAAACGTAAACGTAAATAGATTTGCTTCCAGTGGTCCGTAAGCGGGAGCTCGACACTGGGAACGAGGCTGTGAGGTTGGTTCGCATGCGGGAGTCCGACTACTGAAACAGATAGTGTAAACATAAAAGATACTAAAATGGAAACGAAAACAGAAAACGAAAATAGAAAACAAAAACAAAAAACTATAAACGAATTTTAAAAGAGCATAACACGTGCATTACATATTTATTTTATATCGCTTATTGAGCCTTAGCTGCAACGGAACGACAACGTTTTTAATGAAAAACGTAATGTTAATGTTTGCGTCGCCAATTTTTCATAGTTTAGTGTTTAAGTTGTTAGTAAAAATTGTTCAGTGGTTGAATTGTTATTGATCATATAGTACAATGGTTGATTTATTAATTTTCCAAAAAATAATGAAAACTTTTGGTTCGGTTTTTAGTTTTAATAAAGAAAAATTACGTAAAACCAAATCCAACCGAAGTTAACCCAAAATCACAGTCCAAACGGACCAAAATGCCTGCTGGGCTAACTGAAATTCCTTCTTCGACAAAACCCTAAATTGACACTTCGACTCAGGGCTTCGACAATCAACCTAGAATTACACTTCAACTCAGGACTGCGACTGCGACTGCGACACAGACACTTCGACTCAGGGCTGCGACACATACTTCGACTTAGGGCTGCGACACAGAGCTAAGAGCTGAGTGTGAGTGTGCGACGATCGTCTTGCTGCAAAGTGCGACATTGCGATAGACACTGGGACTCTTCGACTCGCTGCTGCGACAGAGCTTTGACTAGCCAAGAGGTGATTTCTTTTCTTTTGTTTTATTTTGTTTCGTTTTCAGCTGCTGCCATTTTTTGCTTCTGATGAGCTAGAACTAGAAGCATGAGAAATTGAGAGTCTGTATCTTTCGATTCACTTTGATAAATGTTTATTTTTGCCTCTATTGTTTCATACTTAATATTCTTCTCAGCTTGTATGAGTCCTACAAATAAGCATCATCATTGTAGACATTTTAATGGTAATTGAGGATTTTAAAGCTACTTAATTCCCAGGAATTTTTACTTCAATAAGAGAATTTTCACCAAATATGATTGATTAATGATATGTTTACTAATCGATGTAATTTAGATATTCGTGCAATGGAAGCTATTCATTAATATCTATCAAAATGTTATGTTGTTGGTACATTCAAATTCATTTGCCTAATATTTACATGCCTGGGATCTGTCAGCAGCTGTTTTTGTTTGAATAATTAGGGTTCATCTTTCTGTTCTGAAATTCACTTCTCACACCCCACACCTCTACCTGCAGTTCGAGATTCAAGGGTTTTTCATTTGTGACCTAATCACCTTTTTCCAAGCCAAATACTTCCATTCAAGTCATTTATATGAATGCTTCTTTCATGGCAATATCGATGGATAAGGTTTCATCACAGGTTTTTGCAGACTTGCTGGCTACTGATTCCATGTAACATCTTTGCAGACTACTTAGTCATATGACTCTTGGGAGAAATCATAAGATTGGAATAACAAAATCCAAACCCAGACCAGTTAAAACCCGGGCCCAAATTTTAAAAATCAAATTGTGTTGGTTCGGTTCCAATTCGGTCTTAAACCAAACCGAACCGAACTGGTTCCACCCTTAGTTAATTATATTGCAAGTTTGTAGAAATTTACCCAAATATGCCAAATGCCATGAAGTCTCTTGTTGATTGTTTTCTTTGAGTGGATCTAAGCTTCGTTGTGGATGGTATGCATGATCAGTTACTAAAGCTCAAAGTTCTTCCGGCATCAATTGAGGGAATTCTACCCATGTCGCTTCTGCTGAAGATGATGGATGGGAGAGTGTAGGGAGAAAGAACAAATCTGCAGAGACAAGAACACAGCTTTGTGCCTTCAGAGCCAAGTGATATCTTGGGTGGACAATTGAGAAGTATTGTTAGAGCAAGAGGTGTTATAGATGTAATGTGCATTTCATAAAAATGTTTTGAGATAATCTTGCTCATTAAATGTCTATTGGACAATCCCGCCCGAGTGAATACAAGTCACGGCCAATTTAAAAAGAAAATTCGGGCTCAGGCCGGTTGCAGAAGCTGACTGTATGTTTATCCTCTCTCTCTCTCTCGTTGACTCGGTCCGATGATTGAGCTTGAAGTCGGGCCTGATCGGCCTTAGGGTGGACCGAGATCAGACCGCAACCTCTATTATTATTTTCATTAAAAATAATAATAAATTTTTTAAAAATATTTTTATGTTATATTATTATATTCAACCTCAAAATTTTGATAAATGTGATACGTAGTGAGATATTTTATAAATAAATGGATTTGCAGAAAAACTGCTGTGTATGGTTCTTCTTGTTATCTGGGAGGAAAAATAGTAGTTTTTGGAGGGAGGGCTCGCCGCCGACTCCTAAAAATTAGGTAGCCTCTCTTTGATTGTTGAAAGCTCGTAACTTTCTGTCTGTTATTCTGGAAGATATCTTGTTAAAATCCAGTTTTCTGAGTTCTACTACATGGTTTCCGCGATGATTTACGTTTTGGGATTTCTTGAAATCGACAGTGTTTATATGTTTATGCTAAATCTTGGGATGGCTCGTGGTTTCATCTCAACGAGGTCCTGATTTCGCAATTGAGCTTAACTCGAGTGTTTTTTTTTTCTGAATTTTTTATTGTCGCTTAAAAGTTGACGCGGAACCTTGATTAGATTATTAGTCAGGCTAGTAACCGTAATTTGGGAGATGTTAATTCCAATTAGATAGATCTATCCACCTTGCTGAGATGTTCTTCGTCGCTGTATTTTGATTTTTGGTTGTTTTTTTAGGGATTTTCTTCAATATGTGGAAGACTGTATATGGTACCCAAAGGGTTTTCATTATTTTGATTTTGAAATATAGAGCAATTACTGTCTCAGATGGACGGGAGCCTTGCAGAAGAGCTTTATGCTGAAAGTTTAAGGCTATCAGAATCAAAATTGTCTCAGGCATCAATTTCCAACATTAAACAAAATGTCTCAGGAGGTATAATCTTGAGTTTCTCTCATTACTACTTTGCGTCATTTTAGCAGTCAAACAGATGTAAGAGTTTTATTAATGACAGTTTTTCACTTCACTGATGTTAAATATGTTCTGCCTGCCATGAAAAAATTTTGAGGTTTACAGTTAAAATTTTCAGTTTGTGACTTGAATTTGAAGTATGTTTGAAGTTATCTGAAATGTTGCTGTGTGCTGTCAAAAATCAATTAGAAAATGCCTTTACTCTTACCTCTTTCTTCTCTTGTTCCTCTTCAATCTAAGATGTGGGGATGCAAATTCTTCGAGTCTCTCTCCTTCCCGCACTTGGCATCAGGTCTCTCTTTAACTCTCTAGTTTATGTTGGCAGCTAAAAGGTGGCTCTATGTTCTGTCAAATTGTGGTTGTAAGAATTTGCCAGTTTTGGGTTGTTAAAATTGCTTTTCAATTTCACAAAATTTTCAGGAATTGTTGTGTATATAAGATGTTGGTAAATTCTCATTTATTTGATTAATTTCGATGGTAAATCCATTTTTTATCCCCAAAAATGGTATTTTGTGCATATACATAACGATTATACGTGTATTCAAGGTGTTTGTATCTAGTCATGTCTTATTTCTTCACTTCTCCAATTGGCCAACTACTCTAGTGCACAATTCTCAATTTTGTTTGTCACAAATGTTGAACATTTTGATACATCGTGGAATTGAACAAATTTCTGTCGATTGTGTTATATTTGGACCATCATGGAATGTCGCATGTCATGCATGGCCATGACGATTGTTAATAATTGAAGTGTTTGATTGTCATAAAGGAAGAGTAAAATTCGAACTATTATTGGATTTTAGATGTTTATAGAGATGGCGATGACAATTTATGGGAAGAGGATGAATCTTTGTCTGATGTTTCTCCTCACAAGTTGACTAAAGCATCTGATCTAGATAGGGAATGGCAAAGGAGACGAGATCAATTTCATACGGTAATCTCTTGATGGTTTTTCATTCGGTAATTTTTTTATTTTTTTAATTGTTCGATCTTCTTCCACCCCCTTTTTACATAATCGAACAGTTGGATGTGCATTATAAATAACCACCTCGTATTCGATATTTAGATTGGATACCGAGACGGGCTAATAGCAGGCAAAGAAGCTTCAGCACAAGAGGGATTCAATATCGGCTTTAAGCAATCTGTCTTTGTCGGGTATGAGTGGGGGATCGTTAGAGGCGTAACGAGGTAATGAATACAAAATCGAGTATTATTGTTTTAGTCTTTGTAATTGATTTTGATAATCGTTGGCCTTTTTGGGTACTTTATGACCGTAATCAAGCATATTAGCTTGCCTTCCGGACGAGTTAAAGGCGAAGTTGATTGAATCGCGAGAGAAGAGAAATTCATTCCAAAGCTTGTACGAATCAGTGCATTCGCATTCCACATCGGACGCACTAAGGGTGTTCAACCAGGATCTAAACAAGACGGCAAAACAGAACATCACTGCAGAAACTAGCTTCGACAAATCAAATTTTCCGAAGCAAAATTCTGATTTTAGTCCCATGGGAAAGTGCATTGGAGAGCTTCGAATGCTTCTATCGGATTGCCCTTCGATCGAGGTCCATTTCCCAGGATATCAGTGAAAACTGTGCAGAAATATGACTTAATTTGAAACGATTTGCTAGTAAATAACACACTACAGATCGTAGTGTTTGATTGTCTGTGTTACTTTTGTTTTTTGTTATCAAATATTTTATGATAATTAAAATTATGAAGGATATATGTTTTAGCCTTAAAAAACTATAATGATACGTTTATTTTATATTCTTATATTAACACTAATTAATTAATATAATAAATTATAAACAGATTAAAAAAGTCACTGACCACATCAATTAATGAATATCATGTTAAAAGATAAAAATTAAGATAAACTTAACATTTTCAATCCGAAATTCACTCATTTTATGTCTCATTACAACTAGGGCTAGTTCAAATACTTCAATAACTCACGTTGTCACGACTTGTAGGAGGGCCTAACAGAACCGTTGGGTCAGGTGACCCAATTTTCTTTGAGATAACCCGATTACCCAGTTCAAAACATAAAAAAAGCAGAAGACTTAACGGAAATTTAAGCCCAAACCCAAATCACATAGGTTGAGGTCCACAAAGTGATCAACTAGAGACATGATAGTATAAATAAATAAACGTACTGTGCAGAAATTAAACCAAAACAACACCAAAACTAAAAACTCCAAACGTACCAATACGAAGGGATTGAACTGACAAACATCCACCTATCCACAGGGAGATTGAACATCCACCATGGGACACCAGCATCGCCCCACGTCAACACGAACAAATCTCATGCACTAAGCTTACACCTTAACTTGAGGAAAAATATAATCTACAGAGTGAGTGACAAACTCAATAAGGAAATCGATATTAAATACAATGCATGCTAAAAACCGTTTTCTTCCTCTTTTGAAAATCATTTAATGCTTCTCATTTATCTTACATGGATTTAAATCATTAAAACATCTTTATCATTTTATAAATTCGGCCCATAACCCTTGATGGACTACATCAAAATTTGTTGTATGCATAGACAGCTATATACAAAATATGTCAGCATCATTTTCCACATAAAATGTTATTAGTGAAAAGGGATGGTCACATAAGAACTCATCCAACAGACACTACAGAAAGGTGGTCATCTATCGAGAGCAGCACCTCATGAGACAGAGTAAATACAATGATGGTGATCTGATGATCCAACACATCACCCGAGTTGTCGGCGAGCAAACTCTGCGACGACACAACTCGTATGATCTCCCATATGTGTCGACTAGTTGTAGCTTAGTGTCAATACGATCCGTAAATCAAAGGGGATGGTCGCTAAAGGACCCATCTGAAACATCTCACAAAAAAGTGGCTATCTGTTAGTAGCAACACCTCATGAGGCAGGAGAGAATATCAATGACGGTGACCCAAAAATCCAGCACATCACTCGAGTTGTTGGCAAGCAAGCTCCGTGACAACCCAACTCATACGATAAAAAAAAAACATGAGGCATAGGAAATACAAATAACGGCAATCTGAGGATCCAGCATGTCACTCAAGTTATAGGCAAGTAAGCTCTGCGGTGACCTAACTCATATGATAAAAAAAACATGAGGCAAAGAAAATACCAATGACGACGATATGAGGATCTAGCACATCACCCAAGTTGTCGGTGAGCAACCTCTGCGACGACCCAACTCGTATGATAAAAAAAACATGATGTAGAGGAAATACCAATGACGGCGATCCGAGGATCCAGCATATCACCCAAGTTGTCAACGAGCAAGCTCCACGATGACCCAACTCATACGATAAAAAAAAACAGATGAGGTTGTTCGCGACAGATTGCTTCTCAACTAAAATACCTCTATGTTCCAAGTTGACGGGGTTGCCTACGAGTGGAGCTATGAGCCGTCACGACACCCGTCAAATGAAACGGTATTAGAATAGGCAAAACTCAGTGACAAACAACCTACTATCTCCATATGACTAATACTCTAGTCAAGTTTAGAGACTCAAAACCCAATGAATGCATCATCACTGCTCTATTCATTTACACTTTTGGACTCAAAATATGAGGACATGTCACCAATGCCTCATTCCCATTTTCACCTCCGGGCTCGAAACAAGAGGACATGTCATCAATGCCCCATTGTCATCTCGTACGCAAGCAACCAATCTCCTCTCAGTAGAAAATTGCACAGAATAATCTCTTGATGCTTTAGTGCCAGAATGCCTAAAACATCAAAATGATTCATTCTCCCAATGTACGTAACAAATAATCAATCTTCTCAAAATAGAAGATTTCAATGGATAGTCTTGTGATACTTTAGCGCTAGAATGCCTAAAGCATTAAGAAGATTCATCCTCCCAATGTATGTGACAAATAACCAATCTTCTCATAGTAGAAGATTTCACAGGATAGTCTCATGATGCTTTAGCGCTAGAATGCCTAAAGCATCAAGATGATTCATCCTCTGAACATATATGCACATGTATATGTATGTCAACCATGTATAGAAAAATAAGCATGATAAAACATACATATATATAAAAAATGACCTGCTGGCGAAACAATCTTCGTCGTATTTCAAGTGTGGTATCACACAAAAAATCAATTTTGAAAACGTTATGTGATGCAATGCAAGAGGTATAGAAATCTCTACCTTGATAACAACCACAACACACTTTCCAACTAGCCAGCTCCACACCCCTCACTTTAAATTGACAAAAACGACGTTGTTCCCAGCTTGAAAGGGTTGCTCATCAGCTAACAACGAACTTCTCTCACTTAAAACGGACAAAAGCAACGTCGTTTCAACTTAAAACGGACGTCCCTCATTTCAAAACGAACGTCTCTCGCTCAAAAAGAATGTTCTTCTGTCAATTTGGATCAATCTTGTTTTCTCTCCGGTGGGCCGACAACACAGAGCAGGGTGAAGGTCTCCAATGAACGTCCTTCACTGTGGTAAACTTCGAAATTCTTGAATGTTCAATTTTCTTTTCAATCGAAATGTAAAATTTAATAGTAAAATTTATTTTTCTTGGAGGATTAAGAATTTAACATTGACTTTGAAGTTCGACGCCGACGAAGATGGAAGAGATTGGCAGTGAGGGAAAAATTTTAGAATGAATTTGGACGGACTTTGAAGTTAGAGTGGTTGCGGCATTTGTCTCTACAATTTTGGATAGAAAACATGATAGAAAGGTTTGTGTCGTTCATTTATTATAGTTTGATGTTTTAGTTGTTTGCGAAAATTCTTCAAAGTTTGTAACGTTGATGATAGGGGTGGAAATCGGTTCAGTTCGAACCCGGTTAACCGAACAAAACAGAATCATTTTACTCGGTTCTGTTTGGTTTTAAAAGGCAAAAAAATCAAATTTAAAACCGAACCGAATATAACGAAAATATTCGGTTCGGTTCTCGGTTTAATGAGGAAAAACCGAATAAACCTGAACCGAACCGAAATAAACTTAAACCAACACATTTAACTTAATTCTAATAATCAAATATTAACTACCACACTTTACAATTTTTTCATAAATAATAAAATTATAATCTAATTATTTATATGATTTTAATTTATCATGATTTAATAAACATATTTAAAATAATATATTATATAAATTAACAAATGAATGACACATAAACGTCATATCAAATATTGTCTACACTATTTAAAAATCGAAAAGGTAAAAAAATCCAAATTTTTTGGTTTTTTTGAAAACTGAACAAAAAAAATTGAAAACCGAATCTAGAAAAACAGAAAATCGAGGTTTAGTTTTTTATCGGTTTTTCAATAAATTTAGCTCGATTTTGATTTTTTATTTTCAAACCAAACCGAGTTTGTTCGGTTTTAATTTATAATAAAACTGAACTGAATCAATTCCACCCCTAGTTGATGATCCCATACTACAGAATTTGTAGGGTTAATTTCTCAACCTAAAAATAACACTTAATTTTAAAAATTAAATTAATACATTATGGGTTAAAGTAAATTCTAATCAATCGGCGATTGGACTGATAGTCGTGGTTCTGCCCCACCGTGAATGAAGACGATAGGGTTTATCACTGTCCGCCAGCCTTCTCCGGATTCCGGAATCAAAGCTCTAACACCCTTCAACTCTGAAACCCTAGCTCCGCATTGCAACGTTTGAGAGCTTGAAAGTTGAACCCCAGGTTCACTTTGCAGGACTCTAGACCTCTTTTCCCCTCTGCAGTTGAGAGCCCTAGGGGTTTTAGTCTTTTTTCAGAATAACTAGTAATGACGAGGGTGTATGGAACTGGTGCGTATGATTTCAAGCGTCATAGAGTTGCGGAGTATCCAGTTGATGTGGCCAACCAACTTGCGGACAAACCAATCGAGTCTAAAGCTGCTACGGTGCTTTCGAGCACGATTACCTTATCGGAGATTCAACGGGACCGGCTGACAAAGATAGCTGAGGAGAATTGGTCCAAGGCTAGGGATTCGGCGAAGCCTAAGAAGCAGTTCGATCCGGAGTTGGTGAAGGAGATTTATGACACGGAGTTGTTTGTTAAAGGAGGTCGGAAACCAGTGCCGTTGCAGAGGGTAATGATTTTGGAAGTTAGCCAGTATTTGGAGAATTATTTGTGGCCTTACTTTGATGCGGAGACAGCAACTTTCGAGCATGTAATGTCAATGATACTCATGATTAATGAAAAGGTAAACATTTTACTCTCACTTTTCTTTTATTCGAAGAAGTTGTGAAGGGGCTGCGAAATTTTGGTGGAAGTGCTGTTCAAGTAGTATTTTCTTGGGCTTCTATACTCACCCAGTATTTGTCTCTGAGTGGTGCAAACATAACCTCATGTAATATAAATATAAACGGAATTGCATTGGCGCTCAAAAACATATGAGCGTACTTAACCCGCAAATTCTCTTTTGTTTTCTTTGCAAAGCATATAGAAAAGTGTCTCTATGCTTCCACCCAAGTTTTCCTTTATCTGGGTTATGTATCTGTTAAGTATATAAGCTACCACCTTTTTTTACCTTCGTTGGTTCAGCTTAAGCATCATCCTGCATGGTTGCACCTGATCTATTATTAGTTTTAATATCTATGGACCATATTAATGAAAAGTTTGAACTTTCAGTTTCGAGAGAATGTAGCAGCTTGGGTGTGCTTTTACAATCAGAAAGAGTTGTTTAAGGGGTTCCTGGAAAAGGTTCTTCGTCTTAAAGAGGTTGGTTCTTTCATTTGCTGCGAAATTTTGGTGTATTCTTGTTGTAGCTTCATTTTGACCTTAATTAGGAGGCTGAAGCCTTTTTGAAATTATGTTAAATATTTAATTTCAGCTGGCAGTAGTAAGTAGCTGTAGACGTCCTAGTGGTTTTCTTATTTTCCAATTTTGATGCAGGGAAGAGAATTAAGTATTGCTGAGAAGACGAACTACCTAGTTTTTATGATTAATGTTTTTCAGGTATACAGTTACGGACATCCCACTTTATTCTATTCATTTGAGATGTGGTTGACGTCCTCATGGGGAAACGTAGTTGTTGTTTTCGAAGTTCATAATATCCTGATGTAGGTACATAAATAAAGATTATGGTTGCCTGATGGAGAACCATTATTGACATCCAGATTGGTACTTGCTGACCAATAAAAAAAGCTAGACAGATACTTGCATGCAACATTATGCATATTTACGTTTTCTCTTTCCTTGGCCGCTGTCCAGGCAAATTAGATGCAGGGGACATATTCTTCTTAATGATATACTTTGAACTTGTTGTCGTCTAATGATTACCTTGGTGCTGCCATCGCCACAGTGTTCTATTATTTTATCATATTGCATATCATTTTTTCGACAGCTCATAGATCTTGTACTTTCTGCACTCTGGATCACCTTCACCCCTAGAAATTCCTAAGAAAATTCTAAAGTTTTATTTATTTATTTTTATTTCAGTTCAATTACAATGTTTAATGATCATGCAGAGTTTGGAGGATGAGATCGTAAGTGATACTGTACTAAAATTAGCGAGTTTGCAGTCTTGGCATAGCCTGTCTTATGGCCGGTTCCAGGTATGTAATGAATGCTATGTTATAAACCACTATTTTGGCATTGGAAGGAATGTATCTCCGATGCTAGTATTCCTTATTTTATTTGCAGATGGAGCTTTCTCTTAACACAGATTTGATCAAGAAATGGAAGAGGATGATAAAGAGGGAAGCTAAAGAGGCTATTAAACTAGGGGAGAATTTTAATCCTACATCAACCCTTGAAGTTGTGTTCTTGAGAAATCTTATTGAAGAATTCTTGAAGGTTGTCATCTTGGGTAAAATTTTTGTTAATTGAGATAAATTTATATTTTACTGGCTAATTAACTGTAAATTAAAGTATTTTATATTTTCTCGTCTTGGTCTAAAGGTATTGGATGCTGAGGTGTTCCACTTGGGACCTTCTGCTGGGGATCATGAATTTGTTAATGCTAATGGCCTGGAATCAGTTGATGATGCTTGTGTGTTGTACTGTGAGAGGTTTATGGAATTTCTTATTGACCTTTTGAGCCAGCTCCCAACCAGGAGGTATGTTGTGGAGATGTCATTCCCTTGCCATGTTTTTGAAACTCCTTTTTTTCTTTTTCTTTTGTTTTCTCTTTTGACCAGAAACGCGTAGTGCATTGCTTTAAAGCAAAATTAATGATGAATGCATGCCTTAAGTCTAAGAAATAGTATATTCTTACAATTCGTCCTTTTATGATGTTTTTCATCATCCACCTCCAATTAAAAATAAATATATAATGGTACAAAGAGCATTCATTAAATCTTTCTCTTACTAATATACTTCACGTTTTACTGATTTAGATGACATTTTATTTAAGGATGAGGGAGGGTATGATAAGTGCATTTGTGCCTATGTGTATTTTTATCTCTCGTGCTTTGTTTTTTGTGTGGCATTTATTAACTTTCCTGATATTTTTTTTTTTTCAATTTGGAGGGTTACAGATACTTGCGACCTATTGTTGCTGATGTAGCTGTTGTCGCTAAATGCCACTTAAGTACTCTTTATAGACATGAAAAGGGTAAACTCTTCGCACAACTTGTCGATTTGCTCCAGTTCTATGAAGGATTTGAGATTAATGACCATGTTGGGACACAATTGACGGATGACGAGGTGCTTCAATTGCATTATGATCGATTTCAATCTTTTCAGCTACTTGCATTTAAGAAGATTCCCAAGGTGTGTTCTTAGTTCTGTCTATTGTTCTTTCAAGATTTTTTTTTCAAGGTTTAGGATGGCATACTTGTTATCAATATCTTTTATTTAGTTTTTTTTAGAGTATGATCAACTATGTGATAATGAATAAAACATATTATAGAAATGAACGATGAAGGTTTAAATGAAAAAAAAAAACATTATTTTTGTCCATTAAGCAATTTGGATAAGGCCTCTTAAACAGGGAAAATCTTGTAATATTTAAGGTTGGGAAAAGAAAATCAAAAGGAAGGGGTTTTTATGAAAATCTGTAAAATACTGCAAGTGGTTTTGTTCAGTTCAATAACTAATAAAGGATATTTATGCCTTAAAATTGATAAAAAAGACAGTGCAGTTGATAATTTTTTAGTGTGAGATGCTAATATATGATCCTTCTCTTTTCTAGTTACGTGAACTTGCGTTGGCCAACATTGGTGCAATCAACAAACGCTCTAATCTTGCAAAGAAGTTGTCTGTTCTTTCTCCACAGGAGTTGAAAGACTTAGTTTGCTGCAAGGTTCGCTTGACAATTAATTGATATGTTTTTTTGTTGGTGAAATATATAACTCTGCAATGAGACTTATGTATATCTTTACTTTTACTGATAAGAATAGTTTTTGCAGGTGAGACCAGTATCACGTCATGCTTTAACTATGTTTTTGTCTATTATTTATTATTTTATTTATTTGTAATTTATATTATGTTTTTTTCATGGAAAACCTGTGAATAGAAAGTACCCAGTACCAAGACAGTATTAGATACTACTTTACGGTCTTCATATCCTGGAAAATAAATACTGTAGTAGCCCTCTTGTTTGAGTACTTGAAGTTTTATACCTGTTGAAGTCCCTGTTGTTTCTTTCCTTCCATAGGAATCAAAGTTCGGTAGGCATAAAAGCATACAGCTGGGACTCTAGCTATCCTTCTTCATTTGAAAAAATTCTATAATTATTTCTTGCATCAACCACTGCACACCAAATTGATTCTGCAACATTGGATGCCTCCCTTGCATAGGTGTCACATATTATGATTAGTGGACTCTTAGTTTGCTGATATAGCTTCAACCTTTTTTGGTTGACATCTCACTTACATAGAGCACTATTAGATTATCTGATCAACAGTTTTTTTTGGTTGCTCATATGTTTTTAGATGAACATGATTTGTATTAATGAAAAATGATTACAAAAAATTAGTGTGCATTTTTTTCGAGTATTTGATGTCGCTTCCATATCTTTTGTTCTGTTGTAAGTTGCTAGATATTTGAACTAGGATTAGATGTATGGAGAGTTTTATATTTACTGTGTAGAGATGGAAAACATAGAGGTCATGATAATGCGTTGCTGCATGTACTTGACTTAGATGATTCAAACTTGTGCATGCTTTTCTCGCATCAGTTGTCAAGGCCAATTTTTATTGAGTTAAATTACAGGTAAATTTACACAAGCACCTAACAGGTAAATTACAGCACTTGAAAAATGAAAAGTGTATTGTTCAACTGTATAGTTTACCACTTAGTGGTAGTTGCTTTTTTTTTTTTTTTTTCCTTTTACTTCATCCGATAGAAGCTCTAGTAATTCTGGGTATATTTGTGCTTGTGTAGTTATCTGTAAAATTTTTTATTGCTTTCTAGATTGAAAGTTTTAGTTTTACTATGCTCTTTATGTCATTTTGTAGTTTTTGGATAATTCTTTAATCCAGATTTCTGTCAAGGCGATTCTTTTGTGGGGCTCGTGTGCCTAGAAAATTGAATGTTTGGGTTATGATCCTTTCGACATATTTTTCCTTTTTCTATTACAGTTTTTGGTAGCTATAAATCATGAAAAAATATGGATATTGTATGCTTAAGTTTCTCTAATCATGCAGCTCAAACTGGTGTCAAAGGAAGATCCCTGGTCAGAAAGAGTTGATTTTCTGATTGAGGTCATGGTTTCCTTTTTTGAGAAGCAAAAATCTCAAAAGGAAGCCATAAATGCTCTTCCACTCTATCCGAATGAGGAGATTATGTGGGATGAAAGTCTAGTTCCTAGTATTAATTACTCAGGTGAAGGTTGTTTGGCTCTTCCAAAACTGAACCTTCAATTTTTAACGCTCCATGATTATCTTCTGAGAAATTTTAATCTCTTCCGTCTTGAATCAACTTATGAGATTCGTGAAGATATCCAGGTAGCCATTCCACATCTTCTAGCACACATTAATAATGAAGGTGAAACAGCATTCCGTGGTTGGTCGAGAATGGCTGTGCCTATTAAACAATTCAAGATCTCTGAGATAAAGCAACCAAACATTGGGGAAGTCAAGCCATCTTCTGTGACAGCTGAAGTCACTTTCAGCATATCCAGTTATAAAACTCAAATAAGATCTGAATGGAATTCCCTTAAAGAACATGATGTTTTATTTTTGCTTTCTATTCAGCCTTCATTTGAGCCTCTAAGTGCAGAAGAAGCTGCCAAGGCTAATGTGCCACAGAAACTTGGTCTTCAATATGTACGCGGATGCGAAGTTATCGAAATGCGTGATGAGGAGGGAACTCTAATGAATGATTTTACTGGAAGAATAAAACCAGATGAATGGAAACCTCCCAAGGGGGAGTTGAGAACTGTTACTGTTGCTTTGGATACAGCGCAATACCACATGGATGTGAGCAATATTGCAGAGAAAGGCACAGAAGATGTTTATGGGACGTTCAACGTGTTAATGAGGAGGAAACCTAAGGAAAACAACTTCAAAGCAATTTTAGAATCTATAAGGGATCTGATGAACGAATATTGCATTGTTCCCGATTGGTTGCATAACATTTTTTTGGGATATGGGAATCCTTCGGCAGCTCAGTGGACTAATATGCCTGATCTTTTGGAAACAGTAGATTTTAAGGACACTTTTCTTGATGCAAACCATTTGAAAGATAGTTTCCCCAATTTTGAGGTCATTTTCTACTTTTAACCTTTAAAAATGATTTTTGTGTGAAACTATGAGCTTAAGATTTCTTATTTTTTGGCCATTTTCAGGTTTGCTTTATAAACTCAGATGGTGCAGGAAACTTGCATCCCAAACCCCCTTTCAGGATTAAGCTTCCCAGAACGCTGAAAAATAGCAGCCATGCCATTTCAGACAGTAAAAAGCTTACTAAGGATTCATTGAATGATAACAATATGGAAGATGCCTGTCCTGAGAAAGAGGAACTAATTGTTGAGGCATACATTCCTCCTGACCCTGGTCCTTATCCGCAGGATCAGCCTAAGCAGAACTCTGTTAGATTTACTCCGACACAGGTATTTTGCAATATTTTTCCATTAAGTTAATAATTTGCAATTTAATTATTTTTTTCTTCTTCGACTTGTCTTATTTTCTTTCAGAATCTGAACTAATGGAAAATGGATTCAGTAATTTACGTAAAGCAGTGTAATCTAGCAATTTATTTTGCGAGTTAAGTTTTATCTCAAATTTATTAAATACAAAAAAAAAATTGTCTGCAACAAAAGCATTATTGTTATTAGTAGATAATATGTATTTATGTGCATTTTTTTCATCACATAAAAAATAGTATTTCTTGTGGAAAAAAGGAACGTGATTAAGCACTCATCTTCAACTACTAGTCTCTCATGATGAATTATAGATGCAACGTCAGTGAGTTACAAACAATATAACATAGTGACAACACACAATTGAGCAGTCCGTTCTTACTTCTTAGGTTGAGGCTACATCACATTCCTCAATGTACAATCATTTTTTTCTAACTCTGCTTCTTTTTTTTGGGTCAAATAATTGAGTGTTATTCAGTGCAAAGTACTAAAGACTGTGTCGAAGGTCTTGCTAATTTTATACACCACCCGCAATTCGATGGACCCACAAATTTGGCCATTTTTGTATGCATCAGCTTTTTGCATAATTGGGAGTTCATATGAAAATTTGAGCACAGGATTGGTAATAGTTGTTTTGTTCCCTTCTAGCTCTTCTAAGCCGAGTTCGTTTCAAGTTTTTAGTAGTTTGAATGTTAAAACCCTCTTCTGAATTATTTCTGAATCAGAGATGAATTATGCTGTACTTTGTCTTGCTTCTTATATTGTTGCCCCGATTTTGGTAGGTTGGCGCTGTCATTTCTGGCGTTCAACCTGGATTAACAATGGTTGTTGGTCCACCTGGTACGGGAAAGACTGATACAGCCGTGCAAATACTAAATGTTCTTTATCACAACTGTCCTTCTCAGAGAACTTTGATAATTACTCATTCAAATCAGGCACTTAATGACCTTTTTGAGAAAATAATGGAGGTAGTAAGTTAAAACATTTACACATTCATTTTTTTTTTCTTCTATTGAAAAAATACCAGATAATTACCATTTTCTTTACTTTATTTAGAGGGATGTTCCTGCTCGGTATCTGCTCCGACTTGGTCAAGGTGAACAAGAATTAGCAACTGATCTTGATTTCAGCCGTCAAGGGCGTGTTAATGCGATGCTGGTGCGAAGGTTAGAATTACTAAGTGAGGTGGAGAGGCTAGCAAGATCTCTTCAACTGCCAGAGGACGTAAGCTACACCTGTGAAACTGCTGGATACTTTTGGTTACTTCATGTGTACTCACGTTGGGAGCAATTCATTGCTGCTTGTGTAGGAAATGATAATAAACCAAATTTTGTTAAAGACAGGTTCCCCTTCAAGGAGTTTTTCTCCAACACACCACGCCCCATTTTCACTGGTGAATCTTTTGAAAAAGATATGCGTTCAGCTAAAGGATGCCTTCGTCATCTTAAGACCATGTTTCAAGAGCTTGAAGAGTGTAGGGCTTTTGAATTACTCAAGTCAACAGCTGATCGTGCAAATTACTTAATGACCAAGCAGGCAAAGATTGTTGCTATGACATGCACTCATGCGGCTTTGAAAAGGAAGGATTTTCTTCGGTTGGGTTTTAAGTATGATAACTTATTGATGGAAGAAAGTGCCCAGATATTAGAGATTGAGACTTTCATTCCAATGCTGCTTCAAAGGCAGGAAGATGGTTATGCACGTCTCAAACGTTGCATTTTGATTGGTGATCATCATCAGTTGCCTCCTGTTGTGAAGAATATGGCTTTTCAAAAGTACAGTCATATGGATCAGAGTTTATTTACAAGATTTGTTCGTTTGGGGATTCCTTATATTGAACTCAATGCTCAGGGTAGAGCACGGCCTAGCATAGCTGAACTTTATAATTGGAGGTACAGAGATTTAGGAGATCTTCCCATTGTAAAGGAGGGATCTGTCTTCCATAAGGCAAATGCTGGATTTTCCTATGACTATCAGTTAGTGGATGTACCAGACTACCAAGGGAGAGGGGAAACTGCCCCTTCTCCTTGGTTCTATCAAAATGAAGGGGAAGCTGAGTATGTTGTGAGTGTCTACATATTTATGCGGTTGCTAGGGTATCCTGCAAACAAGATATCCATCTTGACAACTTACAATGGTCAGAAACTATTACTTCGTGATGTTATCAATCGAAGATGTGTTCCATACGACTTCATTGGCCCTCCAAGCAAGGTTAGTGTACTTAAAACATTGTCTGTTCTATAATTGGAATTTCTGATTTAGGTCATCATTTTTATTGTCTAGACTCGGTTTCCTGTAGAGCAAACTCGGTTTCCTTCATTTATGGACAGGACCATTCCTTAGTGCTAATTTCAATTGAAAAGAATTTGGTTGGGGTATTTTATTTGTGCTTATTGAATAATTCAGATAGTGGCCTTTCATTGCTGTTATCTTTTCATTTCTTTGATCTTTTCGGCTTTCTGTTAATATATTATTGAAATTGTTTGGTCAATAATTATATTCAGGTCACCACGGTTGATAAATTTCAAGGTCAGCAAAATGATTATATTTTATTGTCTCTAGTACGTACACGATTTGTGGGGCACCTTCGAGATGTTAGAAGATTGGTTGTGGCCATGTCTCGTGCTCGGCTTGGTCTCTATGTGTTTTGTCGTCGCTCTCTGTATGAACAGTGCTATGAACTGCAGCCAACATTTCAACTGCTGCTTCAAAGGCCTGACCATCTTGCTCTGAATTTGAATGAAATCACTTCATATACAGAGCGGCATGTTAAAGACACTGGACCTGCCTATCTCGTTAGTGGTGTTGAGGAGATGGCTAGCATTCTGGATCAACTTTATCAGGTACTCTTCTCATCATTCATTCAATATTACCTATGGTGGATGCTTGATTTTAGGAGTGAGAAAGATGTATATTACTGTTAAGTTTGCTAAGAGTAGTATACATCAATCTATTGTAAAGGTGTTAAGATTTTTGATTGGGGCATTATGAGGGGTTTTATTGAATGATTTAAGCTTCGGCTTTTATTAATCCTGAACCCCATGACAGTGCAACATTTTTTCCTTGTTTGATTGTGTGATGTAATACCTTCTTTTCGGCACAAATCGTCTTTGGTTTCAGGTTCGAATGAGGAGCCATCATTATAATAGTCATACCGCCCACGACGGACCAAATGGACTGTCGACAGGAACCTTCGAAGATGAAAGCGATATGGACACTGAAAAACCATCTGCAAACGGTTCAGACAGCGACTTGCTGCACGACGAAAATTTGTCCATTGATAAAGGCATCAATGACAGTTTGAATGATGAAAATGCTGCCCCCTCGGAAGAGTCTGCACCCCCCGAAAATAAAAATACTGCAACTGATATGGAAGAAGAGTAGTCCGTCCTGCCTCATGTCCCCACCGAAGGAAGAGCAAACCAAGGGTCTAAAAGATAGTAGCTGTAAGTTTTTCTCTTCATCCCTGTAACTGAGTATGAAGCACATGGGATCAAAAATCTTGGGACAAGGCTTATTATATGCGACTGTCGGAATATATTAACTCGGGAATTTCACAGAAATGTCTCACCTGGGAAGAAATTGAAGGTGTCCGATGCAATGTTCACATAGTGTTATCTGTACCTAAAGGAATTAAGAGTTACCCTCCTTTCCTCAGAGTTATGGCCATTAAAATAGTTTCCTGAAAGAGTTGCTAACATCCTCTTTTCTGCTTAGACTCTACAGCAAATGCTCCAGCTGGGAGCAGCATCCATACCATATGATGATGAGCGTCTCTACATTTGAACTTTTTGGTCTTAGATCCCAAAAACTGTTTCTGGGTAATTTTGTTTAAAATAACTGAATGAACAAGTTCTGTATTTTTGTATAATTTTCGAGACTATAAACCGATTGCCATTACTGGAATTATATATTTTGGAAATAGATTTAGAAACTCCACTTGAAGTTTTTGGAAAGCGAAACAATGTTTTTATTTATTGAATCCAATGTTAGATGAAAAATAATTAAAATTATATTTGGATTCTTATGAAAATCGATAATTACGGGTGTTGGGCAGAACTGAGCCCAATCTAATTAACCGAACCGACCTAAAAGATTTGGTTCAGTTTTGAATCTTGAGAAAACCAACTTTTGGTTTTGTTTCCATGGAAAGCCATAAATTCGGTTTGATTCCCGGTTCTAGAACATAAAAACCGAAAAAACTGACACAAAATATATAACTATTTTTAAAATATTGGACCAGGTTTTAAAAAACCTGATTTTTTAACTCAAGGGAAATTTACAAAATAACTACCTCTCCTTCAATGCTGACATTTTGAGCTATCAATAACGCAGGTGCTAACAGGGCCTGAACAGAAAAAGATTGGACTTCAAGAATCAGGAACAGAAATTGTCCTCCCTTCCACTTTCTTTAACAAGCAAATTATGTTGCAAAATATTCCATTTTCTAGAACCACCCACATTCAGTTTTTGCATAAATGAGAATTCTAGATGTTACCTTTTGTACAATGTCAGCACCAAGTTGCTCCTCGGAATCTTCAAGCTTTTCCCCTGATAGCTGGAACAGTAGTGGAGAGATGGACCAATGCAGCACCACCACCAGGCACGATCCCTTCCTCTATGGCACCAAAGGTGGCATTCTTGGCATCCTCTATGTGTAGCTTCCGATCCTCTCAAGTTCTGCAATTTCCAGCAACAATTTCAATTCTGCAATTTCATTCAACGAAAGCATAACGGGAATCCAATTTCATTCAAGCCAATTTCAACAAAAGCCAATTTCATCTACACAGATGAATGAAGAAACAGCAACTCTCACCCCTTCTGTAACGCCCCAAATTATATTATCCCCAATTTTGAAAACCCTAAAATTTTTCTCAAATCAATTTACAAAATTAGGTTTAATTTGGTCGTTATAAATCCTAATTTACAAAATTAGTTAATGAAATAGTTATTTATGGTGGAAGCATTTAATTAAACAACATAATAGTTTAAAGCCATTTATTAGAGTCAATCCTAATATTCAATTTCATAATACATCTAATTAAAACTTTATTAAATCAAACGTAGTTCACTGAAAAACCAAATGTAAACTTATTCCAATAAAAATAAAGTATTAAATAAAGTTCTTCTCGAAATATTAAAATTTTAATAAAATTCATTCTGCTGACCCATCATTGACATATTCGATATTTCCCTCTGTATGCTCTTTTACTTCGGGAATATCCTCGATCAGTCCAAGTTCCTCATCTGTTAAAAATTCACCTACATCACCAGACTAAAATGTGAGATAAACTCAGTAAGTGGAAACACGTGCATAAATATTTAATTTCATGCATTACCAAGTTTTTAAGGTTAAAAGTTACATATTGGTTGGAATTCATTTTCCAGCCCTACCAAGTTTCAAGCTTTCATTAGCTATCACAAGGTTTCATGCGTTCAGGCTTTCATTAGCCATCTCAGTTTCTGTCAATTCCATCAGTTTCATGCACATACAAAATGACCTATAGTTTTTATCTTGATTATACAATGTGTCAATATCTAATTGTGCGTGACAGAATAAAACTATATAACTTTAATAACGAGATAACAACTTTAATAATATAACGAAAATATTATATGCCTTGTGATGTAGGGCCTATGGCCAAAACATTGTAAGTGTACCACTTACCTGGATTCCGAGAGAGTTAGGACGTTAGGATGATTTAGAGTGTTGAACGAACGTTGAAAATCGTCGAAAACTTTCTAAAATAATATATCTATTAATTTTCGAAAATAACGATATTAATTTTTGAAAGAGGTTTGGGCAGAATATCGTTACCGTCAAAAACCTCAAATGGGTCGAAGACGAAATCGGGTCAGATCGGGTTGAAACTGGATCGGATTGAGTCGGGTCGAAATTGGATCGGATCGGTTCCGGTCGGGTCACTGGATCAGTTCGGGTCGGCTGGTTCGGGTTGGGTCGGGTCGGTTCACTTGAATTGAACCGGTCAACTTGACTCCTTTAACCGAGCTCTTCTCCTTCTTCTTCTCCTTCGGTCTTCGTTCTTCACAGACAGAGTTTCTCCTTCTCTGTTGCAGTGGGAGTTCGCCTCAAGTCCTTCGTCTGTCGTCGGTCGCCGCTGGAGGAAGAGACTTCGCCGTGGAGGGGAGCTCGACTGGAGAGAGGATGGTTCGGGAGGGATTTCTTCGCGGATAGAGGTGAGCCTCTCTGAGCTTTGAAGACTTCTTCAATTTGGTGTGTCTTCCTCCTTTGGTGAGACCCTCTATTTATAGGGGGGTTTTACCATTCATTCCATTCAAAGGAATGCCTTGAATCTGCCCTCTAAAGGGTCCAGATTCGACGACTTGAAAGGAAACATTTCAAAGTTTCCTGTCACCACTCCAAACCGCGTAGCTTACATGGAAACCCAATTAAGTCTAGGGTTTTGATTGAGCTGGTTTAAGGAAATTCGGTTTTGATTTTGAAAATCTTTCCTAATTGATTGTCAATTCCGTGTAGAGAATTAGGAAAAACAGAATGATTCAAGGTGAGTTTTCCTTTGCTGTCTGACAACCGTGTAGGAGTTTAGGAAAATTAATCCAATTTAGGGTTTTTCCAATACTGAATTTGGGGAAAATTGTTATTGAATTGATTTGATTTTCCTAATTGATGGCCCATTTTGCGTATCGAAATTGAAGCAAGGTAATTTGGGTTTGAAAATGCTACAGATTGAGAATTTAATAATTTGATACGTTACACCTTCACCAAGAGTGGTTAGAAAAATCAAATCAGCCACCTTTTTGCAGAGAAGGGGATCGATCATCTTCGCAGCGCAGGTGTTCGCAGAGCAGGGTTCTTCTTCTCCCAGCCAAGGTCGCTTCGCAAAGTAGGGCTTTGCTTCAAGTCGTCGTCGTTGTCTTCGTCTTCGCCTTCGTGCTTCGGAGAGAAAAGGAGCGATAGAGTGTTGAAGAGGAGAGGAGAGGAGCTGCTGGGAGGGCTTCTGCAAATTAGAACAAACGGAGCTACACAGAAGGTGTCACCTAAAAATGATGCATAGTACAGGATGTTCCCTGCAAATTTTTAAACCATAAGGTGATAGATAAAAAGGTAGTTGAGGGTGTCAGATAAAAATAACCCGATTAAAAAAGGAAGAAAACGGGAAGGGCAGCTGCTGGAATTGGAGAAGGAGAAGGAGAAGGAGAAGGGCAGGCCCAGAGGGGGAGACGCGAACTCGAACTCGGACTCGGGACTGACAGACGGACACGAACACGGAATCCCGGGCGTCGACTTCGTTTGAGGGTTTCGAAGAAGCGGACACGACTGTCGACTCCCATTTCCACCACAATCTCCCTCTCCCTGAAGCTCCCTCTGGTGCGTCGTTCTGCCATCTTTACAGATCTGCTCGTCTCTCTAGTCTGACTTTCTGTAACAAAAGAACTGAACTGAAGACAATTCAGTTTTTGGCAATGAAAAAGGATTTTGGTTTTATTCGGGTTTAAATTTAGGAAAAGTCCCTAATCTTGGCAAGAAAAATACTTCTGTTTAGGGTTTAAGGTTATCCGAGTTCGAACTTTCTGGTGATGGCGGAGCAGATACTCATTTCTGATAGTTCATCTACTCCATCTCCCTTAGTTCCGTCGTCTCGGATTGCCTGCCATGTGTATGTTCTTCTCCTCCAAAATTTCCTTGCCTCTCATTGATTTTTTGCTTTAAGCATGTTCAATTTACTGGTGGTTACGCTTTGTTACTCTATAGTTTCAACTCAATTTTGTCTCTAACAACTGTAGGTGCCATAAGCAATTTTCGCAATACACTTGCCCTCGATGCAACTCCCGTTATTGTTCCCTCCAATGCTACAAGGTAGTGAGCGAAAGACTACTTGAAATTTCACTTTGAAGCTGAATAATTTCTGATGTGTTTGATTTATGGTTTGTTTGGTGACGCTTTTGGGGTGGCAGTCACATAGTCTTCGCTGCACTGAATCTTTTATGAGAGAAAATGTTGTTCAAGAGCTGCAACAAATGGAGCCCAACGATGAAATCAAGCACAAAATGTTAGACATATTGAAGAGGTTTCATTTCGATTCGGAAGATGAAATGGACGGTTTCAGTGATGGTATGTTCTCGATAGAGTTTTCTTTAAAGGTATTTGCTTTTCTTTTTGTGGGTAATTTGATAAGCATCCTCTGGTTAATGTGTGGTAATTATTTAAACATGGAAAAAATGCACTTAGTTGAAGGATTCATAATTTGCTCTTGCAATGTGGTTCTAACAGAGCAATGAGTTCTCTTCTGCTTTATAAGAAAACTGAAGCTATTGCAGATCTTCATTTAGTGAGAGATTTTTACTGCTTACTTGTATACCTTTGAGCTATGGGTTTAATACAAAAAAATGTTCTCTATTCTTCGAGATCCGCCCATTATTAGGTTTTTCTTTATTGTTCGTCTCAAACTTCCTTGGTCGACTATGAATTTTGATAGGGTGTATGTACTTTTGGAGATATGTTGAGAATGTCTAGCCATGTAATTGTCCTTAATCAAAAACTTAACAAACAGGCGTCACACCTCATTATGTGGTGATGGCACTCCGTCTTTTATGGTATATTTTAGTAATCTCTTCTTGAACTTCTGCAGCTCCAACCCTGTCTGAGGAGATCATTCAAAAGGTTTTGGCAGGTATGTTCCCCTGTTGGCTATTGATTTAAGTTGTATGTGTAAGCACTTTTTCTTTGTTGATGTTATGTGCTCTCACGATTTGATCATATTGCTTTTACTTGATGAACTGTCTATTTTTGTATATGCAGGTGGTGAACTCAGTTTTGATGATTTATCTGCGGAGGAGAAGAAGCAGTTCTTAAGAGCCGTGGCATCTGGAGAATTGAGCAAGATGGTTGAACCATGGGAGCCTTGGTGGTACAAACCCTCTGCCCAAAACATTTCCCTCGGCCATTCAGGGATGCAACTAATCGAACCACTCCCATCAATTTCACAAGGAGAGAGATTAGAAGACGCCCAGTTAACCGACATTCCTCTTGGACAAGAAACTCCACTGCCTCCACTTTGTCAGCTTACTTCTACTGAGCCATCGCCTCTTCTGGCTGTTCATCTCGTAGACACAATATATAGCTATTGCTTAACGCTTCGCCTGTACAACGGAGATTGGCGAGCCGATGCCGGTGGATCTGCCATGGTAGTGTTGAACGTTTCCTCTGTTCTGGGTCAAAGTGGGTGTCCGCAAACTCATTCAGAAGCTCTTGGTTTTTGCTTAGAGCANAAGACGATGCGCCATTGTCGAGAACGTTATGCCGGAGGTTCTGATCTGGTTCGTCTCCGACTGGCTGACGATGCTCCGGTTAGTTGGCATTATCGCAATAACCGCCTTGCTGATGAGACCAAACCCTCGGTAGGGTTTCTGCGAGGTTTGAAGCGCGGGAGGAGTGGGATGTCTCCGGATGAGGTTTGCGCTGAGAAGAAGAAAAAAGGGGTGGCGATGGCGGGTTTTGTGAAGACGCGTTGTCTTGTGTTGATGGAAGCGCTGATCGACCATCCGTATGGGGAAGTTTTCCGAGATATCGCCACTCTCACTTCAATTCCTACTCATGGATCTGAGTACATGAAAAGATTGACTAAACGAATGGATTTGTCGACGATTAAGAACGGCTTAGAGAAGGGGGGCTATTCTGTAATCGAGGGATTCGTCGGAGATGTCAGACTCGTCTTCTCCAACGCACTGATGTTCTTTCCCGTGGAGAACGATGTTCATACAATGGCGAAGAGGATGAGTAGAGATTTCGAGATTGAACTGAAAAAGGCAATTTCAGAGATCAAGACGAACCCGGGGGAAAATATTTTCACCGTCGTCTCAGATTCCGACGAAGGAGAAGAAAGGTTAAACGATTCTGAGAAAGATAAATCACCAATCATAAGCCCTAAAACAGTTCTGAACAATACCGGAGCAACGCTGCCGAGAGTCGCTCTGTTAAAGGAGAGATTCAAAGAAACGATACTGAAAGCAGAGACGTCGCTCCTTGGCAAGGGCGGAGAGAAGAACCTGAAAGAGATGAAGAGAAAGAGGGAAAGGCAAGCTGCAAGAGAGGCACTCAAAAAGATGGAGAAGTCGGTGAAGTTCGGTGAACTGGAGGATCATAAAGCTCTGAAGGAACTGGAATATCTCTGTGGCTATCCTTTCTCAGATTCCTTCGGCAGAAGAATATTATCCACATTGGGATTGCTTCTCAAGGACGAAGCTTTCGAGCTTGATTGAACATGGTGTGCTCCTGAACTATCTACTGAAATTGAATTCCACTGCTGTGTAGTTTATTGAAATGTTTTTCATCATGAACTAACATAATCACCCTCTGAAACTCTTCATTTTGATCCTGCCTCCATTAAAATGTTGTATTCCGACCTGATTGAGATAATTTGATTCAACTAATCTGGGTCCTGAACTTGTTTCTCTTACTGTCTTGAGTTTGATTCTTGTGATGGTTTGGACTTTGGTTGAAAGGGTGTGTTGTCTTCAACAAATTTCTTGAAGAACTCCATTAAATCTGTCCATGCATTTTGCTAGGATTGATAAGCAAGAACAGTAAGTAAGCTGCCTAATATTGTATCTACTTCATTATTAAAATGCATTAGCCTTTGCCTACCATATTTGTAATATCTGTCATTTTTATATTTAATATATATATATATATTCGCAAAGCGCGTTCTCCTCTCACTCTGCTTTTCCCCTCATTACTCCTTGGAATTTCTGGATGGAGCTCCTTCATTAGACGATACCATAATCAGTCATTTTGGGGAAAAATTGAGTCTTGGTAAGGAAGCTCTAATTGTCGAACACGATAAGCAGTTGTTCTCCCAACTTTAAGTTTTCAATTTCTGGTCTGAGAATATGACTTTGATTGAAATTGTTGGAAGGAAATATAACGTGGTCAGGGAGGAACGAATGGAAGATGGATAATCGCTGCAGTAAGTCGATTTCTTCGTCCCTGTAAATCCAAATTTCTGACTGAAAGATTGGAATTTTAATCCATATTTTTGCTTCGGTTTTGAAGGGGGAAATAAACTGAGTTGTTCTCAGTGCAGTGCGGGTCCGACCGAGTTCTTGCCGTGGTCAGAACCCCTGCTTTCAGTGTTCGCAACAGAGGATGCTCGGTGGTCGTAAATCGGAGGGATTGAAGGTATAAAAACCCAATTTTTATCTTCAGAATGAAATTCTGTTTGCTGGCATTTTGATCTGCTGAAATTAGATTTCCAATTTAATTTGTTGCAATTGGACAATCGGACGAAACCCGTCGATGATTTTTGCTCGGGCTTCGTCGGTGTTGGAAAACCGAGAGGCGACTCAGCATAGGCTGAGCCGTGATGTTGGTTGCATGAATGGTCGAGACTCTGTCTTGGCCGGAGTCGGTGACATTCACGACGCAGAGTCGCCATTGTTAGCGGGGCCGTGAACTGCTCCGACAAACTATAGACCTACAGGCTGCAGCTCAACGAATCATGGACTAAACTATTTAGTCCTTGGTTGGGCCGCGGTCCAACTTCTTGGGTCGCGGTCCAGACCAAATCTTAGGCCTATTTGAACATATTTTGAGCCTAGTCTTAGCCAAAATATTTGAGTTATTAAACGTCACTTATTCTTATTTTTATTTAGACATTTTAATTTGTAAAGTTTAATCTTAATAATTAATACCTCATTTGTTTTTTAATAGATACCCGGCTACTTAGTTAAATCCGTTGACTTTTGGATTTGAATAATTGGACTTTAAATCGATAGCCACTTCAATGTAGGGGTTATTTTATACTCTATATTTGCATAACTTTATTAAAAATAATTATTTTGAGACGAGTTTCATATTAAAACGACGCGTCTATTTTTCATGACTATCAAATTTATATTATATTTTATTTTCATTGTTCACGTTTCATTTAAGCATGCCTATAAATATTTGTTGATCAACTTGGTCGTGTGAATCAAGTTTGATCGACCCGATTTGGGGTCTATTTTGTTTTTACACATTCTACCGTGCAGAATGTATTTGTTTGTTATTGAATTGGTTAATAGGAGATTTATCAAATGTCATTGGGTTCGAATATCTAAAGTGTAAATTGTTAATATGACAGCTGTATGTGCCGTGTCCTTGGGTTGCGAATCCCTAAACCTGATCAAGGTATTATTTGGTTTTTGCGATCGTCGAGAATCGTCTTTATTCTGTTATATGCCTATGGCATGGTGTCGGAGTCCATGAATGACTCTATTTTCACTGTGATTTTTAATTTGTACAACAATGACTTATTTTTATTATGTACCATATATAAGTGAGTGATTTCACATACATGTTTTTTTGTACATCTTTTTCTGAAATGAAATTATAAAACGCTAGTTTCAAATTCTTGCATGCTTAAACATCTTTCTAATTAAATTCTTCTTTAAAAATATAATCCCTATTGAGTTTAGTCAACTCACCCCAATGACACCATTCAGGATTTAATCAACTGAATTATCAGATATCGAGTCAGGATTAGACCAGCCGAGTTTATTTAATTTTCTTAGTTTTAAAAATTCTCTTTGATAGACATTTTGTGAGGTATTCATTTTATTGGATGACTATAATCCCTATTTTTAATTTTTGCACAATTATTTCATTTTAGATTATATTGCTTTACTATCTTATATAATTTGTTGGACCTGATTAACTCATGTTTGTTAGGCCTTTACTAACTAACATTTTAAGTCTTTCGCTATAAATTAATAAAATTTAAGATAAAAAGGATCGGACGATTTGGTCATTTAAATCGGGTTGTTCTCCATTCTGTCTCAAGTCTCATTTGAGTCGTGACAATATTATTCAGTTTCTGCTGCTACTGATAGTATTTTACTTTATAAAATAATAAATAATAAAATACTTATAATAGATTACAAATAATAAATAATTGACATGTCAATTTTATAAATTAAAGTATGAGATTAAACTATACAATATAAAACTAGTTGGCATTTAAATTTTGAACTTTTTTTTAGTTTGAACTAAGAAAATTGTCATGCACATAAGTGACTTGGGACACAACGGAAAACAATTTGGTTAGAGAACGAATCAAACTGCGTTTGCCTGACTCTTGACTTTAAATAATCCAAACAACAATAAAATATTTAAATATAATTAAAGTGAGAGACTAATAAAATTGGGTTAGACTGAAGGTCCTACAGTAACATCAAGAGAAGTAATAATATATGTGCAATACAATAAATGTTAACATAACAAACCATTAAAGAAAATAGATAAGAAAGATTCATATGTCATCAACAATGAACTCTAAAGGTAAATATGAATAAATAAAATTAATAAGACTACCAACCTCAATCCTACATAAGCCATTGTGATCTTCCAGACAAACACCAGAAATGGGAGAGTCGTTTTAGGGTGAGCAAACTAAACTCAGTAGGGATAAAATTTTACATTCAGCGTTATAGTAAATAAAATGTATGAGTATGCTAAGTATAAAACATTTTGTAAAAACGGAAAAGGAAACAATTAGTGATGCAAGTTTCAAAATATTTTACTATAGTGTGACACATAATATGAAAATCTCAGTGGAAAGGAGAGCAACTCACGAACTCCGGACACACCATACTATAGACATAAATTGTAATTGTAAAACCCGTGAAACTTTTAATAATAAATTTTACGTGTAAATTTTTCACTTTAAAATCGGTTAAGTAGTTGAAAAGTTGACCCAATTTTTTAGGTAGCAGTCACGTGTCAATTTTTTGTCAAATAGTTAAATTGGTAAAATTGAAGATTTTTTAGCAGTAAATTAATTTAAGAAATGAAGGTCGCAAAATGATCACTAGAGAAACAATAAAAATAATAATTCAATCATAAAGAAAAGAAACCATTATACAAAAAATAGAACCAAACAACACTATATAATGAATTATACAAACTAAGGAGAGATGAAATCATCATCGTGAAATATAGGTACCAACCACTTCGATATAAACCTGAGAATGAGGGGGGTCATTAGGGTGAGTGGCTAACTCAGTATGAAAATTTATACTATATGCAATGCATGAGAAAACTAGTTTTGTCTTTTATTCCAAAATCATGATCAAATGTTATGTCGTGCATTAATTTAAAATCATTTAATACTCTTTTTACCATTTTATCAAAAAATGCTACACGAGACATTGACGAGGCAATGATCAAATCTTGATGTATAAATAAACAACTATATTCAAAATAGGCCTTCATTGCTCTTCCATTTAAATAGTCTCAGTGAGAAATGAGAGTCTCACAAGGATCCATTCGACACAAGATCATAGAAAGATGGTAATTGAAAGATCTGACAACATGTGATGAGTCAAAAGGAAGAAAAATGGGTTGTCGACGAGCAAGACACATCGACGACACAACCCGTCAAATCAAAGAACAAATACACCAACCTGATTTTACGGATTCAAAACCCAAAGAGCATGTTATCATTGCTCTATTACCCAATTACTTTAAGGATTCGAAACCTAAGGATACGTCATCGATTCCATATTACTCATTTTCGCAACGTGAAAACAAAATATCTTGAAACAACAAAAAATGTACTGGGATAACCTCGTGATGCTTTGACACCAAAATAGTCAAAAACATCAAGATGATTCATTCTTTGACATAAAATAGCAGAACAACAATGATAACCATGCATGCATAAAGTAAGCATGTAAAATCATACATACATATACATAAAAACAGATGTGTTGTCGAACAATTCCCATCGGATTTTTATATGTGACAACCCACAAAATAGAATTTTGAAAACCATAATGCAATGTAGTGCAATGTAAAAATCCTTACCTAAAAAATGATCAAAAGCCACGTCAACTAGTCGAATGCACTGATGGAAACAAGTATCGAAACCAGGAACACCATCTGAACTTAAAATCAAACCAATTACAAAATCCTAAATCAAACACTAGAGACAAAATATGAGTCATAAACTGGGATTCAAAACCAGAGTGGAAAGACCAATAAAAAGAATTCTCGGCTCAACCCGAAGGATGATAGGAAACCTTCAATTCGAGTTGAGAATCTAAACTGACAAGGAAACGACAAATGACGAAAAAATCCAATGAAGGATCACTAAATCCAAAACTTTTCAAAATATCACTTTGCGGTTGATCGAGGCACAACAACGGTTGACCAGACACATCTATAGTTTGCCAGAACGACACAACGGTCGACAAGACACAAATGGGGTAGACAACCATGATTGTGGTTAACCGCAGTGTCGACAAGACACAACTGCAGTTAATTGAGACACAACAATAGTCGACGAGATACGGTTGTGGTCATCTTGGACCAAACAGTAGTGGACAAATCACGATGGCGGTCACCCGGGACTACATAGTGGTCGACAAGGCACAACTACAGTTGTCTGGACTCAAGCAATGGTCAACTGGACCCTACTTCAGACACCTAGAACTCAACTGTGGTCGATCGATGCAAATGCCCAGTCTTCCACAACGGATGACAGAAGCAGACGCCTAGTCTTCCACAATGGACAACTGAAGTGGACACCCAAAACCCGACATCTGATGACTGGAGTGGACGCTCGAACGCAAAGCGCATAACTCATGTGGTCGTCTAGAATCCCCCACAGACGCCCTAAACACATTTTCTAAGTGGACTAGCGATCAACCGGGAGAAGATATCTAGCACAAAACTGCAAGGGAACTCGCATCTTGTCACTAATTTTCTCCCTAAATCGGCTTAAAATCCTACACAAACTAAAAATTGCAACAATAATATAGAAATACCCAAAGGATTCAAGTTTTCAAGTTCAAATATGAGATTGACACAGATAAATTTCAAACAGAAAAACAGAGTTAGAAATCAACATACCCGCGAGAAATCATCACAAAACTCAAAGATCTGAACGTTAGAAATGTGATTTCAAAAGAATAAATGGTGGAGCTCGACCCTTAGCTCCCACTCCTCTTTTCTCTTCTGCGGCTTCACCTTTGAAAGAAGGAAGAACTTCATTCCTTTGTAAAAATAAAAAGTAATAATTAAAATTTAATTAAATTAATATATAATATAATATTGTATAATATTATATATATTAAATAAAATATTTAAATATTAATTTGACGAAAAAATGAGTACTAAACAAAATTCAAATTGTGAAAACTTAGACTTATCGAACATTATTTCTTAGACTTAACCATACGGTAATACTTTAATCCACCGGTTTGACTATTTAACTGAATGTCTACATGTGGCCAAAGACCCACGACATGCGACAAAACCTTGGTCCATACGAAACAAGCTGATTGCGATTAACGCAAAAAATTCACTTGAAAAAAAATCAAATCTAAAAATTGCAAATTTTATAATATATATTCATCCATATGCTTTTTTAAACCTTCAAAAATCTGTTGGAACCCATAATTAAGATAAAAATCATCTCGAAAACTTTACAGATGTAATCCCACAAAAATTCGACCTTAAAACATGTTTCGGTTGACTTTGGAAGTGCCCGGTCAACTAGGCGAGGTTGACTTTGGAAGTGTCTAGTCAACCGAACTGATCAACACATTCTCGGTCGACTAGGAAATCTCTCTATCCACCCCTCCAAGGAACGGTAGACCTGTCCTTGACCATCGCAAATCGATCCTCGACTATCACTTTTAAGGTCAATTGGTCTTACATCCTAGTCGATCGCTACGTCGAGGAATGGTTTTGGAACTCCAAAAAACTCTAACTTTTGTCCAATGATCTAACTTTAATCAATACAAAAACAAATTCCAATTCGGTTTCGTGCTTAAATCAACCTTATTATCCATCAAATTTTACTTCAAAGAGAAATCCTCAATTTTGAACAAAATTCTAAAAATTTCAATTTAGATAGAATCTTACCACAATGTTTCTAAGAATCTTTGTAAAATTTCCCTTTTGCAAATTGTCTCCACGATCTAAATTTCTTTGATTTGAATCAAGATTTAATCCCTAAATTAAAAATCCAAATTTCTCTAAAAATTCTTGGACAATGGAAACAATATTTTATCTCCTTCATCGATCATCGACACTTCTCCAAAAATTGAAATAAGCGATAATCTCTTGCGTTGCAATCACATAAAACAAGAAATTACCCTAAGAGCTGCCTGAAATTCTCCTTGCAAAATGAAGAATTTGTTTGGTGAGGAAAAAATGGGTAATGGCCACCCACACCAGCACAAAAGGGATCCATAACGCCCTTCCATTAAAAGTGAGAATTTAATTCAATTAAAGGAAAATAAAGATTTTTACCTTACTTTTACCCCAAATACATATATATATATATATGTAAGTTATTGTTGGGTTTTGAAATGAATATAGAAAAAAAAAACATGATTTATTTGGGGATGGATTGATGATATGTTTCTATTCTGGGAAAGCAGCTGCGTTTGGGAAGTGTTAACAAGAAGTGTATGAGAAGGGAAATGAAGAGAAAAGATTGGGCAGAAAATGATCAAGTTTGGATCGTCAAAATCTGAGAAATGATGAAATTTATTGAAGGGACTTGAGAAACTACAACCAAAAGAACAGGAATGGAAAAAGCTGCCATTTTAGTCATATTTACTGCACAAATTACATGCAAAAGCCTCCTCCATTTGAGGTCTCGAGTCGTGTTTTCTCTTCTCATACTTCACCTTCTTCCTTGCACGGCGAGCCACATTTTTTTTTTTTTTTTTTTGTTTATGAATCAGTAGCTCCTCTCTATTCTGTACTGTACCTGCCTGCTTATAGCCAGCCGCCTATTCTTTCTGAAACAACTCTGCCTTCCATTTCGTGTATGAACTATTCTCTCTCTCTCTCTCTCTTTCTCTCCCTACCCCTCCCCCTCTCCTCCCCCTCCAATAACTTATTCTCTCTCTCTCTGAAAAACTCTAGCCTCCAGAACGAGTGAAGTTAGGGAAATGTCACCCTTGAATGGTATAGTTATAGGGTGAAATTTTAGAAACAGCCCTCAACCAAGAATTCTGAAAATTTTAAAACAATTTAAATTCCTTACTCAACAATGAGTGTGGCTGTTGGCAGCCGTTACAAGAACATGTTGAATAAATTCAAAATGGAAAAAAGGGTAGATTAGAATATGATTATTTTAGATGGTTTATCTGATTTTTGTTATAGAATGAAGCTTGTCAGCAGTCCTTTTCTCCCCTGCAACATTTCCTTCCTTCTTCTTCTCTCTTCCACTCTCTAGCTTGTGACAGAGCCTCCTTCGTTTTCCCTGCAACTTTCCTTTAATCCTCTCTTCATACAATCCCTAAAAACTCTCTCTCTCTCTCTAGCTTTGTTCACTCTCTCTCTACCTTCTCTCTCGTGTCGATAATTGCATATAGGTTTGATCCTGTTCCATTCGCTGGCAGTGTTATACTTATCGAGTATTAATGGAAATGTTCAGAGTTTGGTCTTGTTTGATAAGACCAAGAAATCGATAACCAAATCTCTGCCATTTCCATGTCTTCTTCAGAACACCTCAGGCTAGCTTTGCTACGTACTATGTTTTTCTCTCTCCAGCCCATCTCATCTTCTATCAATTAATTTCAATAATTCAAATAGTTGAATTCTAATTATTTAAATTAATTGTTTTTAAAAAATAGGATGAATCGTTGATAATTGTTTTTTGTTTGGTTAGTGACAAGCAGTAGTAAAGCCTCCGAGACGTGCATCCAACATACAATTTAAATATTTCAGTTAATATTTTCAGAAACTAATCAATTTTGGGCAGTAAAAGTAGTTTAATTAATAATATTTACATTAAAATTAGAGTAAACTACACTTTCAATCTTAATTTTTTATTTACCCATATTAAATCTCAAATTATTTTTAAATAAATTGAACCTTCACTTTTTATTTATTAAGAATTTGAATCTTGTGGTGAATTTATCCATTAAATTCAGTTTTTTTATACCATATTTTCTATTTAATAAAATATTTTAATTCGATTCTAACATCTCTAGTGATTTTTAACTCGATTTTAAACTTCATTGCGTGATTGACAAGATTTATAAATTTTGAAATTGGGTTCGAAATTACCAGAGATATTACAAATTAGGTAAAAACACCTTATGTCACGACCCGTAAGGAACCCGAGATAGAATGAAAAATGACCCAGTTTGAAAAAATTGAGTCTCTCGACATTTTTTTACTTTAATTTTATTAAATAATAATAGAAGTCTTAAAACATTTATTACATATCAGAGCCTGACAAAATATGGATTAAAAGTGATATCTAGATAATATAACAATATAATTTAAAAGTAACTATGCGGAATAAAAATGTAAAATAAGAAAGTAGAGTTATCCATAATAAAGTTTACTTTACAAAATGTTTCTCATGGAAAATTTATTAAAAATGTTGGAAATTAAAATATCTACCAAGATTACTCTTAGGTCGATAATTGTATATCATATTGATAAAGTCATAAAATGATGGTGTCATTGATGTGAGTTGACTAAACTCAATAGATATCAAATTTTATATTCAACAATTAATTTGAAACAATAATTAAGTATGCATTATCTTAAAATTGATGTTTTACAAATTTATTTTTAGAAAATTGTATAGAATGACATGCGTTTAAAACAACTCACTATAATATGGTACATATTAAAATAGACTTTTGTTGTACTATATAAAATATTAGCGAATATGAAGTCACTCATGGACTCTGGATACACAATACCATAGACATATCACATAACAACAGTGATGTTCAACGATCGCAAAAGTTACATAAAGACTCTAATCATGTTTAGGGTTTTACGTCAGAGATATGACACATACAGCTCTCCAATTACTTTAGTAAACAACAAACAAATATATCCTTCTACAGTCGAATGTGCGTAAAGTAAAATAGGCCCCCAAATCAGGTCAATCGAACTCAGTTCACACAACCAAGTCGATCCATTAAGTTTTATGTGCGTTCTTTAATTAAATATGTCTAGTGAAAAATACATATAATATAAAAAAAATTCGATGAGCCATAAAATGGACACTTCATTTTATGTGAAATACGTCTCAAAATATTATTTTAAGAAAAATTTATGCAATGTTGTGCATAAAATTAAATTTCTGTCTCGAAGTGGGTCTACCACTCACCAAAACCCAAAAATTCAAAAGTCTGCGATTTTTAAATCTTTAATTTTTGGTACCTATCAAAAAATAAAAGTTAAATTTTGGGTTAAATTTTTATACATTAAAAATTCCCAATTTTTCACTTAAAATTAATCCAAAATACTCAAAGTTTGCCCAAAATAGGCCTTGGACTGCGTCCTAATACTAGGCTTGGGTAGCTGATTATTCAACCTCTAACCGCAGTCCAAAGAGGGAAGAATTGTGGCCCAGTTAGGACCCGAATTTATAATCCACGCATGGCTCAGATTGTTGTCCTCATTGGTCGAATTGTGAATAAGACGACGTCGCACCTGGATGTTGTCTCCATCGTTGCGGAAGACTTCATCTTTAGTTGAGACTCCCTGTCTTGGCTAGTCCTCTTACTGGCCGAAGCTGAAAACTTCACACATTGCAGCTCAGGCTTTGCTGAGTTGCTTTTTGGCGTTCCATCGCCGCCACAATGGGTGTGATTCAATTGCCAGATTTCATCTGATTATTCAGCCAACAACAACCCAAATTAACAATCCAGTTATTCATACAAAATTTTCCAACACAGAGAGAATCGTCAAAGAGGAAAATCAAATTTTTATACTTTTAGCATCTCTGATTTTTTACCACTAGAAGCCTCTGTTGCGACCGTGCTAATCTAAAGCTTTTCCTTCCTTAAGTGTGCGCGATTTCTATAATGCCCTGTAGCTTAAAAAATTTTTTTAACTATGCGTTCGTAGAAAATATGGTCATATACAAAAATCGTAAAACCATACACAGCGGAAATGTTTTAAATAGATATCTTTTGAATATTTTTTCGTAACTATTAAAACCATGCAGCAGAAGTCTCAACAAAACTCATTTAAAGTTAAACATAGTAAAACCACCATTTAAATAAACAAAAGCATTTATAAAGATATTTCTACTTAAATTAATAATAAATATAACTTTTACTAAAAGGGTTCATGACATGTTATTAAAATCTATCTTTCTTTTAATCCTCACCCACGAGTCATTTACGCTCCAACAACGCTTTAGCTTTACCTATGAAAATTCTTCATCAATCTCGTTTTCTATTGTTCTTATCATCATATTTCTTAGTTAGTTCTTCATTACCTATATCACAAAGTTCAAACTATGAGTCTAACACTCAGTAAGAGATGTATAAATATGGCATGAACATGAAATACAACTTTCCATAAAAACATGAGTTTTCGTTTGTAGTCGGCATTCTTTTCTTTTCTTCCACTTAACAGTTCATTCGTGTGGGTAATTCAGTATAGGGGAGTAGTGACACCATTTGGTTCACCTCATACATAATAGTCAACTCGAACCCTGCTCACAACAACTACTTACCTTTATTTTGTTAGTCTTTCAGTCTAGGGGAAATAGTGACATTATGAGGTCCACCTCATGTGAGACAGCCAACTCAATCCCCTCGTATTTCCGTTACGTATTTTTTGTTTAAGTTTTTCTTTTGTGAAAACATATGCATGTAAATCATTTTTGTTATTTTCTTGAAAACATAATGCATGAGACATTCACATGAGCATATCTACAAATCATAACATATAATAACTATTTGATCTACAATGCATGACAATCATTATTACATCTCACAAGTAATTACCTTTTTAACTAACATCACGTATTTCTAAGGAAAATCATAGTAATAGTAAGCATATCCTTAATCAACGTCTCAAGTATAAATAGTAAACAAACGACAATACACATATCTTTGAAGTAAACCTAACAATGTGGCACATCATCAAATAACAATCAACAATACACATATCCTCGATCAACGTCTTGAGTATAAACAGTAAAAAATCAATAATACACATATCCTCGAAGTAAACCTAACAATGTGACATATCCTCGAATTAAAGAAATGTAACGTATCATCCAACCATATCATCAATCATACATGCAAACAGTCAAAACATTTCAAAAGTCATCAACTAACGTTACATGTCTCTAAGAGAAATAACAATAACACATCATTGATCTACGTCTCATCATAACAGAAACCAACCAAAATAAACATATATTCAATCAACAGTTTAATATTTTAAACATACAAACTAATCATTATCACATAGCATATCCTCGATCACAACCCGTAGGCATCATAATAACATAAATACCTTAGTGTCTTTGAGATGCAGGTTAAAGGCTAAACACATACAATAACACTTATTTGGAATTCTCTAATGGAAGTCTGACTGTTCTAATCCCTTTCCATACGTTGACTCATCTTTTAAATAAACAAAGAGTTAGCTAAGAGAATGACCCTAACAATATTCACTGTCAAATGTAACTTCTGAAACCAATAATAGAGAACCTACATTGAGAAACTTGGAGTTAGTCTACCCGAGAGTTTGAGAGAAAACTCTCTCATCCCTACGGCTTCTAGGGTAAATAGGGTTTCGACTCCCTACATTTCCTATTTAAAGACCCGTAAACAGAAAACCTCACGAGAGTAAATCCCATGAAAACCGTATCTAAATTTCATCTTTTCCTAAATAGTCTAAGTATCAATCTGTAGCTAGCACGTAATCTGAAAAACTAACTTAAAAAAAACATGTCTGAGCTACAATGGACGTGCGAATAACTACAACAAACGTACACAACAACTCGCTCCACCAATGGCTAACAATTATGTCAGCCCTAAAACTTATATTTATGGTCACCAAAGCAACTGCAGACGCCAACACTTTCACCGAAGCCAACGCACCCGCGAAAACACCAATCGTCCAATCTGCAAGCATGTCCATCACTCGTCGTCTGTCATGTGTACTAATCTATTGCTAAAATCCCTTCCGCGGATGCTAACGCTCCTATGGACCGCAAATTTATTAAATCCAACGACGACATTTCACTTCGTCCAAGAACCTATTCATGAAAGCAAATGCTCCCACTCTAATGCTGATAATCGAGACTTACTTACCTAAACGACGCCGTTTCCATAACTTAAAACACTGTTGTAGACACAAACGTTGCGGCGAAAACATGATATAACTTGAAATAACGACGTTCCTAACTTACTTAATGCTCTCAAACGACATCTTTTTCTCTCGCGGAAGAATCTTTTCTTAATCCAACGGCTCTCACTTCTTCCACTAAACTAAATCTAACAGTCTAACACTCTTCTGCGTCCGAGCGGCATCAAACGCTCCTGCGGAAGAATCTTTCCTAAATCTAATGGTCTATGTTCGTTCCACTAATCTAATCTTACGACCCAACGTTCTCCCGCATTCAAATGACATCAAACTCTCCCGCAGGAACATCTTTTCTTAAATCCAATAATCTACATTTCTTCTGCTAAACTGATTTAACGGTCCAATGTCCTCTTGTATCAAACACTCCCACGGAGCATCTTTCTCCATCCTAATTGATCTAAGCTGTTCGTAAACTTCATCCAACGGCTCCTAATACATCTGATCCCTCTTCATAATGTTTCCTTAATTCTAAAGCATGAATTATTAAACCAACACTTAAACTTTCTTACCGTTGATTGTTTTCACATTATTTCTTTACTAATTCTAATATATTCAGCTTTCCTAATTCTTCAATAATTCCTATTTTATTTTATTATCTATAAAATAAAATTATTTATTTTAGTTTTCCTTATTTCACAATTTAATTAATAATTATAATATTTTTATTTCTTTATTAAAATTGTCCAATTGATGATAATTAATCTATTAAATTTTAATTTGTCATAGTTACCTAATTAAAACTATTTGTGAAAATTTCAGATATTACAATTTCCTTTCAACAATGTAGCATAAAAGAATCAAAATTTCAACTAACAAATCAGGATTAGAGAGTCGAAAGGAAATCAACTTACCTCGGTTGATTTCTTCGTCATAGGGGCTACTGAACGTGAGAGAAAATCAACATGAGGTTAGAGACAGAGAGTGAGAAGCTGGTACGCTTAAGTCTTGATGGGGAGGGAGAGGATTCAAGAGGAATCTTCTTCTTGTCTGCAATGCCTCTATAGCTTGAGAAAAGCATTTCCATTTAATTTTTTTAAATGGAAGATATTACACCTTATTAAGTGAAAACATGATACACAATTACTGAATTTAAAAAATAAATTGACATTAAGATTCAAATTGCTAATAACTGAAAGACAGAAGTTTAATTTGTAAAAAACAAATTTCCAAAAAGGTTTCCCCCATTAATAATTTTTAATTTTTTTAAATGGAAGATATTACAACTTATTAAGTGAAAAATATAATACACAAGTGAATTTAAAAAGTAAATTGGCATTAAGATTTATATTATTAATAACAGAAAGACAGAAGTTTAATTTGTAAAAAAATAATTTGATGTTTAAATTGTATGTAATCCAAAACATAACATCTTAATTATATTTTACCTTTAAATTAATATTCAATTAATAAATGAAAAGATTATGGTTTGTTGTATTTAATAAAATAATAATAAATATAAACAAAAATTCATTTTTTTGATTTTTTTTCATCTATTAAAATATTAAATGAGTTGGTAGTAAATGAAAGGGACATAAAGAAATGGTGAGAGTGACATGGGCATAATCATGGGAGACCAACCCTTAAACATTGTACACATCAAACAAACTACATGGAGCCCCAATGGCGGGCTCTATGTTATACCCTTGCTCCAACACCTTCCTTTATTTATTTTGACATTTCAATCTCCCATGTACCCTAAAACATCATTTTTTAAGGTACCCTCAACTAAATATGCAAATACTTTTTGGGGGTTACCTTTTTTTCTCTAAAAATAAATTAAAATGTCCAAAAAATTTGGTCTATTCTTTTTATTTTAAAAAATAGAGGGTAAATATAACACTGTTAATCGATGCATAGTCCAAACTTCCAATAGAGCGTGATAAAAAAAGACTCCAATATCATGGTCTACCGGCCTAAGTTTAAAGAGAAGATCTCGTAATTTTTAGACATGTCGACGAATCATTTGAGAGAAAAGATTAAGAGTAAAAGTTGTTAATTGAATTTTGGAGAGATTTAACCTACATTTCCTATAATTTGTTAACCTCAACTTGTTTAACTCGTTAGACTCAAAAAACTAAAATTTGTTCATACACAGATCGACTTATTAGCCTCGTTTCACCCTTCTAGATTTATTAACGAAAGAAAGTGACATTGTTGTGTATTTGAGTGGTGACAATTTTGCCAAGCCCTCTCCATTCCAACATAAAGGATTTTCCTTTTGTCGTAATGAAGGTGGGCTCCTATTTTCACTACTTGTCCATTATTTTATATTTATGGTGAAAACTACCTTGTTTTCTCCACATATTAAATTTGTCCAAATAATTGATACCCATTTCATTACTACATAGTACGTGCACATGATTTCTACGCGTTTGCAACAATTGTTTTTGAAGAATAAAACTATTTGTACATTCCAATTTTACATTATGATATATTAGTAATTTATTACTATAATAATTATGATATATTATAAATAATTAAACAATAGACTACTTAGGCTATTGAATAAATAATGCACATATGACGTGACGTTAAATTTCAATACATGTTGTTCATGCATGCGACAAGTATTAAGAAAAACTTGATACAGTCGCCTTGATGAAAATTTCATGATAATTGCACCCTCTCAATTTCACACTTGATTTCGAATGCGGGTCTTAGTTAAAATAGTTAAAATGTCTTCTAGTTTTTGACATCGAGTGTGATGAAGTAATCAATGTAAGTTAAAATTACTATTACAAACAAAAGACGTGAGACTTAACGAAGTTTGTCATAGCAAAAGCTGTTTTGTTAAAGAATTAAAATATAGTGACAATTTTACTCAAAAAAAATTAGAAAGTATCAATTGTTCTTGACCTTTTAAGTGTAGCTATTACTATTTTGTTTACTAGAGATAATTGCTTAATAACATTGTTAATTTTACTCTAAATTATCAAATTATTTAAGCCTTAATATATTTACTATATTATTAGTAATAATTTGCTATTATTCCCCATGCACACACACTATAATACATGTACAACATATAGATAGAAGTATAAAATCATTATTACTTATTTTTATATTTATATAAGCATCTTTTGAGTATACTTTTGCAAACAAATATTTTATTAATAAAAAATAATAGGATAAAGTTGAATTTAGTATTAATGGTCGGACCTTTATTTTTAATTTATCAGCAATTTGGATCATATTGTCAATTTATACGCAGAATTCAACATGTGTCTACCACACTTTTCCTTTAATAAGATGTTTTATAACTTGATTTCTAACTTCTTAAGTAGTTTCTAATTCGATTTCGACCTTTATCGCACGATTGACAGAGTTTGAAATTGCCACATAGGAGATCGATATAATTCGAAATCTGCTTAAAAATTATCTACATTATTAGAAATTAAATTAAAACACTTGATTAAATGGATTTCATGATTTAATAAATAAACTGACGATATGATTTAAATTATTATAGCTTAAGGTTAGAATTTTGATTTATTTGAAAAAATAATTTAAGATATATTTATAAATTTTAAATTACATTTTTTTAAAAAAATTAATAGTATTAATTTTTGGTGGGACCAATTAAGTGAGGTAGAACTCTCTCATAAAAAAAAACTGACGAGTGTAACTTTTCATCCAATGAACTTAAATTGCTGTGGGGTCCATTTACAATGGCCCTACCTCTCTTTTAAGTAAGCTCTCAGAGGCTGCACGTTTTCTACAGTTTCTCATTAATCCCGACAAATAATTAATTAAAAAAATACACTGAATTATTATTATCAAAAAAATTAACAAAATAACTACTTTACTATATATTTAATAATAAATTATTCACTAAATAATTTTTACCAACATATTAAACTATGAAAAAAATTAATAGAACAAATATCACTGTTAACTTTTTGAGAACTCAAGAGCTAATATCCATAAAAAAAACTTTAAGAATTCATGATTTTATAGAATTTTAATTGAAAAGAGTTAATACTCATTAAGAATGAATTTAAGAAAATAATATATAAATTAATTTTAATCTTTTTTAGTTTTAAAATTTAGAAGACTTTGTAAAAGAATACATATTGTAAAGATTTTGGATAGGGTAAATGACAAATCAACCATCGTGGTTTGTGGTCAATAACAAGTCAACCACTAGGGTATTTTTTTTAACAAATTAACCACTGACGTATGAGAAAATAGCAAAGCAAACATCGCAGTTACGTTTTTCGTTCTCCGTTAACAAGTTAAAAATGCGGTGCGTGGTCAAGACACCACGTTTTTACGCGAGGCACCGCATTTTTACGCGGTGTGTGGTCAAGACACCGCATAAAACGTGAGGCACCGTGTAAAAACGCGGTGTGCCTTTAAATTGCATCTACACAGATCGAGCAGATCCAAATCTGGATCTGGCGATCTGCGAGACCCGCGACGACGAGAGTACGAAGCTGCGACGCGACGACGAGAGTTCGAAGCTACGACGCGACGGGTTGGCAACTGCGACGCGACGGGTTGGCGACGACGAGTTGGAGAGTGCGACTGCGATTTGCGACGACGAGTTGGCGAGTGCGATTTCTCAACTGATTCCGGTATACTTTCATTGCTTTGCTCCCCTGTTCCGATTTTCGAGTGTGGTACAAATAGTTTCATTAGTTTCAATTTCTGATTGTGGTACAGATAATTTCATTAATTTCGTTGCTTTGCATTACAGATTTGCATTACAGAGATTGTGGTACAGATAATTTCATTACAGATAGTTTCATTGATTTGCATTACAGATTTGCTCTCATGTTCCGATTTGCATCACAGATAGTTTCATTGCTTTGATTAACTTAAGTTGGGATACCCAGCAATGTCGATGAAATATTTTTGGTTGCAGAGCAATCTGTAATGTAATTGCAATTTACAGATTGCAATCTGTAATGCAATTGCAATTTACAGATTGCAATCTGTAATGCAATTGCAATTTACAGATTGCAATCTGGAAATTGCAATTTACAGATTGATTTACAAATTGCAATATGGAATGCAATTGCAATCTGTAATGCAATTTACATATTGCATTCCAGATTGCAATCTGGAATGCAATGTATAGATTTGTGTTGCTTTTGTTGATTGTGTTATCTTTGAAGACTTATTAAAGAGTATATGTACTGAATTGAAAAAAGAATCTCTTCTCTAGTTTTGTTTTTTTTTCTTGGCAATCAAGTTGTTGACTTTGATTGATTTATAAACGATAAACTATTTGCATAAATACTATTATACTGACTTATGACATTTCGTTGGGTTATTATACTGCAGGTTGGCGAATTACTCAGGGAGCACAATGGATCGAGGTAGGAAATTCATGCAGAAGCGTGGGAGGAGAAGGGGGGAGGCTAGTGAAAGACGAGCAACCGAGGCGGTGGAAGCCGCGTGGGGTGAATATGTTCAACCCGAGGGAATACAATTGTTTTACAATTTCAGTTGATGGATAGTTGCATGTTATTTAATATTTGTCTACTTGTAATGATATTACGGTGAATAATAATGCACTAATGTTGATTGGGTTAAATTTAAGGTGATTGGTAAGTTTTATGTTATGTAATTTCTAGGTATGAGTATGGTTCTGGTAGACTATTATAAGGTTAGATTAGTTAAGTGTAAGATGTGTTAGTATGAAAATGTTTCTATGTGTGCTGCTTGTAAACATTAAGCATTAAGAATGGAAAAGTACACAATTTCTACAAAATTTTGGGCAGAATCTCCTCTGTTACTTTACTCCCCCAACGCAATTCTCATACATCCAGTATCTTCACAAACATTTTTTATCAAGTATAAACTACAACGGACATCATTGAACTATAGATCAATTACAACGCAAATGTACAGATATTAAATTACAACGGAAACTACACTGAATAACAAAGCAAATGTAGACAACTTAAACTAAACTAAACATAAACGATAACAGAACTATTTTAACTAAATCACGGCGCCTTCTTCTTAGACCATGGCCGTGGAGGGGACGGGGGCTGGTGAAAAACCTTGAGCTCAAAACGTCTCTTCGGTTCGTCACGGGTGTGTTTTTTTACGCGGGGTCTGTTCGTCGAGTTGTGGGATCTGTTCGTCGCGGGTTCCTGGAATTTCAAGTGTTCTGGTCTTTTGCAAAAAATACAATGTCTGGCCAAGACACCGCGTAAAAATGCGGTGCCTCGCATAAAAACGTGGTGCCTCGCGTAAAAAAACGCGGTGCCTCGCGTAAAAATGCGGTGACACCGCGTTTTTAACTTGTTAACGGAGAACGAAAAACGTAACTGCGATGTTTGCTTTGTTATTTTTTCATACGTCAGTGGTTAATTTGTTAAAAAAAATACCCTAGTGGTTGACTTGTCATTGACCACAAACCACGATGGTTGATTTGTCATTTACCCTTTTGGATAATTTAGAATTGTTTTACTGTCCATGGGAGAATCATAATTTGTATGTATTGTATGTATTTTTCTTACAAATAAGACAATGAATTTTTTCGTTATCTGTAGACTTTCCTCTGTACAGAAAGATAACATTTTTTTAACGGCAAACGTGACAACAATGTTTTCAATGTCTATTTTTTATAGTTCAGTGGTTAAGTTGTTAACGACAAACGTTTTTTCTATAGTTCTTCTATGCGGAACGACAATGTTTTTTAACATCAAATGTGATATAGATGTTTTCGATATCTATTTTCTATAATTCAATGGTTAATTTATTAATAAAAATAATTTAGCGAAGGACTTATCATTTATATAGTTAATACTTATAGTTGGTTAATGATAAAATAATAATAATTAACCACGCAAAATTATAGTTAAAGTGGGTGAAGTTAAAGTGAAACCCACATTAATTTGTGTGTTTGATTTGAACATTAAAAGCAAAAGGCCAAAAGATGAGACTTAAAAACCAAATTAGTTAAAAATTAATTAATAATTAACCAAAAAGAAAAGTAAAAGGCTAAAAAAAGAGTAGAATTTGGGGGGGAGAGGAAGGGGAGACTAAAAATGGCAAAAACAGCAACATCGCCTCTCCTTCATTGCTCTCCTCCCTCCAGCTGTTTGGTCTGCAAGTGGGTTTAGGAGCCATTTCCGGTGTCAAAGAAAAGATGTGTTAGGATCTCTTGGCTCAAACCCAAGCACCCAGAGAGGAAAATCAAACCGAAACGATAAGCAAAATGGAAAAAAGAAAAACAAACAAACGAAAATCAGAAAGAAAACAGTCATCGCCATTGGTACCACCAACAACCTTTTGCTTTCTCCATCAATCCAACTCCTCCTTTTCTCTCTTTCAATCTGGGTTTTTCATTTTTTTATTCTTTTTCCAAGTCTAAAGGACTACCCATTTGCGCAGAATCGAGAAAGAAACTCTTCCAACATAAGCTATTTGAATACTGAATTTGAAGTTTCTTCACTTTTCCTTTGATTTCCTTCCTGTACTGTTCTGGGCTCGTTGCAGATACCCATTGCCTTGCTCTTTGAGCTTGGAGATTAAGAGACGAGGAGAGTTTTTTATCTGGGTTGTTGAGAATGATGGTGAGGATTATAGATGAACGGAAGAAAGGGAGGGAGGAAGGGACGTAAAGAGAGAAAGAGACAGAGTTTAGAGAGAGAATGAGCAAAAAACCAGGTGGCATTGTGAAGTCCTGGGAAGCAACAGTGCGAAAATCACAAGCTACAGCTAAAAAGAGGATAAATAGTATATTTGCAATAATGTCTGTCGTCCCTGCAGACGACGAGCCTGGGCCGGGCGAAGTCTACCATTCAGAGAAGGTCCTCACCAATGGCGACTTCTACACAGGCCAGTGGGTCGATAATCTTCCTCATGGACAGGGGAAATACTTGTGGACAGATGGGTGTATGTACGTAGGAGAATGGTACAAGGGCAAAACAATGGGGAAAGGAAAGTTCAGCTGGCCTTCCGGAGCTACCTACGAAGGAGATTTCAAAGGAGGATATATGGATGGTAAAGGTACTTACACTGGTTCGTCTGGGGATACCTACAGAGGCTCTTGGGTGATGAATTTGAAGCACGGTCAAGGTACCAAAAGCTACGCCAATGGCGATCATTACGAAGGCGAATGGCGACGAGGATTACAGAATGGCCACGGAAGGTATCAATGGACGAATGGCAATCATTATATTGGACAGTGGAGAAATGGGATGATCAATGGGAATGGAACGATGATTTGGAGCAATGGAAATCGATACGACGGGTATTGGGAAGGCGGATTTCCGAAAGGAAACGGAACTTTCAGATGGTCAGATGGGAGCTTCTATGTGGGAATTTGGAGCAAAGATCCTAAAGAACAAAGTGGGACTTATTATCCATCTGGTTCAACAGTGGGAAATTTAGATTGGGATCCTCAGGAGGTGTTCTCTGCAGAATTGAATGATTGCCAGATATGTCAATGCGAAAAGGTCTTGATTTACCCTTCACAAAAGATGCTAAATTGGCCTGGAATTGAAGGGGAGCTCTTGCAGAAACAGCCTAGGCCAAGACGGCAATCGGCCGATGCAAAAGCAGGGAATCGGGTTCCAGAATCACATCCCGATAGCCCTTACGACAGGGGTTTGAGGAATGGAGGGGAAGGATTGGTGGGTCTTCAGCTCGAAGATCCAGATAAAGGGAGGAGACAGTCCCCATTGAGAATAAGATCAGCAAAGAGACAAGGAGTAACAATATCCAAGGGCCATAAGAATTATGATTTGATGCTGAATTTGCAGTTGGGGATCAGGTATAAATTGTTTGTGATGTTTCTTTTTAATGATTTTGTCTGCCATGTCTTAGTTACCTCCTTTTAAGCTGTAGTTTTTCAAGAAAAGGATTTGGACTGGTATTGGAGATTGAACTTCAATATGAAAGTCTCTGAGATTTTCTACAAGTGTTCTTAACTTCAGGCTCTGATTCTTCGCGTTCTAGTATTGATTTCTCGTTCCTTAGTGCAGGCATTCTGTCGGGAGGCCCGCTCCGGCCACTTCCCTCGACTTGAAGGCATCGGCTTTTGATCCCAAAGAGAAAGTCTGGACAAAGTTCCCACCTGAGGGATCCAAATATACACCTCCCCATCAATCTTGCGACTTCAAGTGGAAGGATTACTGCCCTGTTGTTTTCAGGTAGGAGCCGAAGAGTTCATCTACTTCAAGACTAATGCCATCTTCTACCTGTAGTGTTTATTATGGGAAGTGTTGAAAATTGCTGTAGCTGTGGGACATATTCGAGTTCCAGTTTGAATCTGGGCTAATTTTTTTGGTAAATTTTGTGCTTTCAGGACTCTTAGGAAGCTGTTTAAGGTAGATGCTGCTGACTACATGATATCCATCTGTGGAAATGACGCCCTTCGAGAGCTCTCTTCCCCCGGAAAAAGTGGAAGCTTCTTTTACTTGACCCACGACGATAGATACATGATTAAAACCATGAAGAAAGCTGAAGTTAAAGTGAGTTCTAATCAATTTCCATCTGTTGCAGTTGGACGCAGCATTGTTAATCTTAATTCGCCGACATCATTGCAGGTTCTTCTACGGATGCTTCCGGCCTATTACAATCACGTACGGTCCTTCGAGAACACGTTAGTAACCAAGTTTTATGGGCTTCATTGCGTGAAATTAACTGGAGCCGCACAGAAGAAGGTGATGAAATGGCTCGAAATTGATCGTTCGAAAAGATATGACTATTTGCATTCTCATTGTTTCTTGATTTACAGGTCCGGTTCGTCATAATGGGAAATCTCTTTTGCTCTGAACACGTGATTCATAGACGATTCGACCTTAAAGGCTCTTCCCATGGCCGTTTGACCGATAAACCCGAGGCAGAGATCGATGCGACAACGACCCTTAAAGATCTCGATCTCAATTACATATTCAGGTTGCAGGGGATTTGGTTCCAAGAATTTTGCAGGTAAAAAAATTCTTGCCCAGAAAATGGAACTTCCTCAATATAGTTTTTTCTTTGGTGATATAAGATGTTCTTGCATGCAGGCAAGTGGACAGGGACTGTGATTTTCTTGAACAAGAAAGAATCATGGATTACAGTCTATTAGTCGGCCTTCACTTCCGAGAATCGTCGAGGGAACCTCGTACTCCAAGTTCTTCCGGTACCCATTGTACTTTCGTTGAAATTGAATTTTCAGGGCTGAAATGTATAAACTCATGCAAATGTCTTTTTACAGGAAATGGTGATCTTGGCAACGAAGCCTCTCCTCGTCTTTCTGGGGTCGAGATGGACGATCTTCTTGACCCGAACAAGTATAATTCGTTCAAAAGTTTGGGCTCGTTTTTGTATTCGCATGTCCCGAGCAAATGACCAACTCTCTCATGAACTGTGCAGGTGGGCGTCGATAACACTGGGTATAAACATGCCGGCAAGGGCAGAAAGAACGGTGAGAAGAGATGGTGAGGCTCAGCTGGTCGGAGAGCCCACCGGAGAATTATATGAACTTATTATATTCTTTGGTATTATTGACATTCTACAAGACTATGATATCAGCAAAAAACTCGAGCATGCCTACAAATCAATTCAATACGATCCGACTTCAATTTCAGCTGTCGATCCAAGACAGTACTCCAGACGTTTCCGAGATTTCGTCTTCAAAATATTTGTGGAAGACACTTGATTTCATAGCCTGACCGTAAAAGGTACAACAACTTCCGATGAAGCCAACGACAGTGATCAGTCAGGCTTGGAGGTGCACGCCGGCCGGCCGAACATAATCATGCATAGTAATTTTGACATTTTTTTATGATGTTATCTTATAAACCAACTACAGTTAGAAATATGACATACTATTCTAGGGAAGTTATAGAAAGGGAAATTGTACATGAATTCACCAAAAGGAAGAACAACCTTTGAATGTAATCAATTTCGATTTGTCCAAAGTCCACACTTTCTTTCTGGGATTTTACCATCGGGAATGAGGCAAATCTCTCTCTCTCTCTCTCTCTCTCTCTCTCTCTCTCTCTAACTCTATTTCTCTCTCATACCCCAGTCTGAACTTTTCCTTTCTCCCAATCTACGAACTGTCCGGAGCTTGGGTACTTGCAGTCTTAGAAATGTTCGAGAAGTTTAGGCTAATTTACGCTGCTATTCTTTTCCTGCAGCAGATTGGCTTCGGGGAAATGGAACTCTCCGATTAACCCTTTGATCTTACAGAAAAACCTTTGCCCACTAACATTTATGATGTGAATATTGGATATTAAATATCCTTAGACCCTACAACAACGCGAAATATTACGGATCATCTCACAAATTAAGAAAATAGCAACTTGATCTTAACCAAACCTATCTGCTAGAACTAAAGTTATCAGGAAGAGGAATTTGGCCCTAACCAACCTTATTAGTTAAAACAAAACTATCAAAATATTTGATTTTTCAAGTCACACTTAAAGAAGATCAAGTCTTTCGCAAAGAATAATCTCTCACAAGCAAAAACTCAAAATTGAATTCATCAAAAGTCTAACTTGCTTTTATAGTCTAAAAGTAAACTAAAATTAATCTTAATAAAATAAAGAAAACTAATTTAAAGTAAATTAGAAAACTAAGGTTACTTGTGAGCGCGGACGAATGGGCTTCATGGTGATGGCGCGCGCAAAATGGGCTGCTGTGGGCGAAGTGGCTGCTGGGTGCGGAATGGGTGTTGGGCGCAAGGTTTGGCAGATGGGCCACAGATGGGTGCTGGGCACGCGGTTTCGCAGATGGGTCGTGGAGAATGCACGCACTGTCAGAAAAATATGTGCGCAGGCTGGATGTGCTGGAGATGGGCAGCGCTGTCAGGTTGGCGTGTAGGTGGGGTGTGCGAGTGCGGGCTCAGGGGCGGAATGGTCCCCAAACAATGTGCAGTGCACGCGGGAGGTGCGCGTTGCGCGCACTATCTGAATGCGCTTTGCTCATGCTGTACGCACGCCTTTGGGCCCTTGAATGATGAACTCCCTTTTGCATTCTTTGACTTGTTTTCTTCTATTATTTTCTCTCAAATACTTAATGAGTTAATTTTTTTTTGATAATGAATTGTGAGTATGTTTTCTTGAGTTTTTTCCACAAAAAGTTATGGTTTTTCTTTTAACTTCTTTGTTCTTGCTTTAGTCATTGAACCTCCAATACCTCCTAATGAATTTTGATCTTTGTAGGTTTTTTGAATCACATCAATTTACCATCACCTGGTATGCAAGTTCCTCTTTTCCGCTTCTAATGGCGGTGACTTTGTGAGGCCTGAACACCGCCGGAACTCAAACCTGACTTGGTAATGACTCTTTAAAGCTCGCAGCTGCATTTGAGCGGTTTGAATTAACTTCTTTTAAATCTTGCAGTCTTTAAAACAGTTTAAATTAGTCGATGTTTTGAGAGTGGTGGTTATAGCATGAGAGGTACGTTGACGAGTGGATCTAGATCTTGCATCTGGACGTGGCAATGATGGAGGTTGAAGTTGGAAAGGAAGTAGAAAGTTTCTTAAAAAGTCTAGGCTTTTTACAACCACCAGAAGATGACCAAGATGGCTCACCATGCCCACCGATGTTAATCCAAGCCCCACCGCCGACCACCATCATCTGCCGTTCTTCCGCCTTGCAGCCGGCAAACAAGTGCTCTTGGGGTGGATAGAAGAATCAAAGCCACTCCCTTTGCAACACGTGATACACCTTCTAAAACCACAATCCTTCTAGGCTTTATTCCCAGTCTCTGCAACTCGAACAATTTTCACGAATTGCCTATTACCCATCATTTTCTCAGAGTCATTTCGTCGAAGACCATTATTAAAATCCAGGGTTTCCTTCAGGCTCTTCCACTGCTCTTCAACCTCGCTCTTCAGAGGCTGTGCGAGAAGTGGCAATCCGAGGAAATGGATTGGGTCAGAGAAGAAGGCGGCGGCAGCAGAAGAAGCAAATCTCTCAGACCCATCACTGCGCATGCAATGCAATCGTCTTTCTTTTGTCAATTATGGAAGATGATTGCCGATTGGGCAGTTAAATAATGGAATATAATTATGCGCAGAGAAGAGAGACAGAGAGTAGTACTTGGTACTATGGTCTGTGAGTGAAGATGCTTCCTGAAATCAAGAATACAAAAGAGAAGGAGCTTCAACGTGGAACTTTTTCAATATCATAAATTCAACTTCAAAATTTCATTTCTGAGGAAGCAGTTTCTGAATTATTATAAATAATCAGTAACAATAGTTCGATAATGGGGTAGTCTTATATAATGAAACAGATGTGAAATCCACGAAGGGAATGAATAAAGTGGATAAAGAAGGGTGGCAGTAGGACCTGGTACCCCATATTAGCCCTTTGCCGTAAGCATGTAGAAGCATCCATCCATTCCTATGAGCAAGCATCTGAGATAGCAGTAAACTGTGGGAGAGCGTCAAAGCTAGTTCACCAGATAATCAGAATCAAATATCAACCCTGACATTGGCAAATTATCATAGCTCTCTACTTTTCTTTCCCACAACTCGGCAAAAGTTCCAGTTTCTCTGTTGTCCTCTTACAGCAGTCAAATCACCACGATGATCTGCAACCATAAGATAAAGGCGGTGGAAGAAGCACGGTCTGCTTATCGCTTCTTGGTCTGATCTGAACTCAGAACAATAATATTTTATGAAGTATGAAATTTCACAGGAATTTAACTCACATACACTGACATACGTGGCTGTTCAAGGATAGGCTTGTTCACCGCCGACGTATGTAGCTTCGACAGATGCACATCCACCTACTTCAAACTCATCCCATGAATCAGAAGACAAAATTACAAAATCTGCTAGTTTTCCAGGCGATAAAGAACCAAGTTCACCCTCAAGAAAGCAAGCATGTGCAGCTGCGCTAGTGTACCTGAAATGGTCAAAACGTAAGCTTTCTCGTCGACAGAATTTGTTAGTTTTCTTGGCCATATAATCACCCTCATTGTACAATCCAGCTGCCTAATTCAAATTTATAACTGAATGTGCTCTAAGCATGCAAGTTTCTCAACTGCACAAGCACCACGCAGTTCTAAAAATATAAAATTTCCATCAGAGAAAGAATGAAAAGAAAAAGAATATTTATGTTGCCAGGAGTAGCTTCCTTTCATGTTGTCTCAACAGGCATCAAGATATGCCACTCAGTACTCACTTGAAGGTGCTTCGATGATTTTTGACTCTAAGCGAATAACATAATACCGAGCAACTTTTTAACATTATTGATCAAGCCTTCCTTTATGATTAAGTACTCTGAATGAGAGATAACTTTAGATACCTCATCTGATGGGCTGCCAAATACTTCTGCTTTTGAGTCACATATACCAAAATTTTAAGTTACATTATTCCCAAATATGAAAAAAAACTTGAAAATATTAAAATATTAAGTGTTGCTTACGCCTTCAATGCTTCAGGTAGTGTGAGACACTCTGATGGAATCCAAGCATCATCCCATCCTCGAGGTATCCTTGTCATCGCAGTCTGGATACCACCAAGTGGATTAATGTCAGCAACCTGATGAAAATATAATGTGTAAAATAATTTGAAGTATGTTTTTTATTTCTCATGAAGAAAACTTTCTTCTTCTTATACCCGTAGAGAGTTATAAGCATATACAAACTCTTAAGCGGAAAACATAAAGGAGTAACAAAATGCTTACTGGACAATCAGAGCCAAATATCAACGGGGCATTATTAGACAAAAGGGAGCGAAACAAAAAGGACTCTTTTTGAGCCCTATCTGGCCCAAGTTTTTTTGTTGCAGAATCAGCATCGTCCAATAGGTGTTCTGGCTATTGAGATTTGAGAATTGTCATTTACTTATACAGAAAACTGAAGAAATGATCAGCCATATATACGAAGAGGGAAATAAAGATACTTCAACAGAATTTGCCTTTGAATTTGCTTTGAATTGTTATAAAGGAAAACAATATTAAGTGTGGATCTTTTTTCCAGAACTACATGCTATTGCTTCCATCCACTAACCATAACCATCAACAGAAATTAGACACCAACCAAAGTGTAAAAATATAGCCGTAACAAAAGACAGTAAACCTGCATCGAAGCTATAATTCCATGCTGACCAAATCTGGCTAGTGTGGCAGGGGCCAAATGCTGAGAATGCTCAACCTGAAAGCATGTTATTTAAAAGAATGTTATAATGAACATCTGAAAACTGCAAAAAAAAAAAGAAGAAAAAGAACACAAAATGAAAACTAGGAACCCATATTTATCCTTTTATCATTCTCACACACAAGGTTTACCCGGAGTCTCCGATCCCTCGTTCCATTTGTAGAAGAAATTGATTCATAAATATCAAGAACCATGTCATTTGCTCTATCGCCAATAGCATGCATAGCAACCTGGAAAAATTAAAGGAAATGCTATTCATTGGCACAAAGTAAGCATTTTCACCATTGGTAATTGAATGACAAGTAAAAGACCTGAAGGCCAGATTTATCAGATGCCATAGCCATGCTGAGAAGACTTTCAAATTCCATAACTTGCAGGCCACAATTGTTAGGCTCGTCAATATATGGCTGTAAAAGAAAAAAAAAAACATTACATGGTGATGTGACAAGGAACATTGGTCAAAGGTGAATCGGACATATGGAAAGATTTTCAGGTAATAAACCATTGATGCACATTCAATCAATGGAACTGAGGAAGCTGCCTCAGATTTTCCTTGGAGAAATTACTGGTATGTAAGAAATTAAAGAACCTGAAATTCAAATTCAACTACACACTTTGGGTGAAATCCCATCACATGCAAATGGTATTAAAGTCAATATATTTTGTGATCCTGCCAATAACAATGGTGCCTCAATGTAGGGCCTACCATAAGTCAGAATCCTGGGAAACAAAAGGAAGGAAAAAAAACCAAAATTTCATAGGGAGGGGTTTATGAAACCTTAAAAATCATATCAAACATGTATTAAAGATATGGCTGAAGACAAATAGGGTTAAGGATGCCTTCACTATGAAATGAAATTGAATAGACATAGCTGTAGCATAAATGTTTTTCAATTTTGTTGTTTCTCTTTTGTGGGGAGAAATCTTTACACTTTTTTTTCCATATACATTCTATGCTATTTTAATAAATTTTATTTCTTATCAAAAATAGAAAATAAAAATGATTGCAATGCCACTGCACTATTGAAGGACAACTTGAATATCGATAATACCATAAAGTCATTATCACCTCATGAAACAATGCGCTATGAGAACCTAATGACCCATCAAAAAAAGCTTTAACACCACCTAAGTAAATCCATTGGCTCACAACTGGACCCATATTGTTCATAAGATCCTAAACAAATGGAAACAAAATTTAGTAAGTAACAACAATAGTTTCCAAAAACTACGTAATTTCAAAGCAATATAAATAATGCCACAAACAAGTAGTTGGTTTATTTGCAGGAATCTAACGGGATAAAGAATATTAGAGACATTCTTTTGTTTAATTCAATTTTTAGCTTGACTCTAAAAAATTATACAATTATGAGTCTAAACGACAAGCAATTCTTTAAAGTAAAGTAAAACAAAACTCCACCCAAGATTTCAACCTAATCTACAAACTATCTCTTATCTCTTATTTAGAACCTTTGTTTCTGCACTTCTTGGCCAAACCATTATCAAATGCAAGTCAGTCATGCTCTATATTTTGAATATAATGCTGCATTCTAGTGTCAAACATAATGTAACACATCATATTTTTCTGTTCCAAACTTCAAACACGTTATAAACATTAAAATACATATCAAAACAAATGAAAACATGGTGGAAACCGACAACTAAACATAGTTGGAGATATCAATGATTTAAACTTCAAACAGCTAAAATAGCACACAATAAGGGAATGAAGCATACATCTTAGGGAAACGCTTTTGAATCTTAAACAATGAACTCATTTTTGTAAAGGTAAAGCGATAAAGTCATTCAAAAAAATAATTCTTCCATTGTAAATGTTCTTGTCTCGAAATTAATGATCAAAGTCATACACGTAAACATGACCATGTTTCGATGGGAAAGAATAAGCAAACTCTAACTGTCATCTTCTCCAAAGAATCTGCCCATTGATAAACATCTGCCAGATCACAAATTGAATGTGAAAGTCAATTTGTAAGTTTTATTTTTTCAAAAAACATAATGACGTTTTTGCCTAAAGAGTACAAATGCAAGAACAAGGACAAGGCGTTTCTCAAAAATACATCACTATGAATCACATAAGAACGATGTAATTCCACTTTACCTCAAATAATCCCATATTATAACTCACATTTGAAAACCCCAAAAATGAAATTTCGACTAAATTTTATTACGTATACCTAATATTGGCCAATCAATGTTCTTTTCTTTGCCTATGGATGTTACCCTTTTGGAGTTACATCCTCAAAGATCTTAAAATATATATAAAACATTCTACATTAGAATTAGACTTTCTATCAGGTGCACTAAATTTGTTGCACTGAACACTTGAAACAAAACAATAATGTATTCTTGGTTAAAATGATAATTCAAGTTCAATGATGTGTTGAGTTGTTCATTAAGCATTTAGCACGACCACTAAATACTAAATTTCCCCAAAAACATTGAATACCTCTAAAATCTTTCCATGAGGAGTCAATGGATCCACCGGGATAATATCTCCCAAAATCAACTATTGTTGTCACACCCCTTGTCAAGGCAAGTTTGCTGGCTCTAAGCAGAGCTTCCCTCCTTTCATCTATTGAAACCTCAGGAATTAAAGATTGGACCAAGTTCCTAGCAGAATCAATCAGTAAACCTGTAGGGTCTGCATATTGTATATGGTATGATTAATTGGTAACAACTTATCAAAATAAAAAGTAAAAGAACCTGTAATTAATTTCAATTTACGAAGGATGCACTCGTAAAAGAGAACTAAATCCCATGAAGAACTCATCATTAATTTCAATTTATGAAGGACACACTTGTAAAGGAGAAGTAAATCCCACGAACCTTGAATCTTGGGACAGGAAGGAAAAAAAAAAAGAAGTTTGCACGACTCAGTACAAATTACCATCCCATTACAAGAAATACCTTAATTTTTTACTCTTTTTACCATAAGAACATCTATCCAGAAAAATATTTTGGGCATATCAGAAAATATAACAAAATGAAGACGTCTAAATAGTTTATGTTTTACATAAAAATAAAAAATAAAAATAACTCTATGAAAAACCCATTACGATCAGTATTAAGATGTGCATAATTTGTTCAAAGTAGGACATATATGCATGATCAGGATACGACTAAATTTTATTCTTTTTCCCTATGGATCAAGGAAACAATTATAAAGCCAAAACCGTTGATTGCTGAACAACTGTTCAGATAAACAAAATCACAGCGCAGAAAATATCCTTAATTAAAATGGTGACACCGCAGGTCATTATCTGACCAACAAAATTAGAGTTCAGATTCTCATTCTAGTCACAGTACAATTAAAACAACAAGCAATTAAACTCCACTTCTTAAAACCACGATCGACCTCAATTTTTTATGTTCAATTATCATGCCTATTCCCACTTGAAACTACAAATGAGAACAACCTGTAAGAACAACTTTGAATTTTCTTCTTAAACTCTAGTTCTCTTCCACCATTTACAAACATTCAAAGTTACAAGCCTAAAGCACTACATTGAAAGTTCATTGGCTATGCAACTTCACCAATGTCGGCAAAAAAGGAAACCACATAATAGTTTACATTGGATATATCTAAGCAGTTCTTTAATAACACACCTCCATTAGACGTTCTCACTATAGTCCCACCATCTGGGTCTTTTGTTAAATTAGTGATCCCAGCCAACTTTAGTGCCACCGAATTAGCCAAGCTCATGTGACCATCAATTCTTGATAGCAAAAGCTGCAGGCAAAAAAAGATTAATCATATATGGAAAATAAAACTAACTGTGTTAGGACAATATTGTCAATTTTTTAAAAATAGTAAACAAAATTAAGGGGGTTGGGATACTTACAGGATTGAATAGTGTAGCATTATCTATCCATGATGCATTTGGCATTTCGCCTCCCCACAAGTCATTATTCCATCCACCACCTAATACCCAAGCACCTTTTTCCATGCCTGCAATTTACAATAAATGTTTTGGATGGAAATTTAAAATTATTTTGGATGTATTTTTACAAACAGCATCCACACCTGCCGTAACTAAGTGTTTCATCCTTAACATTGATTGACATAGAAGGATCAGAATGTATCTAAGACTTTGGATGTTATAAACTGTAGAAATGCTAAAAAAAATTTGAAATCAGTACAAAACACAACGAAATCTGAGAACGACAAATCTCACTTTCCATTTTCATTTATGATCAAAACTGTAAAACAATAAAGTTTGAAATTCCTTGGAAGACAGTAACTACAGCCTAATGGTAATTTATGCTACATTTTCCAATTTTCCAAGTATTTTTAAATGGAGTATCAAAACATTGTCAAAGAGATTATACATTTCGTATCAGTCAACAAAGCAATATATCATTATCCATTTTACACCTCTATTGGACATAAATGCTCTTTTAGCATACATCCAAATCATGTATGAGTTGTTTATTATTGTCGATCAAAAACAGTTTCAACTAATCACTATTATACTTCATGTCAGTCGTTAGTTGCATTTGTTAAGCGATCCCCATTTGAATCACTTCATATAAAACACAACACAGATAGTATGTCTTCATAGAAATAATTTTACAAAAGTCACTACAACATCTTTCCAAATCCTCCATTGAATCCACCATTTCATTGAAAAAAGATTGTAGCAATCTCACACTTCGTTTTTAATTTTGAATTGAAATTAGTGAATGAAAAGAAAAGTTACTTCTGACTGCTTCTTCTATCCTTCTCACAAAGTCATCTTTATCATTTACACCACGAAGGTCAACTTGCATCATCTATTTTTCACATAGAAAACTCACATCAATGGCATGAAATTCATAGAAAAGAAGCAAATATAGTTAGAAATAAGCAAGTTTATGGAAAAATAATAATATCTACACATGCATTCGCAAATACATTTAAGGTCGGCGTGTGCATTTTTCTGTGTTTTTATGTATAGGTGTGTCTTAAAGAAAAGACTATTATCTAACCTGCTGTCCTTGAAAAATTACGTGCCCATGAGAATCAATGAATCCAGGAACCACAACTTTGCCGCCAAGATTAAGTACTTTAGTCCTACTTCCTATCAAATCCTGCGTCAAAACAAATAAATGACGAGGTTATCAATGTACTAGTTCAATAATGCACAAGACCTTCATCTGAAGATAGATTAAGAAGACGACAAAAAAATAAAGAACTGCAAAAATAAAATATTGATTAAAGGATAAAAATCTAACAGCTAAAATGGGTCACAACAGCTCAATAACATGCAATAATCATTTAAAACAAAGAGCTCCGAAGGAACAGGATTTAAATGAAAAGCAAGCAGTGAGAACTGTTCAGCTTACGTGAATAGCAGACATCCACATTTCTCATTGAGTGTGTTAAAAGTGAAGTAAATTGAAAATCAAACTGTGTCAAAGCACGAACATCAGGAACGGAAGCAGATAGGACTGAGAGAAAGAGAGAGCGAGAGACCTGCATAAAGGAAAATGAACCGACACGGAAGACCCTGCGGTGAAGAATAGCCATAGAATCGGCAAAAGGTAAGGAGTCATCGCCAGTGCATATCACTGCATCGGTGACCACCAAGTCAGCCACCGGAGAAGACAGGGAAGACGAATACGAATTCATCACACCGAAAGAAAATCAATCGAAACTAAAGCTGCAGAATCTGTTGCAGGAGGAAGAGGAGGTTGTCTCGTCTGCAACCATGCATTGAATGCCAAGTGACGATGAGGATGGATGGCTCCACTTGGTCAACCTCCTCACTCGCGTTTTCCTCGGAGAGAAGTTGGGCCACAATTTATTTAATTGGGCCAGGCTTTCATCTATGAAGCCCAATGACAATAACTGTCGCACCAAAGAGGTAGAACTATCCTTTCATAGAGCTTTGCGATGTTCTTTAAAGAAAAAATGACAAATTAACCATGTGATTTGTGATCAATGAAAAGTCAACTATTATCATTTATTTTCTAACAAATTAACCATTGACATATAGGAAAATGATAAAGTCAACATCGTTGTCACGTTTGCCGTTAACAAATTGATCTGGAGCCGCCGCGTTCATAGAAAGAAGGTCAAATTTGGCCTGGACGCCCCGGCGGTCCGTGGAAAGAAGGAGATGGAAAATTTGGCTTGGGACACGGCGGCGGTGTCCATCAGAAAGGCTTCTGCAAAACTTTTTGGCCTAGACACTGTGGTAGTGTCTAGAAAAATTTTTGATCACAAATTTGAAGGTTTAAACACATGATTTTGGGGCCGAGAAAAGGGGTGATGAGAAAACATCTTGACAAGTTGATCTCTGAGAGAACTTCAATTTGATACCTTCTGCAGCCAATTCCGACACCTGTAGCCAAAGTTATGGTCTTTTGAAGTTGGAGAGGTGATGCGGGCACGGAATGCTGACGCACATGATGGATGAACGCAACGCTTCTCACCTCCTTGGATAAGGACGCGACTGCAAATTTCTTTCATGATATAACTCATACGAAAGGGACTTTGGATATTACGCACCAAAGGGTCTTTGGATATCACTCACCAAAGGAAGAAAAAGATCTCTCCAATTCCCGAAAAACAAAAGTTTTCTTTTATTAAAATTCAACAACTCTAAAACATAAGACTAGGTGACTTTATATAGCATTTTGTGAATATAAATTAAGAAACTAAAAGAAAATAGGAAACCTAAAAAAAATAGGAAACTAAAAAATATAAGAAATTTCCTAAAAATCTTCTAAGAAATCTTTTAAAATCTTTAGTTTGTTTTATCTTCTAAGTCTGTGATATCTTCTCTTTCTTCAAGATCTTCTTGTTATGATTCTCGGCCGATTTAAAAAGTTTTTTTGATCTTCAGTTTGATAGCTTTTGATTGACTTTCTTGTCCTTCAAGCATGTCTTCATGGGCTTGCTCTTGGGCTTCTTTTCATGTTCAAATTGTCCACTCAAATGCTTTTATATCTTGAGTTTCTTGATCTCCAAATTTGAAAACTTGGGCTTCCCTTAAACTTTAGCTCTCTATTCTTTGGGCTTTTACCATAGCAAACGAATTCCGAATTAAACGATCCAATATGAGTTAGAAAGCTTAGGAAATTGGTTACAACTTTCATGAAGAACCCTTCTTGAAACAACGTAGTCTTGATTTCCAAAATAGTCAAACTATTGGCAAATGTCAGAATGAAGACAGTTTTGGAAAGATCTTCAATTATTCTCTTGACCTTCCACTTATGCTTGGTCTTCATGATATTCTTTGAGACTTGGTAAATAATAAAATAGTCCTATTTCACATCATCCTCCAGGGGTTGAAAAGGATTCGACCTCGAATCATATCTTGTGTCACCATATTTGTACCGGATGTCATGCATTAATATTTCCATACTATTTCCTTTAAATATGATCAAGGGAACCATATTAGCACAAATTTCATCCTTAATATCTAAAGAGCAAACCTCGTTCTTGTTTGGGCATGAAATATGAAAAGATTGCTCCTTTTGTGTTGTTGTTGTCAAGGACTCATCTTGGCTTTCTATAGGTTCGGATACTTGTTCTTCTTGACATTCTTCTTTTATTTCCTCAAGACAATCTTCTAATTCCTCATCGCGATCTTGTGCTTGTAAAATCGGGGTGCTCCATAATCTTGCTTTAAGTTGTTCTAATGAGACACTTATTTTATCAAGTTTGGCTTGTTGACTTCGTCTCTCAATTCTTTGAGCCATTTTGATCACATCCTCAAGGGTATTGTAAGGTCTTGTTACCATACTTTCTAGAATGTCACCGTGAAGTCCATCGATGAACCTTGCTATTGTTTTTCCTTCCCGTTCTTTCAAATCACATCTTGTTTTTAAAGTTTTGAACTTGGTAGCACACTCTTCGATGGTAGAGGAACCTTGCTCTAGGTTTTGGAATTGTTAGTAGAGATCTTGAGTTTTTTGTTGGTTTTGGTCCCTCTTTAGTTGAGCAACTTCTCGTTGTAGTTCGATGATGAGTTCCATCAAGCTTGCCTTTGAGCGGGATGTTGACAACTCGATCATTGTGGATTTTGTAGTCTCGTCTTTGTGTGCCATTTTGAATGCTCCTCAAGTCATCATGAGTAAAAAGATGAATTTTTTTTTTGGTTAGGACGCTTTAGCTCTGATACCAGATGATGCAGGCAGGAATGTTGACGCACGTGATGGATGAACACAACGCTTCTCACCTCCTTGGATAAGGACGCGGCTACAAATTTCTTTCGTGATATAACTCACATGAAAGAGACTTTGGATATTACGCACCAAAGGGTCTTGGATATCACTCACCAAAAGAAGAAAAAGATCTCTCCAATTCCTGAAACGCAAAAGATTTCTTTTATTAAAATTCAACAACTCTAAAACATAAGACTAGGTGACTTTACATAGCATTTTGCGAATATAAATTAAGTAACTAAAAGAAAATAGGAAACCTAAAAAAAATAGGAAACTAAAAAATATAAGAAATCTCCTAAAAATCTTCTAAGAAATCTTTTAAAATCTTTAATTTGTTTTATCTTCTAAGTCTGTGATATCTTCTCTTTCTTCAAGATCTTCTTGTTGTGATTCTCGGCCGATTTAAAAAGTTTCCTTGATATTTGGCTTGATAGCTTTTGATTGACTTTCTTGTCCTTCAAGCATGTCTTCATGGGTTTGCTCTTGGGCTTCTTTTAATGTTCAAATTGTTCACTCAAATGACTTTCATTCTTGAGTTTCTTGATCTCCAAATTTGAAAACTCGGGCTTCCCATAGCAAACTTGATCTTCATAGCAAACGGATTCCGAATTGAACGATCTGACATGCGTTAAAAAGCTTTGGAAGTTGGTTACAACTTTCATGAAGAACCCTTCTTGAAAAAACGTAGTCTTGATTTCCAAAATAGTCAAACTATTGGAAAATGTCAGAATGAAGACAGTTTTGGAAAGACCTTCAATTATTCTCTTGACCTTCCACTTATACTTGATCTTCATGATATTTTTTGAGAGTTGGTAAATAATAAAATAGTCTCATTTCACATCAAAAGGTCAAAAATCTAATAAAAACATTGGATTCGTAAAACATACACGAAGTAACCATGAAACACTAAAAATCGAGAACCGTTGTAGACTGTAAAGTAGTCGTGCATGAAAAACAGAGAGTTCTAGGAATAGGCGGGGTCCTGGGACACCGGTCCTGGACACCCCCTCTTTTGGCTTGGAAGTCGCTGCATCCAAGCCTCTTTTTGCCTGGACGCCACAGCGTCCTAGAACCCTTTGGCCTAGAGGCTGTGGCATCCTAGGCAACTTGCCCTAGACGCCGCGGTGTTCAAGCAATTTGGCTTGGAGGCTACGGCGTCCAAGCCAAGTTTCTTAGGACGCCGCAACGTTTAGGCCAAGTTTCCTGGGACGCCGCGGCCTCTAGGCCAGACGCCACAGCACTCTGTCAGTTTTTTAACGAAAAACGTGACGGCGATATTGGATTTGTTATTTTTTCATTCGTCAATGGTTAATTTGTTAGAAAATAAAAAATAGTGGTTAACTTGTATAATATAGAAAACATCTGTGGTTATTTATCATTTTCCCTTCTTTAAACAGAAACAGACAGTCTTCCTCGACGTTCTCATCTGGGGTAGTAGCTCGCCGGTCTTTATCTGGATTCTCGTCGGAGTTTTTGTTTTGTTTTTCACGGTTGAAGCAATTTACAGGAAATTCAACCAATAAAATGAGTTAAAATCAATAAGAAACTGATGCTTATACACTGAGTTCTTCTCCACTTGCAACCGGAAAAATTAAGGAAATAAATCGAAGGAGGAACAAGAAGGAGAAAAGTGAAGAAGAAAGAAGAAGAGCAGAGCAGGAAGACGAAAATTGCCAAACGCAGTTCTCCAAATACGATCAGAACGTAAAAATTGAAAGTGACAGATAGAACTGAAAAAGGGTTTAGTACTTTTATTCTCAAATCAAGGTTGCCCGTTTGAACAATTCGTCTCTTTCTCCCTACTTATTTCATCATCTCCTTCAACTCTTTTGTACACAAAACGACTGCAAATCCAAGCGTAGACACAAAGATTCAAACAGCTCAGCCCTGCCAAAACCCAGTAAAAATAGTCAAGTTGGGCCCTGTTCAGATTATCACCAAGCCACTTCTCTCCTCTCCTCGAGGTAATCGATTGCAGGGCAGAGATAATGGCGCTGCTCATAAAGTTTCCAGCCCCAATAATACTCATATAAGCTGCAGCTCCTAAGCTTCTCATCGTCGCCGGCATTTGATCATAAAAAAGCTCTTGAAGTCCAACAATGGCGAATGCATCAGAAAAACCACAGATAATGTACTGAGGAAGAAGCCACCAAATCGACATGGGCACTACAGATTTCACGTTATCAACTAAATTAAACTCTCTCGCTACGCCTACCCTCTTCGCCCTTACTACGGCAGAAACGACCATGTTGAGCACCGACAAGAACAGCCCAATTCCGATTCTCTGGAGCACGGTTATGCCAGAGGGGTGACCGAAGAGTTTCCGGGCCAGTGGTAAGAAAATACGGTCGTAAAACGGGACGGCTAGGAGGATGGTGAAGCCGACAATGGCTTGAAGAGAGGCAGGGGAGAATTGAAAGTGGGGGCCGATGGTTCGGACCATGGTGCTGCCTTGTTTGGTGAAGAAAGTGTGGAGCTGAGCATGGACGACTGCGAAAATAAAGCAGGAGAGCCAGATGGGGATGAGGCGGAGAACAAGCTTCACTTCTTCTACCTGGTTTAAACTGCACAATCTCCATTGATTTCTGGGTTTTCTCTCTGCGTCGTCGTCATCAATGATCATTGCCTTGTCCAAAAATCTGCATTTTTTGTTAATACGGATTAAATTTTTGACCCACGACACGTGTATACATAAAATAGGATAAGTGTAGTTAGGAGTGGCTTAAATTTGGCGTTGATAGGTTAAATTATAATTGTGTATAATTTCCAAATTTGCACCCAAGAGAGAAATTGACGGAAACCGGAACTGGTTAGTGCGTGCCAACGTGGGAGTCGTAGGTTGACCTTCGAACTGAGCCCCCCTCCCGTCGTCTCCGTAGCACAAACGCCAACCAAAACGCGTTTCATCCACCCGCCACTTCCTCGCGGCGGCGACGAGCACTTGAGCTATGGAAGTGAAAGGGCTGGCGAAGGGGGCTTCCCGTCTGTACCTCTTCATCCCCACCAAAAATAACGACAACGCCACTGCCAGTACTGCTGCTAAAACAGCAAATCCCAATGCCCAGCTCACATTGTCCTGTAATTCACACAACTAATTAAATATTCTCAGAGTTTGAATTATCTTGTGGAAGAGAGAACTTTTAAGCGCTAGAGCAGGAGAACGTTTTTCTGGAATGATGAAACAGTGGAGAAAAGGGTTGAAAATGGAGGTAGAGAAGAGAAAAAGGGAGGATTTCAATGGTTATTTACGCGTTTTTTTTTTTCTGTAATGATGAAATGGAGAGAAAAAGGGTTGGTGAAAATGGAGGTAAATTATGGGTACCTGAACATAAATAACTGCGAGGACGGAAATGGTGGATCCAATGACTAAACCCAAATACCACCAGTTGAAGAAGGAGCTTTTGGCCTTTCTCTGCTCCATTGTTCTGTCATTAAACTGATCGGCGGCGAACGTCTGCAGGCATGGCTTGTGCCCTCCTTCTCCGACCGATATCAAATACAACCCCACGAAAAACACAAGCTTTCGATACTCCAAAGGAACCACTCCGACCGACAAGGTCAGCTGAACCATCCCCTGCAACAATTTAATGCCACCAATAAGACCAGAACACCAGCTTTTGCATTGAGCCAAGACCCATGAATTATTCGAAATTCAACACTAAAAATCTGCGTTGGGGAAGACAGTAGTTTTTCCTACCA